>CM060948.1:37311024-37673524 GCA_030765055.1 Mantis religiosa
TTTATCATCAAAACAATAAATTAACTGTAAACTTTTGGTTTAATTTACATTCTCACTCAAACATTGAGAGAAATAATCCTAAAATACCCTACTAAATAAACTTAAATAAATTTAAGTTGACAAGGTACTTTCACTTGGAGTTAAAATTCACTTTTTTAATTTTACATTTTTTATAACTACAGCTCGCTAGATTACAAATATATGGTTAAGAGTTCATTGAAGCAATACTTTATACCTAATTTGCTAATTATATAAGCGAGTTTTAAGTTTTGCCACCCCGCTTTTCGAAAACGTTCAGAAAATCATTAATAACTGCTGTGATACTGAACAGATATTTCTGAACTAAGCCTTGTTTTGTAAGGGATTTTTCAAGCTTTCTGCTGGTACTAATATAACTCCAATGATACTATTTTTCTTTTGCCTTTGGCTGTGTATGTGAACAGTTATTTGTTTTGAATATTTTTTACTAGTTATTGGTGAATATATGATATGGGTAGGCCAAAAACACTTTGCAAAAGATAGTATACAGGCAATTGTTTTACCAAAAGCAGAACAGTAAATGTGTAAAATATAAATAAAATAGACAGTGAAACCACATGTAATATTGAGGTTAGTAGGCCCAGTTCACACAATACATGTGCTACTAATGATAGTAGTCATATACAGAAATTGATGAGCTGCGAGTCCTCAAAGCAGATAAAATGGTTAAGGAAGTGGCTAAGAAGGCAAGCAAAATAAAGAGGAACTCGAAAAGTACAAGGGAGGATAGAGAGGGTCAAGACTATGCAGCAGGAATGTTCTAACTCATCTGAGAAGTCAGTAATCAATATATAAACTTTAAAGCTGTTTTTCACATTTTTTTCAGGTTCCAGTACACTTTCATAAAATAACAATTCAACCAAAAAAAATATGAATGTTTTTGTGCGTATTGAGCAGATTTATAAGCATAATAATAAGAAGGAATTTTACTCTGAAGTTCATAATACTTGTTTAATTATCTGAAATGTCAGAGCCTTCCAAAAAAGGATTATAACAAATTATCAGTACAACATTTTTAGATAATAATAGGCATTATTCAAGATCATGGTTTTAAGAACATGCCTGAGAATTGTCATGTACATATCGACAATAATTTCTTAGTAATGTGCACCCAAAATCATGAAAATAGCATTGCGGAGATAGGCAGTACCTTCTCACCTTAAAACTAATATATACCTACAGATTTTCTAGCATTAATCACATTCCTTGTGATGAATTGAGATTAACATATTTAAGTATTAAACCAAGCTATATCAGACAGTGACCACTTCAGAGGTACTTTCTTCTATTTTAATCGTGTATTGCATTTTCTAAATTTTGTCGCGTATTAAACTTCTTTTAGAAATAAGAAAGTTGAAAATATAATGTGTAATGTTTGTCTATAGCCGTAAAAAGGCCCATATATTTTTTCTCAACCCTATAATATTGGTTTAGAAAGTACAGCAGAAGAAAAATACAAGGAAGCAAAATTATGAAGTTTGTAAATATAGTTTTGAAATTTGAGATGCACAAATGATTGCTTGGAACTCGGGCACTTAACATCATTGTGAAACTAAAATGATGCGGTCCTTTCGCACAAGATTGATACCTTGTTAGGGAATTACTTCAAAGTTACATATAAAATTATCACGGAAATGTGTTTGCACAACTTAGAGCAGTGGAGAGCTTCGAGAGTTGTGACGTATTTCACCTCGAGGCCTGCGGCGCGTGTGACGTTAGGCGAGAGCCTTTGCAAATGGCGCTGTGAATACAGAATCTGAGGGTTCAGTCAGGTGTGGCACACTCGATGACAAAAATATAGCTACTACGAACCGATTTATTGAAGGACAAATATGCACACAAGAAAGACTTGACTGATTTTTACAAGAACGTCCTCCAAACCAGAATTCCGAGACTGTATTCACTCGCCGCAGGGACATTGTGAATTTTTGGCTCGACATATGTGTGCGAACAGCTTTTTTTCTGTTATGAAATTAGCTAAGTCCAAACCCCGAAGTACCTTGTCGGATCACAGTCTAACGTGCAGCCTTCAATTACAAATTTCCCAGACATAACGTCCTGGTATTGATAAACTAGTTAAAGAAAACGCAACAGAAAGTGTCCACGTGTCCACGTAATTCTGTTCTGAGTGGGTCTCCTCTAACTTGCAGAGAAAATTACTTTATGATTGAGTGAATTTCTTCCCGTGTTTGGGGGATTACTTTTTGCATACGCGTTATTTTAAATGTTCCCTCATAGATGAAAAGCATACACAGGAAACTCAAGACTGTAATATTTTACTAATTAATTCAAAATTCTGTTGGCGGAAAAAATGTGTTTAATATCGCTTCGTTACTTTCCTACAAGGGTTTATTATACAGTGTGCATCGTATGCAAAAATTTTGAGGTAATAATGCAATACTTTCGAGTGATTAGTAATTTGTATACCTTAAATATTACTTCAAGTGAATCTGCTAGTGCGAACTCAGCCATGTGATGGTTGCAATGTGAAGGAAAAGTATTGTACTACAAAAAAAAGTTGGCGTCTTTCGACGTACATCTTTATACCATTAGGTTAATTAAAACTGTTAAATGCTTTTAATATAGCCTTAGATACAATTAAAGCTCCTGATATGAAACGGTCTCTAAGTTTATCATTCTTCTGCTTGCAGATTCCAACAAACGTATGTGGGGATAACTTAACTTGCAGCGCGATACAGAAATTTTGATGAATGTTCCGAAATCAAGAATGCTCCGAGTGAAAAAACCGGGAAATGTGTACAGAAGATTGCACCGGTGAACCGACATGCGGATACAAGGAATATAGTTAGTGATGAAAAAGAAGAAAGGGTACAGCGCATAAGGAATTTTCAGTGCCTTTTAGTTATACCAACGGATTCCTACATTTCTCTGTACTTCTCCTCGGGCACAGAGCAAAATGTTTGGGAACAGAAAAGGGGGAAATATAATGTAACAGAAAGATGGCTAAAGAAAGGAAATGCGGTCTACATATGACGTACTTTCATGCTCTTCATCTAACGAGCTACAAGTTAGTAGCAGAAAAAAAAATAGCAGACACGATGAAAGATACATATTCTCGGAACATATATTATTTTTTAGGTCTAGGATAGCGAGTAGCTACTTCTCCTGCATTAATACTACAAATGGTAATCACCCACACACTCATTTAACAAGCTACACATCTGAGCTGTTATCATATGCTTGTTTTCATAGATACCAAATTTTTGCTATAAAGATTTTGTAATGATGTATGTCCCTGGAAGCACTCCTTTTTAATGAAGCAGGCTCATTGGTTTGTAAGAATCATATGGAAATGTCCATTTTAATAAGCTAAACCTGATAATTAGCAAGAGCTTTGTTAAAAGCAACAATAAAGTTGGAATGGAAAAAGAAACTCTTGAGAAAATCAGAAAACGCATTGAAATGCAAATTCTTTCAAATTCATCACGTACAAACTTAGATTGTATGTTTAGATCTAAACTGAAATGTTCCCATATGATGATGATGGTAGTAGGCACTACAGGCCATGCAGGCCGTTGGCCTCTCTAACCACCCTCTTCCATTCTACTCGGTCCTTTGCTTTTCTTCTCCAGCCTTTAACCCCCAACTTTCTCAAGTCATCTTCTACATCAATTACCCATCTTTTCCTGGGTCTTCCTTTTCGACTTCTGCCATCCAGCCTTCCTATGAATATCTTCTTTACTACAGTGGTTTCCGGCATTCTCTGTACATGGCCAATCCACCTTATTCTTCCTTGTTTAATTTTCACTTCTATATTTTGTTGTCCAAGTAGGCACTGTAACTCCAAGTTAGTCCTCATTCTCCATCCGTCCAAGTCCCTTATCACTCCAAATATATTTCTCAAATCCTTCCTTTCCCACTGTAATAACCACTGATCGTCTCTGATTGTCAACATCCAGATTTCTGAACCATACATTATTATTGGTCTCAATACTGTTGTATATATTTTAATTTTAGTATTCCTACGGACGTTCCTAGATTTAAACATATTCTGCAAGGCATAGAAACATCTGTTACCACTTTCTATCCTTTCTTGAATTTCCACTGATGTTTTATTTTCTACTGTTACTATAGATTCCAGGTATTTAAATTTTTCCACTCATTGATATCCTTTCTCATGTAATTAAACTGTAGATTCTCTTCTTCTTGCCTCCCCATCACCTGCCATCTTCCCACAACATGCTATGTTACATAGCACGCTTTGAAGTAATGCCTCATGTGTATTTCACTTCTTGGAAAATCTCGAATCTAGTTAACTATAAGTATAATCACCGTAAAAGAATTTCAAACAGTTTGAATATTTATATATAACCTTCAATCACTATGCTCAAATATTATTGTTATATATCTCATTACAAGTGCTTTTATGCTCATTTATATACTGTTTTGACATCTACATCCATATTGGTGGCTGATTACTTCTAGTTAACTATAAGTATAATCACCGTAAAAGAATTTCAAACAGTTTGAGTATTTATATATAACCTTCAATCACTATGCTCAAATATTATTGTTATATATCTCATTACAAGTGCTTTTATGCTCATTTATATGCTGTTTTGACATCTACATCCATATTGGTGGCTGATTACTCCTTGAACAATTATTCATCAGCAATGAAGTTCGCTCTCTTATAGTGGTATGAATACTTTTTTCGGTATTCCTTCCGTTTATTACATTAAGTTTACACCCAGATTATCATTACTATGTCCACACGTTTGGTAGGGCGAAAACTAATCATGGCTGAAGAGGAACTTCAAACTAGTAGCCGGGTTACGAAACTGGGACCTGCAGATTTGTAGGTACGTACGCTGGCTACCAGACCTCAGAGGTAGACGTATTTTGAGTGGAAGAATACTTAAAAGCATATCTTAAAAAACAGTATGAAACAACAACTACAGATACTGTAAATAAACAAAAGCAGAAGTTTCGCAAAACCTCCGTGATATTTGGTTAGCGTTCAGGCCTCACACTCAAATGGTGCCAAGTTGCAATCTCTGTTTAAGTGAATAATCTAGGTAACGTTTCCTTCTGGGCTTCCATCTATCTTGAGAAGACGTCAGCAAAGATCTGGGCACCCCCAGCAACTCGTGAGTTTCAGTTAAGATATTTTCTTAATTCACAGTTCAGTATAACTGACCCCTTTAAAGCACGCTGAACATAAACAGAGGAGAGAAAGAAGGAATGAGGGGAAGGAAGAAGGGAAGGAAGAAGAAGTAATATTTCAAGGAGTAGTATTTGGGTTTCAAATGACCAATTATCCGCAGCATTCATTCACTACAATGTGCATGTATCATTGTATCATATCAAGAGTCTATATATGACACAATTTGGACGGGAAATGACACACGTTCCCTTTTAATAATGGCTGATGTAATGTTATTGATGCCTAATGTCATGAATTATATTCTCCTTAAACATTTAATTTAATTTTATGTTTTAGAGCTTTGTCTTTGAGTCATTCAAAGGATATTCTGATTTATAATAATTTTTATTACTTTATAGTGTTTCACTTCCTACATCTTGTGATAACCAATTCATCCCGCTTCACATACTTGGCTTTCCCCTTTAAGGAACAGGCGGTTTCCTTTATATCCATGTGGTGCACGATACAGAATGTCAGCCGCCAATAAATACGATACACTGTAATTCTCAGAGCCTTTGAGAGAGAAACCACGTTAGATAATATAGACGTAATATATTACGGTAACCCTAACACGTCTGAAGCTTGGAAAACATAATTGAAATGTTTTTATTAATATATTTGTTGCTGTAACAAGCGAAAACACCAGTTGCTGTTACACACCTTAAAAATCATTTGGTTTGTTGAAAACTGAAGCACTCACTCAGAACAAAACACAGTTAAACCTTCGAACCAAATCAAACTGAGTGCCGTCCATTGAAATCAACTCACAGTCGACCTTCCATTGTCTACTGAATTCCGCTCAACTTAACTCCACTGTACGCTGGTCAACACCTTATATAAGCCTAAATACACATAATAGAAAAGGGTCCTACTCGAATCTGCGAAGAAGACCCCTCTGGAAACCGTGGGAGATGGCAGAGGGCAGAGATCGGTCATTAACTTCCCCTCAATATCAGCAATAGTCCGTTGCTGACTTCATGTCGCATTCACAGTGAAGTAGTGTGGATTATTTGAGTATATTAAACTACACAAAACACTTGCTAAGTCATTTAAGAATATTTAGTGTTTCAAAGCTTACCTTTTTTTTTATTTTAAACCTTCTTTAGAGCAAGGAATACATGAAAATTCAAACCTTTCTCTAGAATTCAAATTATCGACTTGTGAACTACCAAAATTTCGTTCTAGATATAGGTACACCTGCAGAGAAAAGCACTGATGAAAACGAAGTTGGGAAGAAGGATTTCGGTGAAAGGGAAGAAGTTCATGGTAAAGATGACTGCAAATTGAAACAGGAAACTTTGTTCCTATAAATCAATTATTCAATTAAACATGCTTAATAAATTTATATATAATTATTAATAACTTAAAATGTATATTTTAGCTACGTTTGTGTAACTGAAAATATATGTTTTTATGTAAAACTTTGTATGGTGACCCTGGTCAGATATATATATATATATATATATATATATGTGTGTGTGTGTGTGTGTGTGTGTGTGTGTGTGTGTGTGTGTACAAACCTTGAAACCTTGCCTTCTCGGGCGAGAGTCCAGAAAGGGCGGATGTAGGACAATAAATAGTATGTCTGCTATTCAGATGTACCATTAAGGCAGGTCAGTACACTGCCAGTTTTTTCCTTGTGACGCTGTGTTTCAGTATATAAGGTGGGTAGATACACCATTTACGGCCACCCAAATAATCCATTCCAGTCAAGTATAATCTGTGCATTTCGTCTGGTGTGTCCACCGGCTTATTCTTTCACCATGCGCCGCGTCAAGTTAAGTTCAAATAAATTAGTTGTATTGTAGGCTGTCAGCGCCAGTAAGAGTGAAATTATTTGAAGTTGCCCGGCTTCCACATAAAAGCTAATAAACGATTATACCAAAGTTCAGAAAATATCGGATGTTTGTTTTCTCGACGCCAAACCTTGAGAAAATAAAGAGCCATGCAGGAGACAAAGTCAAAGTAGACCGCGGACCAGTGACAGCGGAGATCGAGGAAGGAGACTCGACGTCGAGTCCAGGTGCGTGCTACTTGAGTCGGTGAGAAAGCTATGCCGCAAAATATCTAAAAGTAATTGTTACCCTCTTATCTTCTTGTTATTTAGTAACTATCACAAAATAACGACGATATAAGAGAACTGCTTGCTTTAACCTCGTTAGCTAGTTCCCTCTGTATGCTTGGAGTAGACCTATTAGATTCCAACGTCTATTTTTTTTATAAAATTCCTTGTTTAAACGCTATTTTGTAATATTGCATTGCTATTTTTTTTAAAGTACGCACTTGATTATTACATACAGTGCCGTCTTGTACAATTTTGCTAATTTACATCTTTACATTTTACTGTATTTCATAATTTAATCGTTATGAAGCAGAAGCCACATGTTCCACTGCAATAACGCAATGTTTACAACGCAAAAGATTGTTTACTAATAAAATAATAGTGATATGGCAGCGTTTTCCGGTAACAAACTTAGGTACCCGTGTGTGAAAAAAGGATACATTTACCAAACTTGACAAAAATAAGGTGCTATCAGGACGCTGAACTTGAATCCAAATCCTAATATTTTGATGTACTCACTTTGTTTCGTAATATTCTTTACTTTTAAACATTATTATTGAGAAACCAAAACAGTTTTGTATCGGTGGTGTGTCGTACATTTAGTAAGGTCAAGTCGCCGCCAGGCGTCCGGCTCCTTATGGCCGGTTGGAAATCTTCGCAGTAGTGTTTCTGCACAATCAACTGGTTGCTGTGAGCTAGCGAGCCATTGAAGGCTCCGGAGCTGGCTGGCCAACAGAGATTAGCTTGACCTTCGCAGGAGTTGGTGAGCAACTCTCGAAAGGCTTGTGTTACATCTCTCCGTACCTGTAGAATGTTGTATTGTATTGTGTTTAGGTGTTTAGAATTTTGAATAAAACAGGTATGTAAGTTTCAAGGAGAATTGTGTATTTAATTATGAAGTGTCCAGTATCTTCCAAGTCTTAATGTAAGTAATTTGACCGCTCTCTGTCCGAGTTATATTCCTAGTAATATCCTTGGAATGGTTCAACCATTTGGTTGATAATAACATATTGAAATATTTCCAGAGATATCACAATATTTAACAGAGCTTTCATTTTTACTCATGCCGTTTACACACACGCACACACTCACACTCACATACACACTCACACTAACACTTGGTTTTTTTTTCTAACTTTTTGTCTGTTTAGAGGAACTAAAATCATGGCCTTCCAGTGAAATTTCAATCTTTATATTTTTGAGAAATGCAATATTATCCAAACTTACTGTCAGAAAAAGTGAAGGTGACAATCCTTGCACAAAGATAATCAGAATTAAAATTTAAGTGCGGAGGCTTTCACGGCCGGCGTCGTCAACTACATTATATACATCTTCCGGACTTGTAGGCCATCGTCTACAAGCCCGGAAGATGTGTACAACATAGAATTAAAATATGTTTATAGTACCAGGAAACGAAAGAAAATGAAGGCAAGGGTAAAGTGTTTGGGTTAAGTGCTTTGATAATCATAAATAATAAGTAGCCTTATTGACACCTATGATGTCTTCTGCATGAAATAACAGTTTTGTACTTAAAGCATTTCCCAAGGCGCAAATTCCGTATGTGTTGGTTCCTTTCAGATTATAGCATCCGGAGAGAAACATATGAGGGTAACAGCATATATTTGCAACATATCTAATATCCGATTATGGTCGGTAGAGAGCGAGAGAGTAGATGCTGATGTCGTGCTAGTGCAAGGCAGTTGCGTCTAATAAGATATTTAACCAAACCTGCATATGTAGGCAATCAACAATTCTAACTGTTTAAATGAACATTTACAGTTAGAGTCCTGTAGTTATGCCCCTATATGTTTTACTTAAGTCAAACATCCGCAGTTAGCATTACACGTTTCCCACATCCAGAATTATTAGTTCATAAATATGCTTCTATGATACAAGTAATTAAATTAAAATAGATGTGAAGGCGATATATCAACTACCAACTGGAATATCTGATAAACCAGTGATGTTAACTTGTAGCCTTCAGGAAGATTGCTGTCTGTTAAACACAAAAAATCCGATTGTCATATTTCACTTTTTCTGTTTAGCTATTATATTTCCGGAAACGTTCATTAAACTGTTATTGAAAGTAATAAGCCATCAGCTACAAAACCAATAACACCTATATTATTGCTTTAAGGCCAATGTTGACATCAATACCAAATTATTATTTTGAGGAGTCTTCTATAAAATTTAAGACAAACTTACGTCCAAAACGTAGAGAAATACGTATAGGCGATGAAATGATGAACGTACGTCACTCCTTATTTGCACCATACATCCAGTTTTCGGCAATTTCTAATATTGCAGAAATGTCGATTCTATCCTTACGTCCGATAATGTCGATATGCACTGGAGTTTGAATTAAATGTTACGTAGAAAACATATTGATCGAACCTGACCAGTTCCTTGACATTTACTCATTTATAGGAACTTTGAAAGCTGTTATGCTGTGAGGATACAGACTGCTTCCGTAACGTTGCTATCATGGCCACGAAACGAGAGTGACATTCTCCAGGGATACATCAGCACATCCGGAATTATTACGACAAAGAGATGATGCACATAACTGTGCGGTCGGAATATTTTGACTTTTCATACAATGCGGGGTATCATGTGTATACATCTTGATCATTAGGAATGAGTCGTGATAACTAGTGCAGATAGGTACGAATCTCAGAAGATTGGCTCTCATATGGGAACAAAGCATTCATTGAACCAGGCCTAAGCAAAGTCTTTTCACCCTCCTCAGAGAGTTGTGCTTCCTTAATTTTGGGCATACCTTTTTATCTAAAGTGATTATGAGTATTGTAAAAGTAGTAAGTATTTGCATCATAATATCTTATCTCTACTATGTGAGTGGGATATCTTATACTGAAAAAGCCGTAAGTAAACACCATGATAATAAAGTGTGGCATGCCAAGTCTATGCATGTTGAACGTATTTCTAATGTATCAATGAGAAGCAACAACAATACTGCTGCTGCTGCTGCTGCTGATGACGATGATGATGATGATGATGATGATGATGATGATGATGATGATGATGATGATGATGATGATGATGATGATGATGATGATGATGATGATGATGATGATGATGATGATGATGATGATGATGATGATGATGATGATGATGATGATAACGATGAGGATGAAGAGATAGATTGGTTGCAGTACATTAATATCACACGTTTGCTTCATGAAATGTTATTGTACCCATTGGTTTTGCACCTTCATCCTAATGAGCGATCACATTTTACTGCTTTTTCCTGCATAAATTCATTGCAAATGTACCTTCAGATTGTGTAATATAAAACAAATAGGATTTCACTCCAGCTAAATGTTAACTCCCTTTTAGAGGTTAAAGAACAGAATTAGCCTATTTGACATAAATAGATGGTTTCTACCACTAATATAGCCGCATAAAAACACTCCAGATTGACTGTGGATTAGGCAGTGACAGGAACAACGCCACGTGCCTCACGCTGTCGCAGGAATCGCAGGTAGGTGACACAACGTGCAGCCTGTTGTAGCAGTGTGTATATATGCCGGCACACTCCATGGTAGCTTGCCACTATTAAAATTCTCTTTGGCATATGAAACCGCAATAAAGAAGCTATTTCTTAGCTATTTTTATGGGCGTTTACTGTGCTCCAACATTCCTTTATAACAGTCCATCACAGCAAATAGGCTAGGGGATATATTAAGAGGGTAGCTAATGTTAGAGAGGTTGAGGTTAGAAACGTTTAATGATAAAAAGAACAGAAAACAACATCAAAGAATTGTAAATAAAGTTAACCAAAGCTAAGCGCCGTATGCAATGAGACAAGCATTTATTTCACTTTGTTTTATAATATTAACTAAAGCATTCGTAACTTAAAAGGAAGCTGTTGGTTTTACAGTAACTGGTTGAAAGTACTGCAAAATTGAGATCATAGCAAAATGTGTAAGCTTAGAACAGTCCGAGTCAATAGTCGACTTTTCACAAGTAACTGCCCTTTGCTCCATTACCTAAAAGCGGGGCTAGGATCACTGATAACGAGCAAGAAGCGATGCTTTTGTTTTCGTGACCGGTGCGTACCAATAACAACTTTAGGGTTTCGCACACAAGTGGCTCCTGTACTGCCTAATCACAAAACAATGTAATATTTAATGCTGCATAAAATCATACCCAAAAAAGTTTCGAAGCTGCGACACCAAAATTAGCGCAGCTTTTGCACACAAAGGAACTGATAAAGATAGCGCGGGGATAAAGGTCTGCCGAGGCAGATCAGGTGAGATTAATGCAAAATTCTAGTGACATCTTGATTGATACAGAACATTCGGTTTCTTGTTATTTTCAGAACAGTCTAGAATTATCAATGGTCATGTATAAGAGATCGCGACACGCCAGTGTAAGTAGTTGTAAGCGAAGATGTGACGAGAGTTTTTGTAAACAGGGGGAAATCAGAACTGAGTATCATGCAACTGTGAACCTTGTTTGTTTGTGGTCAATGACCTTGGGAGATTATAATTGTGTATGTGACGTAATTCTGCTACTGTAAGATTGTCCAAAGTGTATTTCTACGGAAATATTTAATATTTTGAATTTCTGCGACTTGGATTTTTAATTCTATGAACCCACAAAGTCACTATATATATATAAGAACGTGTGCTAAAGTGAAATATTTAGTATACCGAAAGCACTACCAAACACAATTAAAATTTATTTGATCCTCAGGGCATTAATCTAACCATAAAGCGATTATAGTTATAATTCATGTATATAGCTTAGACTTGATACCGAAAGTAAGGGATACAACGAATAAAGTATCGTAATGGATTTCACAGGAACATTGTATATTTGTTAAAGCGGTGGCAGGTGCAGTCGGGGTGAGTCGTTTAACAAAAGTGATAGGAGAAAGCGGGTTCTTAGCAGGGAATATAACTGCATAACACTTGACTGAGTTTGAAACAGGCGTTTTTCGGGCCCTTAATAATGGCATTACCGAGACTAACAATCACAATGGACCAAATAGTCACAAAAGGAATTTTGGTGTGAATAAATACAGGCTTCGGGAGGTGAAAGTCACACACAACTGCAGTGCCCCAATGAGGAACACAGTCACA
This sequence comes from Mantis religiosa, assembly GCA_030765055.1. NCBI lineage: Eukaryota > Metazoa > Arthropoda > Insecta > Mantodea > Mantidae > Mantis > Mantis religiosa. The sequence goes on from CM060948.1 coordinate 37,323,401, forward strand.
ACAGGAATGACGGTTCATTAAGAAAGACAACAGACTAGTTGGGTCTTCGGAAAAGGCAGACCAGAACCGAAGAAAAAAACATCTATCGGTTTGTACGTAAATAACGAATGAAGTGATATCGCGTAATATGCATTTGACATACGGTAACTCTGAACGGTGATATATTCATAACCCTTGGTCGGCAACTTCGAGTTTGATGTGATGATAAAAAAAGCAGTCATTAAACCAGTCTGAAACGTGCATTTCAGTGTCATTAGAATCATCCTTACTCCAATACATATCCACGCATATACTTTGATGGAACTCTTTGCTCCACCCTAAGGTAGGCCACACACTACTTCAAAATTTACAACGTAAGAATAAGCTGCATCAAACTAGCGACCAATGCGTGGAGCAAACCCTTTCCAGTGTATAAGCAATTGATGTGAAAAGAGCTGGCATCAGACTACGTCTAAAGTTGCCTGCTTTGGCTTCTGGAGAATGAAATAAACATAAAACTAAAAAGCACTTACTCTCAAAACAGAGAGTTTGCAGAAACATTGCAATTTGGCAGGTAGCTCTATCTCCATGATTGACAGGTGAGATAACCCTGAAGTTTAGATTGCTATTTTCTCCTTCACTAACATATGCCTTTCTTTAACTAAATATATGCTCTGATATAGATGTAGATTCTCTCCTCTACAGTATCTACAGGCATGGCCAGGAAAAATGGCTAATCAGGTGTAACAGACATCAGGACAGTTGGCAGTTCTAATAGATTTATAATTAGAGTGCTGATTTTCGTCAGTAAATTCTATTGAAATGCGAAATGCATCTCACATTTTTGTATTTTATCTATCTAATTCTTAATTTAGCTTTAATAATATGCAATTGAAGCATTTTAATGTATCGGAAGCAAATGGTGTGTTTGTGCGAAACCGAAATTGCGCTTAGTGGACCAGTAGTAAAGATTTCCAGCGAGAACGAAGAAGACAAGTTCATTTCATTGCCCCCGAGATATATGGGATGCTTTGCTTTTACCTCCTGCTCCAAGACTTTCCTTTCGAGTTGTACTTAAAAAGATTAGGGGATCTCACATAGAGGAAAGTAGACGCTACTCATATTGAATGATTAATGCAGGTCACAACTAGAAACGGGAGCTGGTACCCTCTACATTGTTGCAACCGCCAGCGCTGTATCATTTGCTTCTCCACTTTTCTTCTTAACCCTTCCCTTCCTTTCCCTTTCTTGGCACATTCCTTTCTTCGTTTAAGAGATTTAGTGATATTAAGCACACATTTATCTCTCACTCTTACGAGCTCCTGAATCCATTCTTTTCGTACACTTATAACATCTCTCAAAAAGGCCTATTAACAGGCTAGGAATAGGGCTACTATTCATTAAAATCTTACTTTCACACGAATTTCTCTCTCCTTTATCATTTACGTTATATAAATATTCTAAAATCTACTCCAACAAGGCTATTTTCTTTTACTTTGATTTATATTAATCAACACTCCTAAGCTTTTGCACAAAAGCTGTATGATATTTTGATGTATGCCTGACCCATCCTTAATTTATATGGCAATGTAAATAAAAGCACGTGTTCATGTGCGACATCATTGGCTGTCTAGCCATTTATCTCTCTGCGGATGAAAAAATATAGTTCGCATGTCACTTTTAAGGAGATTACATCTAATGCAAATTAAATAAACAACGTCACATTACTACAAATGCAACTGTCAAACAACCTGAGAAGTCTGTACTGGCAGATCATTGCGTTAACAACGACCATAGAGCCAAATTTCGGGAGACCACCATCTTAGCAAAATGCAACAGCTAATGGGAGCGGAGAGTTAAGGAAGTTTTGGCCATTTCCTCCGAGAGGAGTACGCTTAATCGTTACGCTGGGTTTCAGTTCAGCTCCTCTTGGAAACTGTCCTTAAAAATGGAAATCTGTCGGTCGAAGCAGCACAGATCTACACAGCTTGATCATCAAGTTAAGTAGTTACGTTTCTTTGACTTAATTAATTTTGTACACTCACGCCATCTGCTTACCTGGCATTTAATTTACAGGGACAGTCTTTTGTTCAGTATTGCAAATATTGATAGTGTTTTGTCTTTGTTGATACTTGTGTTATATCTAGTAATATATTTTGTGGTTATAGCATTTTTAAAATATCCCGATGGGAGCGATGTACGCTCCTGAAACGTCGATTTCAAATCGTCTTTTCACCTGGCTTGTTTCCCGAGTATATCTGGAGTAATTAGTTAGTATTTTATTTGTAATATGTAAGTGTAACTTGTATGCATTAATCACAGTGCACGCTGGGCTTGCGCAGTTTAAAAGGAATCAGTTTCAAACATGACGGCTTCCTGCAATATGTAAAACATTACAGAGGAAAACCTTTAAATTATGGCAATAAAATGATATTCAACGTGTTCTGCAAATTGTATAAAAATGCCAACTTTACCAATTGAGGCCTTTGTACATTTGTCAGCAGAATTAAGTGGTGTTTCAGTGCCAAGTATCAATGCCGCTGGAAGTGAGGTTGTGAACACGGACCGGTTTTCCACTCCACGAATACATCGTAAAAGAAAGAAGACAGTTGTGGAAAGTGAATTTGATGAATTAATTAAAAGTGTTATTCGTCGCGAAGTTCATAGATTCTTTGAAAGAAACGAACCAATGCAAATAAAAAGTGCTTCAAACAGTAAACAATGATCTCAATTAGTGGGCTCTGAAAAACGAGCTTCCACGGCTTAGGTGCGTCCACACACACACACACACACACACACACACACACACACACACACACACACACACACACACACACACATATATATATATATATATATATATATATATATATATATATTGTTTCAAAACGACACCGAACGATTATAGCTGTTGTGTAGTTTATAACTTAACTAGCCCGAATTTCGGTGTCGCTGCTTCGAAATTATGTTTGGTATAATTTCATTCAGCATTAAATATTACATGATTTTGTGATTAGAAAGCGTAAGATCCACTGGTGTGCGAACCTAAAAAGTTGTTATTGGGATGCACCAGCCATGAAAACAAATACATTACTACTTGCTCTTTATCAGTGACTCTAGCCTACCTCTCAGGTAATGGGGCAAAGGGCAGTTACTTGTGCAAAAGTCGGCTATTAACTCGGACAGTTGCAGGGTTGCTCTTCTGTGTAAAACTATACATTCTGTCTTAACAGGGAGGATTTTGCGCGTACTTGGATAGCAAATCCAAGCAATATGGAGTGCTATACCAACGCTGAAATGACAGATATGGTTTTGATGGATGGAAGAGCTGAAGGGAGTTCAACGAACGCAATATTAATTTAGTTTCATTACAAATATGAATTTTAAAAATAGTAACATCAATGATAATATTCGTTTGTTCAACTTCAGAGCAGTTTGTTATGACCTTAACTGCACAATACTTTGAATCACTTACTGTATATATCAACAACTTCCTTTTCAGTTACAAATGATTAATTTCGTATTATCAGACACGTGAAATAAAATGATGGTCTCATTGCATAAGTTAATTTTTCTACAATTCTTTGATGTTGTTTTCTGTTATAATTATCATTTAATGCTTCCATCTTCAACTTCATGATCATTATCTTCCCTCAAAAATGTATAAGTTGCATATGTCCACCAGCTTATTTGCCGTTTTGGTCTGCTATAACGGAATTTTTTAACACGTTTAACACTCAAAAGCAATAATTAAGCAATAGTACCTTTGTTGTAGTTTCATAAGCCAAAAAAAAAAAATTTAATAGTAGCTAGCTACTTTCGGAGTATGCCGCATGTTTGCAAACAGCTACAGCACGTGGTGCGGGGTGTGACCTATACCTGCGAAATCCGATAGCGTGAGGCACGCTGCGTTGTTCCTGTCACTGCCAATACACACTCATTCCTGAGCATTTTTATGCGGCTCTATCTATATGCGTCACATAGAAGCTGAGCAACTACTTCTATATGTTCCTTCTGTGTCGTTTTGAAACACCCTGTGTATATTTCGGTTGCATGCTAGTAGAACTTTCAGTTCATTGCGAGAGTGGCTATATGCAGTTAGTTAGCACTGTTATTAACGCATAAAAGGAAAAGTATATGATATAGTAGATATACCTTTGCATTTAACCTTAATGTAAAATTGCTACGTCATAAGCTAATCAAACATTTAAAACGTCAAAGCAAAACTTTTCGAGTTCGTTAGCAGCGCAACATTCTGGACACGTGATTAATAACATGGCGCGACTGTTCTCTCCAATCACAGTCGCTCGCGCAGTAATACGTTTTCCCGCTTCACTTACAACGCCAGATAAACTAAGGACGGGTTTGGTATAGGTACAAGCGATATGGAGAGAAGTTAAATGATTATCAGATCTTTCAAGGAGAGTCACTATATGCTATCTAGAATATCTGTACTCTTGGCATGACATCACGGGAAACACATTTATAGTGACAGCGCTTATGAACTAGGTTACATTCTCACCACCTTCACTACTTCCTGTTTATTAGTGTGTAAAAATCAACAAAATGCTTTAGAAATGTTTACACTTTACATTTCACTACACATACAAAAGGAGCAGTAAACGTGAAAATTTTAAGATCTGGGCTTTAAAATTCCATCTGCTGTACAACCAGTTGCATGTAATAGCTGAATATACCTTGGACTGTACATGAAAAAGATGACACAGTATTGAACAAATCAAACAAAAAGGGCATCTCGAGGCCACTATTTAATATTCAAAACAATTTAATGTTAGTTATGAATTTAATAAGATTTATATGTATTGAGTTTTTCGTCCTATAAGTTAACATTTTGCTAGTTATGTAGTATTATAAATAATTCATCTCAAATGAGCAGGACTTCACAAATTCATTAAAGATATAGATCTTAAAATCGTTATTCAAAAACCTTTTGACGATTTATAAACAGAACTATGTGGCCAGTGCTGTAGACCTTAAGGTAGTATCAAGAGCTAAAGCGTATGTCCTCCAGTTTGCTGTATACCCGATAGAGCTAGAGCATGTTAATGGTGCAGTGAAGCGGGTTACGGTGTGATAATCTCTTTACCATTAGTCAACATGGAGTCGCCCTCTGTTTCTCTTATGAGCACGTTGATTGTTAACACAAACAACCTAATTTATCTGAGAAAGATTACGGCTAGAGTGTCAACATGTCAACTTTTAGCAAATATACACATAGGATAACAATGCTAGGATATTAACGAAGCGCCAGCTATTTAATGTATTGTGACTTTGTGGGTTCGTGGAATAAAAAGTCCAATTTCACCACTCAACAATGTTCTTTATTTCCACCGACTTACAGTTAAACTCTTGCCAATTACACAGAATTACGTGCTGCACACAATTACAATTCACCAGTTCGTCCGTTACAATTTCCTTGTATTCGCGGTTACGTAAGCTCCGGTACACATTCACAGTCACGTACAGTCTTCCGTTGCACAATCTTCTCGTTCATTAACACGTCACTGACTAACTCTTACACCAAGAACTGCGACTGTCTCACTAACTAACTGACCGACCAACTCAACTCCGTCTGTCTGTAACCCTCTTTATATAGGAATATCGCCGACTTCTGGTGTTTACAGGATTGTTCTAGTAACAGAAAGATCGAGAACCAGGTGCAAGGAAACATACGGCACAGTCATGTTTTTCCTCCCAACCGCCGCCTTGTCACCACTATAAGACAAACGAGGAGGAGGTGTGGCTAACCGAACCTCCCCTGTCTTCCGCTCCCAGCTGCTTCACAGGGTGTTCCAACGCTCGTGTGACACTGCTCCCTCCTCAAAGCTGTTCGCCCCGAACAGCAGCATCGTAGCGTGCCGGGCGGTCCAGGTGTACCACCAGCATCTGCTCGGAGTCTCAGCCAGAAGTAGCGCCGCCGTAGTTTGTGAATCATTCGGTTCGCTCCCAGGTGTCGTCCTGAAGTACCGGCGTGCACTTCCTCCAAGACTTCCGGGACCTTGCTCCGGGGAAGTACCAACTGTCCTCTCTGCGCCTTCCCATCGGGTGACTCCCATACCCGGAACAGCACGCACACTCTGGTCCTCAACGAGTCCCATTGGGCCCAGTACGACTTGTAGGTGGCGCTCCTCGGTGCGATGTCCTCCCAGGTTGGCCTCGTCCCTGCCTCCACTTCCCTCAAGAGTGGCCCCAAGTCTGCGTCCGCCAGCTGCTCCCTCCTCAGGCCTGCGCTATCCCAGCCTTCAGCAGGCACTGCCACAACTACTCGGACTGCTGCGGCACGCTCCTTCTCTTCCACTCTGGTGCACTGACCGCACTCTACTGAACAGGGTCTTCGGGACATGGCGTCTGCGTTATCGTGACTCTTCCCTCTACGATGTTCCGAGGTGAAGTCGTACTCCTGCAGCCTCTGGACCCAACGTGCTGTCTGGCCTACCAGGTTCTGCGATAGGACACCTCCAATGCAATGGTCACTAGCGTCGGTGTCCACAATGAAGGCGCCACCCGGTTGTGGGAAACCCAAAGTTGGAGCACTGCACAGGGTCTCCTTCGGGTGCTGGAAAGCGTCTTCGGCGTCCTCCGTCCACACATAAGGCCGGTTTTCCTCCGTCAGGCGGGTGAGGGGTTTTGCGATGTCGGCCTTTTCCTCTGAATCGTTAAGGCGGTCGTCTACTTGACCCTTCCGCTTGCCCAGATTCGTGACGTCATCCCTCACGCCGGCCAACCGTTCCTCAAACTTGGCGGCGAGAGCCTCGTTCGCCACCTTCATTTCGGTAGCCAGACGGTCATTCGCTGCTCTCATTTCCGTGGTTAACTCGGCCTTAATTTGTTGCATCTTCTCGGTGATGTTGTCCCTAGCCGTCCTGATTAGTTTCAGTTCCGCGGCCAGGTTATTTCTAGTCTCCAGCTTCTCTATTAATTCGGCCTGCATTTCTTCCATCTTCCTGGTGATGTTGTCTTTAGCCGTCTTCATTTCTTCCAGTTCCGCTAAAATCTTTTCTAATGCTGCCTCCATCGTTGTAATGTTCGGTGATGTTGTTTTCCCGCTTCCTGACACCAGTGTGACTTTGTGGGTTCGTGGAATAAAAAGTCCAATTTCACCACTCAACAATGTTCTTTATTTCCACCGACTTACAGTTAAACTCTTGCCAATTACACAGAATTACGTGCTGCACACAATTACAATTCACCAGTTCGTCCGTTACAATTTCCTTGTACTCGCGGTTACGTAAGCTCCGGTACACATTCACAGTCACGTACAGTCTTCCGTTGCACAATCTTCTCGTCCATTAACACGTCACTGACTAACTCTTACACCAAGAACTGCGACTGTCTCACTAACTAACTGACCGACCAACTCAACTCCGTCTGTCTGTAACCCTCTTTATATAGGAATATCGCCGACTTCTGGTGTTTACAGGATTTTTCTAGTAACAGAAAGATCGAGAACCAGGTGCAAGGAAACATACGGCACAGTCATGTTTTTCCTCCCAACCGCCGCCTTGTCACCACTATAAGACAAACGAGGGGGAGGTGTGGCTAACCGAACCTCCCCTGTCTTCCGCTCCCAGCTGCTTCACAGGGTGTTCCAACGCTCGTGTGACAGTATGCAACAGAGCTATTGTTGCCTCTCCTCTTAGACTTCCAGAGAGCTGAATACCCCCCAGACGTTTTCTCATCCGAGGAGCACTGATCCGGAGCGCGCTCATTTCTGTCGGCTGTTTCAGCCAACACCAAGAGAAATTTCAGGGCAAAATGAAAGAGCGCTGTAAGTTCAGATAGAAAAACACTAGCAATGTCATCCAGACTCACACATATATTTTGTGTGTATCTCTGAACTAAAGAAGCCATAGGTATTAAATGTTTGCAAGAGGGCAATCCAGAAATTAACTACTGCGTGATTTTAATATATTCAGAAATAAAATTTTATAAAATACACACGTCCCTTACAAAACAATTATGGGAAGAGTTCTTGCCTTAGCGAATCAGATGCGTTAGAGCTTCAACATAGCCTCCTTATCCCCAACCATTTTATATTTCCCTCCCTCTCGCACACTTGCTAGTCTTCTTGGCGCTAGACATAAGGAAACGCCAAGTTAATTTTCCGAAATTTTATAATAATACAGTTGTTGAAATCAGAATTGCAACATGGATACTCGTATATTACGCAAATGTCTTAAATATTTAGTTTAAAGTTAATTATTGTTTATAAATTACTTATTTTTCTAATCCAACTAAAATACCAGCGATGCATCCGTATAGCTGTGAATGTTACATTAAGAGATAATTCGTCATTGTCATTGTCATCATCGTCTGAGTACTGCAAATTTATGATGATAGGTTCCAAAATCTCGTTACGTGCTATTTCTTTCCGAAAGCGGTCTTCTTGTAGTTTATCTGATGTCTCACGCAGTTTTCCCAGTCTCGTTGTGTTCTTTGTCAATTTCTTCGTGAATAAGTCGTTCAACGTCAGTCAGTTTAAGAATATTATTTCTGTTTGCAACATAATTTGAGTCCACATTAAGCCAATTGGATTGTTCTGGCAGTAGTAGGAGGGGGAAGGTGGATCGTGTCTTATTGATCCAGATGATACAATTTTTCATGGAAGAGTAACTGAATAATACTACTTTGAACTCTCTACAGTAAACAGAAATTACGAACCATTCATAAACAAAGATACAATGTGACCAGACACGTTCAGCCAGGCAGCAGGAAGTGTATTGTTTCCTCTTATCGAATATAACAAACATCTTGGCTTATTCAAAGTACATACTTCTTTTACCACGTCATGTACAATGCTTACGTTTCAGTTATGAGTAATTTAAAGTATACGTTCACGCATACATTCCAACCAATAATGATACTCATTACAGTACTTACGTCGTAATGCATTGTTATAATATAATGGTATCTACTTTATTTATTTATATTAGGAACACTATTTGAGCTAACGGTTATGTTAAATACGTTAATCTCTACACTCCTCATGGATCAGTTAACGTAAAATCTAAAATTTTGTCTTAGTGCGAATAGTATTTATTAGAGATTGAATATTTTGGCGCTCGTCACACATCACTTAGAATGGAGTACAACACCGTAGGACTAGGAATGTTTGCTACCAAGCACAAACATCATCCCATGTGAAACACATAATACAGTCACTTAATTCTTACATTATTCCCCACATAAGTAACTGCATTATTAAAGTATTTGTCTCACCAGTCTTAAAGCTTAAGCAACACTAGTCCAATACGCTAAGATATTTGTACACAAATAACGTAAACAAAGAACTAGAAATGTTTGTGAAAGAAATCTGTAACTCATTTTGTTTACTTCTAACAACTTCTAAGAACAACAGTATCTAATTTTTTAAAGTTATTTATTGTTTGATTTTATAAAAAATTTCTGTTATCTCCCTTGTATTTAATCATGTAGAATTAAATCCTGAATTCCTTCATTGAAGCTATGTTTTATACTTAAGTAGTTTCCGTAAGTTGCAGAAATGCAAGCAACAAATGAATTAATACATGCTTTTAAAAAAGTGATGGAAAACACGAAAGTGTTTTGTTAGCACAGCAATTATCACCTCGAGACAAAATTGGCACTTAACCTGCCAGTTGCTAATTTTGCTGTGAGCTTTCGTAATCCTATTATAGGTCTGCATTTATTGAACTGTGACCTCGGTTATAAAATCCGACTGTGAACAAAGAAATGGCTACAAACTACAGTATCATCTTTCATGGTGTTGTAAAACGTTTTGAACCCTCGTATAAAACATAAAACCATTTGTTATCCCAACTTTGCTGTCAGTAAGTTTTCAAACTGCGAAGTTTAAACGAGCGCAGCGATTACGTTTCTATCAAGAAAGACAATGTCATCATCTCTCACAAGTTAATGGCACAGCCTGCAATAGAGACACCCTAACATCCCTCCTCCTCCACTGTCACACGGCTATTTATATAGCAGCAGAGATTTGAAAGTATATTTGCTGAAGAAAGTCGCTAGCATTTCTATCTGAGCTCCCATGTCGTGACATCTCATCGCTCTCTGCCCCGTTTTCCTTCACTACAGCCTCCCCCTCCGTCCGGAAACTTTCTCACACTTCTGAAATAAAGTACAGCTTACTCTCGCCACTAACCCTCCTGTCTCCTTTTCTTTTTATTGTTTCCTCTAACGCCACAAAGCTGCGGTCTGTTCATACACCAACAAAACGTGATAGTTCTGGTGTTTTCCTTGATGTTGAAGGACGTAAAGCTACGTCTAACGCATACTCGCTAATCAGCTATTTCAAATTTACGTGAAGTTGAATAGCGATATTAAACAGACCAAGCAGTATACAGGGTGGTAAGCCCAAAATGTAACTAATGCTAAATGAAAAATGTCTAAACTTTTAAGAGGAATCAAGTCTACCAAATATTTAGTACATCATCTAACCCCCGCAGTTGCTTAAAAATCTCAAATGCTTTTAAGTAAACTCTCAAAAACCTAAAGGTAACTTTTAGGCTGCAAACTAAAGAGTCTGACTTATATTTATGGAAACTCTTTTATCTTTATCATCCTCAGCGTTCCAGTTTATATTTGGAGTGTTAAGTTTACTGTGAGCTTCCTTTATCAGGCTCGAGGTCATTTTAGTACCCTAATTTTAAAACATGAAACCATTCCATTCCAGAGGAAGCCATGCTACAGGTTTATATTCCACAAAACATACATTAGTATCCTCCAGGTTTGAACCCGTGATCTTGAGTGCTATCCTAAGACCCGAAAGATGACTTGCAGGTTAGAGCAAGTTACCATATTACAGTATTGCAAACATAATGTTTATGACGTATTGCAGTACCTCTTGTCAATGTCAACGATGAATTTTACTTATTCATAGCATTGCTATAGGGGGTGCGAAAATGTTGGGGTGAGTAGCTGCCTTAACGGGCATTGCATCATGGAGACCGTTATATTTAATTGAAATTTTTATCATAATTATAAATTACCCTTATGGATTTTCAAATCAACAGATTTCAAACATTTGGGGATATTAATTTGCAGAACAAATTTTAAATACATTCCTTCGGATCAACCCTTAAATAACGAATATAATGCCAACTTTTTAAATGCTCACTATACCCCAAAAAAATTGCATGTATCTGAAATTCCATATAAAATTCAGTTTATTCCTTGAGCTTTCAAGAACTTAAACTGAAAATATCTAATTCGATTAACGCCCAAAATTTGTAACATTGGACGAAAAAAGCTGAAAATTGTTTGACTTAAAAGCGAAATTAATCTGTAAAATCCCTATCAAATTGCCACTGTTACCGGAGGACAGAATATTTAAATCGTACAGAAGGGTGTTTAAAACACGAGGCAGTCAGACAGAGAGAGACTGAGGAGGGGAAGGAGAAGTATATTATGAATATTAATGGTTATAAAATTGTTGTTAACACACATACACTTTGAAAACTGGAACCTTATCTTCAGAACTGCAGTTTTGTAAAGCTATCTCATATTCATAACAAATGCCAAAATACCTCACTATATTAACAGAAATAGAAATTAAATATTGTTGGATATTATATTTATAATCGTCTCTCCATCAGCAGTACTGGAAAGTTTGGGAATTGTCTATAACATATAACTGACTTTGATGATGATATATTGATCCACTGGTCGAGGAAATTTTCAATAACCATATACTTTTTTTAATTGTTTTAAATAACTGCAGCTGCAGGTGTCTGGTCACTAATGGTATTCGATTTCTAACCTTCTTAAATTGCCTTTCCATCACTGCTTTTAACCACACATTGTAAAGTACTTCGTATAAACTGTGTATGTCTCGAATCCAAGCAGTGAGAGGGATAACCCAACACGTGTTCTGTTTACATGGGACCAGCGTCAGCTACAATGACTTTATAGGGGAGTTAACAAGCTAGCTCATTAATATAGCTCACAATAGTACTTTTCAGCCTTTAAAGTTTACATATTTATGCATGTAACACTGAATCGATCCTAGGGAACATCACTCTGAAGGTAGGAACAGAGTAGTCTCTCCCCTGCTTACATTGGTACATTAAATGCACAGACGTAAGGTGTAACCGGTTTCCCCTTGGGACTTCCCCGATTATTCTCTGTTGTTCACGAAGGGATGGAATGTGGAGAAATGATTTGACACCTGGTGAATAATGTTCTCCAGGCTTGCACAACATTCAACAAGTGAAATGGCTCAGCTTAGGCCCGTATTTGCGAGGCCCCGGGTTCAATTTCATCAGTTGTCTATCTTGACTTTGTGTTTGTCATGGTTTGATTTGCTTGCTTTCTTATGTATCATTATACATTTTCATCCTTTACATCTCATGCCACTTCCGTCTCATATCTCATGTGTTCTTCCAAGTTTCGTAGTAGCAGACACCGCCTGTGGTGCCGCAAGTAGTAAAAGCGGGCGTTAAACACTACACATTTCAATTCACTACTGCAGCTACAAATTGGGGGGATGGACAGTGATCAAAGGTAGCGTAGTGTCCATGAACACTAGAGGGCTGCTTGGTCAACGGGCCATTCATTCTCCTCTCAACACAGGCCCAGCATTGAGACGAATGTTATGACTGCCTCACGTAGTTTCCTGTGATCACTTCACTGCATGCCTGCCTCGGTAGCGTAGATGGTAGCGTGTCTGCCTCACGTTCAAGAAGTCCCGAGTTCGAATCTCGGTTAGGGTGAGTTACCTGGATAAGGGTTTTCCCGTGGGTTTCCCTTATCCTAAAAGACGAATGTCGGGTAACTCTAATCTCTATGGACCCTGGGCTCATTTAATAATTATTTCACGTATTCCATATGACTTAATATTGGAGGACGTAAATTTAAAAAAAAAAAAAAAAAAAAAAAAAAAAAAAAAAAAAAAACTTCGCTGCATTTCTTCCTCCTGGAGAGTTGTCGGCCAATGGATGTATGTAGCTGTTATATTCCTACAACTTATACATCATTCATGTTAGAGTGTAGGATATCCTGATACATTAGCTTTCTTTGTGAACCCTTGAAGTAAATTCAGTGGATTATCTCCTTCAAAATGGTAAAGCACATTTAAAGTTAAGAAGAAGCAATTTTCGGCAAAGTTTTTCAGGTTTTTCGTCTAATATGAACCAGAATTTACCATAATTTTAAACTTGTTTTTCTTCATTTATCAAATGGGTTTCCCTTCGGTGCTTCCGTTACAATTAAGCATTCGTATCCTTTTTCATTTAAGCTTCCCCGCAAAGCATTTTCTCTTTCGCTTGCCGTAACTGTTACAGTCGTTCCTTCCTCGCAATGTATGGTTTTGACAAAAGAGCCGTCTGGGAAAACGCAGTGCACTATACAATTTGAAAAGTTGTGGGGCAACTCCCGTCAGTCTCTTGCCAGCTCAGGACAGCTCTGGTTTTGGAAGGAGGAGAAACAAAGGCGCGAGGTGCTACATCCGGCGGCCCTGTAGCTTTAGGCTATACAATTCATGAGATAACTTATTCATGAGAATCTGTGGTGTCAACTGTGTGGACCGCAGCTCTTTTCGATCCCCGCTCCCTTTGCCGTTTACCCAAGACCCGTTTCCTACTCAAGCTTCTTTCGCTCTCCCACACCTTCCCCTCTTTGTCATTCTCCATCTCAGTCTGCCGTTAGCATCGGACATTTCCAAACTTGCAATGAACAAGACAAAGAAGATGAATGGGGAAAAACAGGATGCGACAGTACATAAGAGTTTGTTTTGGCATTGGGTTAGAACACGTAGAAATTCGGTGGGGAGAGGGGAGATCTGGTGGGGTGAATTGCTGCCCAAAATTGATACAAAGATATTGAAAAGGCTTTTGGAGTACTGGTGGGGACGATAGAGGAAGGAAAACTGTTTATAAGACCTACTTCCAACACATCCGTTGTAACCATCTGTGACTGAACTGCTCTTCACCATCCAGTTTCTTCTAGTATAGATACCAAATGGAGAACTGCAAGGAGATGTTCCACTTCACAAAGACACGAAAACAATTACAATTCTAATTTTCTCTGTAAATCCTTATTTCAGCATGAAAAAGGCTACACACACTATACATTCCATTATTGATATTACAGCCAAACTAATCGACTTTGTTTGTTCTTTAATAATTATTTATTGCAGTTGTATTTATCCTTCGGTGATAATTAGGATTGAAACCTCCACATAATTTCGGTTATTAACGTCATCTGTCGTCCTTATTTATTTTTAATGAATGTTGAAATAAACATGAGAAACTTAATGAATCGTTACTCTGTCGAGTTTTTAAACCATTGCTTCTCTCATTGCTTCTTCTGTGAAGTCCTTCTCCAGTTCATTGTCACATCCCTTTTTTTTTTTTCATTCACTTCACCTTCCCGTTTATATAGGGACGTACGAAATACGCCGGATGGTGAATTCCTGCGGTTACCCTACTCAGTTCACGCCATCACTGTCGTCACTAAATCGCTCGGAGAACTTCGTTTTTCATTGCACCAAAATTTCGCTCCGCATATTCTGCTAAAATGTTGCAACATTGCGATAGCGCTCACTTATTCAGATGTCCAAAGATTCCCCATATTCTCTGAAGATAGCATTGTGATATTTATTTAGAACGAGGGTGTGGCTTTTGCTTTTCGTGGCTTCGACCACCGGGCGTCGTTTTCTCGATAACTATGGGTCATCGCCGCTACCCACTACTTTTATTTTCCCATTAACTTTTTCTGCAAGACACTCCTTAATATTAAGTATTTCTATCAAGAATAATATTGTTGCGTTAATGCAATAACAACTTCATATCCGTACTAGACAACCAGCATGGTTTATATTGTAATTTACAATATTTTCTTCACAGATAGAAAAGTGGCATGTCTGTTATACCACACAGTAATACAAAATAAAAATTAAATTATACTTTAGTATGAGTATGAGAATAACCAAGAGCATATTTGATTGTAAATTCCAAAAAAAGGGAAAATAAGGAATATGCAGAAAATATTATTATGTGAGACATTCATAATATAGGTACTGTGAAGGCAAAGAGATTACCAGTTCGCACCTTGTTGCTTTGATGTCCTTGTCAATGCTACTAATCTAACTTCGTGAACATGTTAATTGTGTATAAGAGTGAGCTCCTTGCAGCTGTTTATTTCTAAGATATGCAACTTACTGAGGGAGAAAGGCACTTAGATTGGTCTACGTCACCCAATTCACACCTGGTTTAACAAATATAAATTAAAGATAAATGTTGTGTTCCGGGCTTATGGGTCGTGGTCTAGAAGTTCTTGAGTGAACCGACGTTTCACCAAGAACTGCACCTAGCATCATCAAGGTTGATCCATCTGCTGTAGAAGTCAGAAGTCAAAGTGATTCGAAATGATGTCATCAACGAGTGAATAAATGAAGGCCTACTCTTGGATCTGCTTCCAGAGCTCCTAATACACGTTGCATTCCTCTTCTCTATTCGGGGTATTTCATGTGTTAAAGCCACTCCTACAAAACGTCTTATAATCAGTTTCACCAACAGCGATAACCTTATTTAACTCAGGATAAGATGTGAAACGGTGGCTTTTTATTTTGTTAGATCGGTCAGCAATAGTACATGCTTTGCAGATCTGGGAGAGCAGATACAAAATAATTATATGGTAATAACATTGTAGAGGTAGAACAGTGTGCATCCTCTGAACTAGGACAAATGTGTTACAGCAGTAATACAAATGTGATACTGAACTAATAAAACGGTATACATAATTCAGTAGTGAGAATTTATGCAGCAGAAAAGAAGAATAGAAAAGCAAACATGGAACAGTAGATCATTCAGAAGTGGAAGTGTCATCACTTTAAAGCAGGTCTTGTGGTAGTCGTCGCTTCAGTCGCGTGGTCCGGTGACTTCGGACGCCGATGTTATACATCACAGCTCCTGGGACGTGGCGTAGATTGCAGAAGAAGCGTCGAGCAATCTATCGGATGAAATGGTGCAGAGCAAGAAGTCCCAGCTCGTGATGCAGCTGCTGGTTGTGGACAAACCAAGGAGCATTGGTGGCGATTCGCAGGAATCGACTCTGGATGACCTGTAGACGCCTCAGGTGACAAGTACTGGCAGCCACCCAGACCTGGCAGGCATAAGTAATAAGAGGTCGAACCAGAGATTTGTACAGGAGCAGTGAAGATTTTAGACCAAGTGAAGTGTGTTTGTGAAATAAAGGAAATAGTCGAGAAAGACGAGTGGATGTCAGGGTAATGGTGGGGTCAATATGAGGCTGCCACGTAAGTCGAGTGTCCAGTAACACTCCAAGGTACTTGACTGGTGTAGGTGAAGGGAGCCACGGCATATGATCGGTCAGAAGGCGTATAGGCGGAGTTGGATTATAGCGACGTAAAGTAAAAATTTTGGGTTCAGTTTTCTGCGTATTGAGGGAGATGCACCAAGTTCAAAACCATTGTGACGTGAAGCGGTTGCTTTTGTAAACAACTTTTCATCAAACGGTATAATGCTTACCAAGATTTTCATTTTGTTATTATTTGAATGAAACACTGCATACATCATCTCGGATAAGGATTTTATGATTCTGTTATTCTTTGCGCCCCAAAATTTAAATTATTGCAAAAACAGGGAATTATGTGCACTAGCATTTCATAAAAATAAAAATGTATTTCTGCACAAATCATATCTAAGGCAATAAAATTATTGCATTTATTTTCACTAAAGTAAAATATCGAAAAGTGTGATCACCGTACTTAAGAATGCACTAGGCCTTTCCAAAATATTTTCATTTAAAACATTTTATTGTATTACTTCGGAAATATTTTGAGATAGAGGTTTCATATCTTGCACAGCCATTTATTATTTGAGCACATTAACTGTGAAGATTTTCAAGTAAATAACTTTAAAATTCCCCACAATGCTATTACAAAGACATTCATAAAGTTAACATTTAGCGTCGTAATAAGCAACTATGCTCCTGCTTAAATTGTTATACATTTCAACTTTTGTTAGTGGATACAGAGTTAGCATCTGGAATGAAATCATAGATTCTCGGCAGGTTTTAATTCAGAATCCATCGCCTTTTAAAACAGCATCTGCCTACTGCGAATAGTTTTTAACTGCAGATGAAAGAAGGGTTTTTATAAAAACATTTGTCCCATTGTTTTAATTTGAGCACAATATTTCCCCAACAAAGCACAAGCGAAAAGAGTTAATGTAAAATAAATCGGTCTCGAGAGGGCCTGTTTTCCTGGTTAGAGGTGGAAAGGTTAAATGCAGAAATGGGTAAAGCAGCAATGCCACGAGGAAGCTACAAACAGTAATTGCTTCAGGAGAGAAATTCTGGGTGAGATATATTGTATCTTTGCCTTTGAGGCAATGGATATAATTTCAGCTCGATGACTTCCATGTGCCCTTCAGTCCGGCATCCGACAGGCCGCTGATGAGAGATGGTTGAGCAAAGGGTATGTCGTCACCTGACCTGCACTGGTAACCCTATCTAAATCCAAAGGATTTCCTTCCCTAACGTCTCCTCTAAAGCACAGTAATTTGACGAGCGAAACAGATGACAATGTAACAGCGTTCCTACCTCCGTAACACCCCATTAAGACATTGAGAATAGCGAACTAGTCTCATTTCTCTAGGAGTACTTACATGTCGGATTTACGATACTCCTTGGAAGGTATAAGAATAGATTGAACATTATTAAACATACATAATCATAATGAAATGGAGCCTTCTATTGTTTGAGGTATGCAATTTAGCAGTCAAATCATGGACATCAGGACATATATTAAGTGAGACCAGTGTATTTTATTTTAAATTACGTACTACATTGTTACCAAGCCTTTTAATTTTGATGAAAAAGCATTTGACATATGTACGTTATATAAAATCAAGTAACGATATTTTATAAGGCAATATTGCTAGTTTATAAAAACATTTACCTCTAAGTACATATTTTCTAACGTCACAAACTAAACAGATATATGTTATATAGGTAAATGCAGCTGAACGGAAAATTAGTAAGCACTTTTCCCATCAGATGGGAAAGAAACTTAGTGGCTCTTGGCAAAGCAATTAATATTGCCTAAAGATCTGACATTAATTCCTTAAAGGCGGTACTAGGGATGTCACCAAGACTTCGTAACTGTTATAATGGGACAACTTTTAGATGTCTATCTTACTTGGGAACCATTATTCGTTAATGTGCTACTTTAGTTTGGTTATTAGACAAATAGCTACTCTGTATTCGTTCGGTACTTCAGTATCCGACACATTAAGATAATCATTACGTTGTCTTCTGCCCATCCCTATTATGTACTTATCATTGGTTTAGTACACCGTTAAAGCAACTGATTTTATGCCGGTAAAATCTTATCTCGCAAAGGGCCACTTGATTTTTTGTTTTGGCTCCAAAGATAACTGAATGAGGCAGGTTCTCCTTAGACTCTGATGTTTAAGGCAGTCAGTCTTCCAATGTGATGTTTTGGTGTTAGGCTATGTGTTCAGTGAGTGAAGCTATTCAGTGTAGCAATGGCTTTTACTCTATTTCCTATTTCCTTCTTCTGTCATCTTATTTTTCTTCACGTGGTAGCCGCTCAAATAGAAAATGGTACTAAACATCAGCCGGTCCAAAAATTTCCAATTTATGCGAAATACGAGGCATGTTTTTAAGTCAGTACCATTTTGGAATTAAAAAAATATGAGCATAGATATCTCAATGATTTTAATTTTACATGAAAGCCTGTACCTTAATCTACTTTTCTACATAATTTATGTGAATATGTGGCACCAGTTTTTGAATACCCTCCTCATAAAATTCTGACGTCTGACGTGTTAACCACTGTATCACAACTGTTTTGACTTCGATATCGTCTTGAAGACGCTGACCGCCCAGATGTTTCTTCAAGTGCAGGAACAAATGGCAGTCGCTGGGCGCTGCGGCATACCCGCATGTCAGATTTCAATTGGCTGGTGTTTACTTTTGATTTGGGTTCTAATTGGAGCTATGAGATCTCTTGTTCTTCAGGTGAATGGTTGTAGGAAATGGATTTGTTGTTTGTTGGCTGCTCAGTTGTCTCAATAATACACTGGTTCGTTGCAAAAATTGATTTAATTTTCAATCAATTCGTTGATTCAGACTGATTGGTAGCGGTGACCACCTGTTACTAAACTTTCTAACAGAATTCTCTTAATTCTTTATACGGCGAATACTTTGCTATTATAAACTTCTTCTGCTGCTTCTCTCACGCTGGTTGCGTTATTCTTGACTCCCCTACATTTCGGACTTAGAAATCTTTGCTCCTTCTCCTTCACGCGCACTAACACGTCTTTCCCTTCGTAGTATGACTGTAGAAGTGAATTACATTTCGGACTTAGAAATCTTTCCTACTTCTTCTTCACGCGCACTAACACATCTTTCCCCTCGTAGTATGACTGTAGAAGTGATTTACATTTCGGACTTAGAAATCTTCCCTACTTCTTCTTCACGTGCCCTAACACATCTTTCCCCTCGTAGTATGACTTTTGAAGTGATGTTTTTTCTACTCTGCGATTCCGTTCGTACTTTATTCTGATCCCTACTCTAACCCTTATCACATGACCAAAATAACTCACCCTTCTTCCTATTTCTCAAATCTTACATTATTATTGGTTTCTCATTTTATTTCGATTTTTCTTTATTGGTTAGCAAAACTCATCGAACTCACTGTCGTTACATCCCACCGTGAGTTGGGTCACGCCTACCCTGGGCTCTTTGTAACGGTATACATCGTTACCACCTCAGCAAAGTAAATCCTTTTAGGTCTTACGCTTGACCGCATCTAGAAAACCTTATTGTTCCTACACATTTTTGCTTATAGTTCTCAGACATTGAACCTTTCCTTAAACAAAGAGGCTAACGGTCACCTCTTCCTGTCTCCCCGACTTGTGTTCAGATTTTACAGAAATATTTTCTCTCCCTTACATGGATTCTAGCATGTTAGTTGTCTTAAATTATATTCTTCCCATCTTATTCTTAATTAAACCGCTATTTTAATCACTACTCTAATTTCATTCTGATTTCATATTAATATAACAATATTTTATATTAGTTTAGCAAAGCATTTTCATTAATTTATCTTCTTTTTTTAATTCTCGTGATTTCAATTAATTCGCCACCTCCTAATCGCTGTCTGATACTGCGGTTACATAATGCCCGTTTGACAAAAATGAAATACCCATTATTTAAATTTTGTCAAACCCCCGTCATGACATTTCCTCCTTAGATCTTATAATTTCTCATTCCCTACTCGAAACATTTTTCGGAGGTCACCGTTTCCCTCATCTTCATCAGTGTGTTACTTTATACACATAGAATGGTCAATATGGTACATCATATACATAGAATTATAGGTATGATACATTACGTACATAGACAAGTACACTGTCGTATATGTGGTTATTACCCTATACACAAATAACATTCGTGATACCTCAACTATATATACACTTCACTGAATTATCCTTGTCTCACTTGACATCAACTTGATTTTACCTTATTACATTCCTTAAGTACTACATTAATGTTACTATATTACAGTTTACAATATTACATTTTACATTCAATGATTTTTTTTTTTTTTTTTTAATATTATTATATTAACTTATTGGGACGTTTCTTTATCTTTCAGTCCTTCACCGTAAGAACATTCGTCCTCACATTCTTATAATTTGCGTAACGATGTCCAAATATGGTTACCTCTACCTGCACTCAGTTGTCTACCTGTAATCAGGTGTTTCGTTTACCTGACAGTAAACATTGGCAGTTCATTGTCCTGTCTTTCCACTTCACTTTTCACTCTAAACTTTCTTTCACTTTGTCACGCCTAAGTCTGTGACCTTTACAATAACAACATAGCCTTTTGGCACATGAATACATCAGTACTTATACTATATTTACATTTCACAAATTATTTTTAAAGATCTTTCTAACATGTTCATTAGCTGTGGTTATTCTTATTATATTATCATTTTTGTTTGTGCACAGGAATTTTGGAACTTGCAACTCCCACGCAGTGTTTGAATTTCAACCGAAAACGTTACCCGTACTAATTATATAACTTTTACTTGGTATTTTTTTTTTTTTTTTTTTTTTTTTTTTTTTTTTTTTTTTACATCTTCGTATATATAATTTCAATCACATTTACACAGGTGATTCTTGGGTCTGCTCTGTACTGTTTACAACGTTTTTCTGACGATATGGCCTTATTAGGGAGATGTTATATCTGCCTATTGGTTTACCATTTCTTGGGTGTATTAGGGCATACGCTCTGTCACCAAATATTTTCTCAATCCGGTATGGGCCTTTCCATAGCATATATAGCTTTCTAGTCTTTTTTCCTAACAAATCTGACTTGTCGAACGATTTCACTAGAACTAAGTCGCCGACCTTTGGTTCCCAATTCTTCTTATACCGCATTTTCTTTGCGTTTCTTTTCTCTACTTTTTCCATTATTCTTTTAACAGCATTTTGGATCCGTTCTCGATCTGTCTCGGTTGTCACTTGTATACTTTCCGGAACACCCTCTATTATTGGTTCCGGTGTTAAATTCCTATGCAATTGGATAGGAGCATATCCTGTGGTTAAATTGACTGAATTATTGAATATAAACTCAATATAGTTGATGTGGTCTGGCCAGGTAGTCTGTTTCAATGAGCAAAGGACTCGGAGATGAACACCTAGGTCTTTCATTACGCGCTCGCTTGGATTAGAGCACGGATGGTACGACGTTGTGTTATAGATGCGAATTCCGGCATCCTGAATGGTGTGCACGAATCGTCTTCCATGGTGTATGGACGCGTTATCTACTAATAGTGCTTTCATCTTCCCGTATTTGACTATATAGTCTTTCACTATTTTATTCGCGCATGCTGCACTTGTTAATTTCTTGAGAGGGTATATTTTCACAAATTTCGACATCACGTCGATAAGTACAAATAAATATTTTAATCCTCCTCTTCCTGCAGGGAGTGGACCATATGCATCCGCTGCAACTAATTCTAATGGTTCCTTCCTGGTGATGGATACAGGGGGTCGATCTATCTTATAATTTAATGATTTTGCCCTCTGGCAGATGTCACATGTAGATATAAAGGTCCTAACTTTCTTGCCTAATCTAAATATGTATAAATGGTTGCTTATGGAAATCATTGTCTTCTCAACGCCAGCATGTATAAGAGCTGTGTGGTAAGCAGAAATCACTAACTCTTCCAGCGCTGCGGGTATATATGCTTTCCAAGCAGGTTTGGAAACACCATGTAACTTATACAATACGTCATTTAGCACTCCGTATTTCTGTGAATTTGCTTGATCTATGGGCAATGCCTTTTCCATAATTTGTTTTAATTTCCAATCCTGGCGTTGTAATTCCGACAATCTTCTCATCTCCTTTGTTAATTTTATACTGAAGGTTACATCCATCTTTAACACTGGTAATTCTGTACCATTACTACTGATATTTTCTGGAAGATTCCCCTGTGGCTTTATACGTGAAAGCATGTCACTAAAGATGTTAAGACTTCCCTGTATATGTTTAATCTCTGGGTTGTAAGCCATGATCTCGTGGATATATCTCGCAATTTTTGTACTGGTCAATTTGCAATTTCGTATAAATGATAGGCTGATATGATCGGTGAATATCACAATCCTTTTATTATATATATATATATTGTCTAAATTTACAAATGGCGTAGTAAATAGCCGTAATTTCCTGTTCTGTTATGCAAGCAATTTTTTCGGTTTTCGTTAACCCTCGGGAGGCTGTGGCCTTGACCTTTAATTCTCCAGTCGGTGTCTCTTGGGCTAAAATAGTTCCTAACGCCACCATGGAGGCATCCGTGTATATGAGATAAGGTAAATCTGGATCAGGCCATGTCAATAATACGGATTCACTGAAGAGTTCTTGTAATCTTTTAAAAGCATTTTCTTCTACCATAGTCCATCGCCATTTTCGATTTTTTTCCAGTAGTGCTCGCAACGGTGCGGCTTCCTTTGCATAGTTTATCAGGAACCTTGATTGGTACCCAAGTACACCCAGATAACGTTTTACTTGTTTTGGTGTCTTAGGTCGTGGTATTTTCAAAATGGCTTCCACTCTTTCTGGATCAGGAGCTATATTTTCGCCTGTTATAATATATCCTAAATATTTAACTGATTCCTGGAAAAATTTACATTTGGCCCAATTCAGTGTTAATCCAGCATTTGCTAGCCTTCCGAGCACTAAATCCAAATAGGTAAGGTGATCTTCCACTGTTCTACTGTATATCAATAAATCATCTACATACTGTGACACATATGTTTCCCTTTGCGTGTTGAGTATTTTCTGCATCGCCCGTAGGAATGCGCTTCCAGAATTAATTAGTCCAAAGCAATTTCTTGTAAATTGGTACTGATATCCTCCGTGCAAAAATGCGGTATATTGCCTTAACTCAGGTTTCAACTTAATTTGCAAAAATGAGTTGGTCACATCTAGTGAAGTAAAATACCTTTGTGCCCCAATACCGGCCAAAATTTGCTCTATTGCTGGGGTTCGAAAATTATCCGGAACAATATATTGGTTTATATGACGTCCATCTATCGTCAGTCGTACTGTTCCATTTGCTTTTCTGACTATACATAGGGGACTTATAAATTTTGATGTAGATATCTCCAGAATTCCATCTTCCAACATTTCCTGTATTTTAAGGTTCACTGCCTCCTGTAAATCCAATGGAATAGGTCTGCACTTGTATTTGAATGGGGGAACATCATGTATCTCGAATTCATACTCAAAATCACTATAGGTCCCAGTGTGTTCCGAAAATACATTTCTGTGTTTACATAAAATGTTATAAAAAATCTCTTTTTGGTGGTCGTTAAGTAGGTTCGAGTTTGCTACTGTTTCTCTTATTCTATAGGTCATGTTTACATTATTTTCGACTACCTGGAAATCATCTGGTAGGGTAATTATCTCCTGTTCACATGCTTCTGTCTGCCCAAGTCCGTATGACGTCATCTCTAAAAGCCCTTCTTCTGCCGCTACGTACACTTCTTTATCATAGTTTCCCATCTCTTCTGCTTCTAATGGATTCATCTTAACTAGCTCCATTCCTCCTATTCGTATAAATTCTACAAAAAATGTTTCTCCATCTATTTCTTTTTCTTCATCTGTCAATCTTATCTCATTTTCTGCTTCCCTTGAGCTAAACGGAACTTTAACTATGACGTCTTTAATTTTGATTTCCAAGGCTTCCATTTGATAATTCAACTTAGCTTGAAGCGCATACAACACGTCATTACCCATAATAATGTCTACAGATAGCCTATTAATAACAAAACATACAAATTCTATTGTATCCTCCCCAATGGTGACTTTCAAAAGCATTTGTGTATTAATCTTTTGTTTGGCGCGACCTACCGCCAGAGTACAATATGCACTTTTCACGGGCAATGTTTGCAATTTCATTCCATTGTTTTTTAAGTGATAAAAGAATGCTTGACTTATAGCTGAAACTGAGGATCCTGAATCTATGGTAATGTGCCATTTTTCTTTGTTTATTATTGCAGCAATACGTGGAGCATCTCTCACTTCTTGCAATTCCGTTAAGTGATTGGTTATTTGAGTACCGTTTACTATTTCTGTTTCTGTTTTATTCTGTACCACCCTACTCAGAGCTGTGTCCCTGTTCAAATTAAGAACTAGCGTGTTTATCCGGGTCCGATGCGGGACGTCTTCTATCGCACCCTGGAGTCGTTTCCCGTCTGCTGTGTCGTGTCTCGCCTTTCATCTACCTCGGGCGCCGCGTCCCTCGGTGTGGGTGGAGGAGAACGCACCCATTCTCTTGAGAGAAGTTGATTCCTTTGTCTTACTTCAGGTCTGTCTGTATTGTTCTCTCTACCAGCGTCACGTGGTTGATACTGTCTATTAGCTTCTGGTAGTCGGAACGTCGGTCTTGCATTCCCTCTTCGAAGAAATGGGGGGTGACCCCTATTTCCATTCCTAGTTACATGTACATATCTTATAGGGAAATTATATGAATTTGAATTTGGTGGTCCCTGTCTCCCTCTATTGTTGTTAGGGAATTCCCTCGGGACGTGGGCATCGTATCTTTGACGAGTAGCCATATGGTTTGGGTTAAAATTTCGGGGATTGTGTGCCCTTTCCCCGTCATGATTATTATTATTCCACGGTCTGTGTGGATTTCTCACTGGCATTCGATTCTCATGTCTATTTTGTGAATTTTGCGTCCCAACGCTTTGTAAAGCTGTTAATAATGTAATTGCCTCTCTCAATGTCTGAGGTCTTGCTACCACCATGTGATTTCTAATGTTCTCAGGAAGGTGGGGCGTGAGAAGAGAAATCAGTTCGGCTTCCTGTAATGGAGGTTGTAGATATTTACTCATTTGCGAATATCTCAGGAAATAATCAGTAATAGACTCTCCATTATTACCTTGGTATCGGCCATTTGTTATTTGATTCCTTACTTGGTATTGGACATTGGCGTTCCAATACTTTTCTAGGAAAGCTGTTTTGAACAACTCGTAGCTGCATCCTTCTCCCACAGTTACTCGTAGCCAATTAAGTTCGGCAGATTCTAACGCCCTTTGAACTATTATCATCTTATATTGCTCGGGTACACCTCTGATGACAAAATACTTTTCTAAGTCGGCCAAAAATTGTACTGCGTTGTCATTGCGACAATTAAATTTCGGGAGGGGCAATTCGCTTAGAAAATTCATGTGCACTGGTGGGTACATATTTACGTTTTGCATATTTCCTTCGCAATTATTGCTGCTTTGAGGAGAGACAGAAGGGGCGCTAACCTGTTCGTTCTGCCTCTCTCCATTGTGTGTATGTATAGAACAATTGGAACTCTCAGGTACCGGCCCTTGCTGTCCCAGCTGTAAGCCAGTTACAGTATCTCTGATTTGAGATATCTCGCTTACTGTTTCCCTCAACATTTGTGTATTCTCTGATTGAATATTTGTTACACGTGCTACCTTTTCTTTTAACTTCTCCATGTCAGCTGCTATACTATTGTTTACAGTGTCAAACCGGTCATTTATCTCTTGTACAAAAGTTACCTGTGTCGTGGTCAGTTCATCTAATCTTATTCTTTCCTTATTAATTTCCTCCCCTATTCTATTTTCTACTCCTGCAACGAGAGATTTGGTAGCTTCTAGGTCACTTCTTATAGTACCTACTTCTCGCTGCAGGGCCTCTTTTACAGACTGGATTTCCCCTGTTATTCCTTGAATTCTGACAGTGATTCTAGTTTCTGTTTCTTTCCCTTGGCTTGTAATTTGACTTACTAATTTAGCTTCTAGTGTTTGGTTCTGTCCTACTAATTTAGCTTCTAGTGCTTGGTTCTGTTCTACTAATTTAGTCTCTAGTGATTGACTCTGAAGAGTCATTTGCGCCATGAGTTTCTGGAACATCTCTTGTAGATTTTCCATAACCCCAGGATTGTCACTTCTCCTATTTACATTTAAGCTACTTACACCATTTACACCCTCATCTACTGATCCTATAACATTGCTTTCCATTATCTCTTCATTAACAACTTCTAACTCTTTCTCTGTCTCCATAACTATTTGTTCCCCAGAATTTTCCATTTTAAATTTATTCTGTACGATCTTCTTATTTCTCAAAAGCATTGAATTTCCCCTTTAAATTTTCTAATTTCCCTTCCAAAATACTTATTACTAAGACATTACATAGATATTGATTTCACTGAATGATATTACATTTACAAGAAATATAAATTGAGTATGTGTAACTCACAGTTCTGTTGTACGGCTGTGGTGTTTATGTGATGTCTTTACCAATTTTTGTCGTGCTGCTCGTCGTCTAGTAGGCTCAGTTGATGTCGAAGGAACTTGAACTTCTCTCTTGGTTGGGGGAAAATTCTATGTAGTTGTTTTTTGCCGTCTTCTTCGTAGTCTCTGCTGTCCTCATCGTAGTTGTCGTCGTCGGTCTTCTCACTTCTCCTCGTAGTCGTCCTTCGTCGTCGTTTTTCTCACTTCTCCTCGTAGTCGTCCTTCGTCGTCGTTCTTCTCACTTCTCCTTGTAGTCGTCCTTCGTCGTTACATTTCACCCATTTCCTACAATTCGAAGCCCCAACGTGTCGGCGCCATTATGCGGCATACCCGCATGTCAGATTTCAATTGGCTGGTGTTTACTTTTGATTTGGGTTCTAATTGGAGCTATGAGATCTCTTGTTCTTCAGGTGAATGGTTGTAGGAAATGGATTTGTTGTTTGTTGGCTGCTCAGTTGTCTCAATAATACACTGGTTCGTTGCAAAAATTGATTTAATTTTCAATCAATTCGTTGATTCAGACTGATTGGTAGCGGTGACCACCTGTTACTAAACTTTCTAACAGAATTCTCTTAATTCTTTATACGGCGAATACTTTGCTATTATAAACTTCTTCTGCTGCTTCTCTCACGCTGGTTGCGTTATTCTTGACTCCCCTACATTTCGGACTTAGAAATCTTTGCTCCTTCTCCTTCACGCGCACTAACACGTCTTTCCCTTCGTAGTATGACTGTAGAAGTGAATTACATTTCGGACTTAGAAATCTTTCCTACTTCTTCTTCACGCGCACTAACACATCTTTCCCCTCGTAGTATGACTGTAGAAGTGATTTACATTTCGGACTTAGAAATCTTCCCTACTTCTTCTTCACGTGCCCTAACACATCTTTCCCCTCGTAGTATGACTTTTGAAGTGATGTTTTTTCTACTCTGCGATTCCGTTCGTACTTTATTCTGATCCCTACTCTAACCCTTATCACATGACCAAAATAACTCACCCTTCTTCCTATTTCTCAAATCTTACATTATTATTGGTTTCTCATTTTATTTCGATTTTTCTTTATTGGTTAGCAAAACTCATCGAACTCACTGTCGTTACATCCCACCGTGAGTTGGGTCACGCCTACCCTGGGCTCTTTGTAACGGTATACATCGTTACCACCTCAGCAAAGTAAATCCTTTTAGGTCTTACGCTTGACCGCATCTAGAAAACCTTATTGTTCCTACACATTTTTGCTTATAGTTCTCAGACATTGAACCTTTCCTTAAACAAAGAGGCTAACGGTCACCTCTTCCTGTCTCCCCGACTTGTGTTCAGATTTTACAGAAATATTTTCTCTCCCTTACATGGATTCTAGCATGTTAGTTGTCTTAAATTATATTCTTCCCATCTTATTCTTAATTAAACCGCTATTTTAATCACTACTCTAATTTCATTCTGATTTCATATTAATATAACAATATTTTATATTAGTTTAGCAAAGCATTTTCATTAATTTATCTTCTTTTTTTAATTCTCGTGATTTCAATTAATTCGCCACCTCCTAATCGCTGTCTGATACTGCGGTTACAGCGCCAAATCAGGGTTGTATGGAGGATGATCTAGAGTTTCCCATTGAAAAGATTTGATGAGATCTTTGGTCCGATTAGCCACATGTGGACGGGCATTGTCATGCAGCAAAACGATACCCTTACTCAACTTGCCACGTCTTTTGTTCTGGATTGCACGGCGCAGATTGTTCAATGTCTTACAATAAGACGCTGCATTGATTGTCTCATTACGAGGCAGAAACTCCACTAGCCATACTCCTTTTCTGTCCCAAAAAACTGTGCACATGATTTTCCGGGCAGAAATTGTTTGCTTAAACTTTATTTTTGTGGGTGATGATGAATGTCGCCATTCCATGGATTGTTGTTCCGATACGGGTGTGACGTAGGCCACCCATGTTTCGTCACCAGTAACAATTTGGTGTAAAAAATCTTCATCTTCATTGTGGTACTGCTCAAGGAAAGTCAATGCACTGCCTAAACTTTGGCTTTTGTGCAACTCCGTCAACATTTTTGGAACCCAACGTGAACAAAATTTCCGGTAATTCAAGTTCTCGGTCACAATGCGATACAAAACACCACGAGAATATTGAGGAAAATGTACAATGATGAAATTGTAAAGCGTCTCTTTTCTCTCACCTTTTCGTCCACTTTCTGCACCAAATCTTCTGTAACAACCGAGACACGCCCACTGCGTTCCTCATCATGTACATTTTTGTGGCCATCTTTAAATGCTCTCACCCATTTCCTTACCATTCCATCACTCAAAACGTTTTGTCCGTAAACTTCATAGATCTCACGATGCATATCGATCGGTTTTACGCCATTAGCACTAAGAAATCGTATAACAGCCCATACTTCACAATCGGCGGGACTCATGATTGTCGGAGGCATCTTAAACACTCAGTAACTAACGTATACAATGAAGAATCAGACTGTAATGGCGTCAGTGCGTAGACAAGAGGTGTATTTAACCAGCGCACATGCGCGGAACGCCGACCGTAGCGCTGTGGCGGCGGTATCGCAAAACGGTACTGACTTAAAAAACATGCCTCTGCGTGTCCGTAAAATTAGGTCTCCGATTTTATTTAATATAGAAAACATCTTTTATTGATAACGAATGTTGCTTTGATGGAAAGGCGGAACTTACAGACATTTTTCAACATAAACACAATTGCGATCGATGCACTTTTGCATGCGCTGTGGCAGTTTTTGTATACCCTTATCATAGCACTCTCCCATCAAGTTACGCAAGAGGCAACCTCGTTTTTGAAATCATCGTCGGTCTGGAAATGTGTTCCACCCAGGTGTGACTTCAACTCAGGAAACAGATGATAATTACTAGGCGCTAAGTCTGGACTGTAGGGGGCGTGGGTGAGTCCATGAGACTCACCTAGCACACACCTTGCGATAATGCAAATTTTCGGTCAAAATCTTGTCAAGCGTAGTCTTACTGACATCAGGAATAAGTTCGCACAATTCGTGAACTATCACACAGCGTGATGTTTAAGCATTTCGTGCTCCACTTTTGCAATTGTTTCGGTTGAAACCGAAGGCCAACCATAATACTGTTCGTCATAGACGTCTGTACGTCCGTCTGTCTTAGAACTCTCTGACCCACTTTCGCACGTTTTTGACGTACATACACTGTGGTCCCTTAGTCCCTTGGCACTCAAAAAACGGATCACTGCACGCAACTCGCAATTGCCGGTGCAAGTGATAGGAAGCTCCAACGCAAACGGCTGTCCAGCCAAGACTAAAGGCAGCAACGGGTTCGTTGGGGTTGGGATTAGAAGGGGTGAAACCAAGCTATAAGCCAGTGTTGCCGGATCTCGCGTAATAGCGTTCCTCATGGCTCCAGCGCGTTGAGACCTTATTTTACGGACACACCTCGTAGAAGTGTCGGCGGGTGTCTCGGGGCTCTGGTGAATCCTTCGGTGGACCTCCTTGTGACTCCTTTCAGCTTATCCTTCCTCACGGGGATGCTCCACTCGGGACATAGGTACAATAAACTACAGGTTTCGGTGCCTAATCCTAATCCTAAAAGGATAGCTACATTAGAGGTCATGAGCTGTAGTCATAGTTTTATTATAATAATATCTCAGACTATTTGAATATGGCCATCATTTACATACACACTTAATCTTTCAAAACTTCGCCTTTCTCCTTGCAGTTCTGCTTTAGTCTCCTATACAACCTATATAACAAATAATGCCTGTTGATTAAAATTATGGTTGGCGAATTATTGTGGCATTTTACTTATACTTTGTCACCTATCGCTTACATCTTGTAAAATAACAGATAAATTGTCGTATGATTTACGGTGAAACAAATGCGGTGTCGTATGTAGTAAAAGCGGGCGTTAAACACTACACATTACATTTCATTTTACGTTCCAGATAAAAGGTATATAATACAAAATTTAGTTTGCTGAACGAATTTATGTTGTAATATTTGTTTCAACAGGTAACACATTTTGTTTACATATAGATTTTTCTTTATCATCTTACTCATTCTTTTCCTGAGTTAACGGCTAAAAATTACACAGCATAAATCTTACACTATGTGCTCGAAGTAATAATATTCCTAAAATAAGACCTGAAGCTTTCCTGGCGAGGAATATGTTCAAGTTCTTCTCGGAAAGCAAGGCAGGTGAAAAGACGATTATGCATCGACGTTTCGGGAGCGTACATCTTTCCCATCGTCAGGATATTTATTAAAATTTACAACCACAAATAAATCACTGCATATAACACAAATATAAACAAAGACATAACACAATAAAAATTCGCATTACTGAACAAAATACTGTTTTCACTAAATTAATTGCCTGGTCGTGAGTATAGAACATTAATTGGGTCAAAGAAACGTAACTACTTAACTTGATTATCAAGCTGTATAGATCTGTGCTCCTCAAATCGACGGATTTTCATTTTTAAGGCCGGTTTCCAAGAGGATGTGACCCCATTAAATTCCTTTGACCCAATTTCTTGTGCTGACCTGGTAATTAATTTACTGAAAGCAGTATTTTGTTCAGTAATGCGAATATTGATAGTGTTTTGTCTTTGTTTATAGTTGTGTAATATCCAGAGGTTCTCTTGTGTTTATAACATTTATTAAAATATCCTAATGACGGGAGAGATATACGTTGCTAAAACGTCGATTTCTAGTCGTCTTTTCACTTGGCTTGTTTCCCGAGAGCAACTTGAACATAATAATAATACTCTTCTCGGCGGTACTCTATATTCAATCTAAATACATTTTTGAAAATACGTTCAATTCTCCTTCTATTTCTTTCAGTAGGTAGCTGAATAATTTTATGAGCTGCTGGAGTGTACGAGTATTACAATTATGAGAGAACGTAAGCTTTCATAGCCGGAGTCCATATTATAATTAATTACTTCCGGGATTTTTTGCCGTCGTCTGTTGGCGTAGAAACGTCCAAACGTTTCGTCCACAACTGCGGTAGGCATCCTCAGTGGCGCGTTCGCAGTTTCCTTGCAGAGAATGTCGCTGCGAAACTCTGCTCGAAAGTAATTAATTTTAATATTACAATTATGCTGTATATATTTTTATTTTATTTGTATGTAAAAAGTAAGTTAAAAATACGTATAGTGCTTTTCAAAAAGCGCATCAAACATGACTGTTCACAAGACTACATTTTCACTTACCTCGAGAAGATGTTTCTTGGGGTAAACGTATAGTTACCAGTATCCTTCGCGCTTTTGACACAAAGTTATGCATTTACGATTATTTTATAATTTTGTATTTACATATGACTATAAGTTACCTAAAATAGAATTCCATTATTGTAATATCTTAAAACGAATGGTCAGCACTGGGAGGTCGATGGTTAGTGAAAATATGAGGGCAGCATGTCTAAAAAAAGGTGTGCGTGGACTCTCAGGGGCACAAAGAACAGCTCGGTTACTAGAAAGTAGAACTAGAAGTAAGAAAAGGAAACGAAAAGATGAGGAAAGCCTAACCGAGCAGGAATATGGAGCAGGTGTAATTTAAAAAGGAATGTTGCTTAATCTTTGATCATGATTTCCCAAAACCTTGATTTTTCATTATTTATTTGCATGTTTCTCAAAAACTACAAAATACATTGATACAAAATTTTTAGTGCTTATTTGTTAATGATCCCTGAACACTTTAATCTATTTTTATATTCATATGATTTATAAAATGGTAGGAAATGTAATACAGTTCTTAAAATATTATATTTTTTGTTAACACTGTAAATAATTTATCATGTGCATAATGTACATTATGTATGCTTTCTATTTAGTTTAAAATATAAAACTGTGCCTTATGCTATTTAGAAAAAAGATTGATGCATATAGCTTTAAATTCCTACAAGGAACCTAGACCTGAAAAATAGGGTGTAATACTTATTTTTCAGGATACACAGAGTGCCTTATGCCCCTTTCGAAAGGAGCTGTATGAACTTAATGTAAATATTATACCGTAGTTAAATGCACAAATTCTTATACTATACTCATACCAAATTTCAATTTCTTGCAATGCTAATTTTTTGTATATCTATATTTCAATATTGTTAAAAACTATCCCTGTATCTGTAAATATAACCTCCCAGTGCCGTTAAGTTTGTATGCTTTAGAGCAACCACATTAAGTCGCGCTTCGATTTAAGGAAAGAAGAGGAATTGAAAATGCAACTAGTAACAAAGTTTTATGTTGCCTCAAGCTGAAAGACAGAGTTTTGAGACACCTTTAATCACTACGTCACACCTCTACTCCTAAATCAAAGCGTTCCTCATATCACAAAACAGCCTGAAGCCAGTTGTACAGTTTGTTCTTCCGTAGTAACTATGTCCTTTGTGCTAAAGGGTTCCATATGTATTGAGCTTTTTGTCAGGAAGCACAAGTACCCTCGAAGGATGCTGTGCAGATTTCTCTCTCCCAGAGTTGGATGCAGAGCCGGATTAAGTAGAGGATCAGCCAGGCACCTGCCGGGGGCCCTAAAATATCACAGAAATAAATCGGAAATGTGGTGACAGTTAACGTTGGCTTCCACACGTGCATTCCCGCATAGCAGACGAAATGTAAATTGGTTTCGCTCCAGCAGAGCTATAGTTTCTGCATATGAGCGAATCTCGTTAAAGTCATTTGAGGCTTTCTCTTCACGAGAACATCTCTTGCATTCTCGTTAAAATGGTAATGTTGGATATATTACTCTATAACTACATCATCGTAAAAATAAAGTAAAACCACATTTCCTTAGTGAAATTGTAAAACCACGTATCTAAATTAAATAGACGTTACACCAAAGGAGAAAGAAAAGCAGTGGGCTTTCACAGTTCTATGTAATAAAAATCAAAATATATAAAATCTCAAACATAATTCGATAATACAATATATAAGCTACTCATGACTCTTATGGTGACAGTAACGTTTCCTTAAAACGAGGAAAATGCAGACACGTAATATTGCCTAATTGCTGACGATTTGTTATTGAAGTACATATTGTGACTTTGTAGGTTCTTAGGATTAAAAGGCCAGTTTGGTGAACCCTTACAGTAGCAGAATTGCGTACATACACAAATAGAATCTCCAAGGTCGTCGACCATAAACAAGAAGTTCACTTTCAATACACAGCTGCATGAGGACGATTATCAAGTTCCGATTACGACTCTGTCTACTGGCGAGTCGCGGCTTCTTTATGTACCTCTACTCACATTTCTAGAAATTAATCGAATGTTTTGTAAGAAACAATAAATGGAACTTTCCAGTCAGCTATCTGTCTCTTTATCTGCTTCGGCAAGCTTTTATCTCCGCGTTATGCTATCTGTCTCTTTGTGCACGTCAGCCGCACCTGTCGCAACAATGCAACTGGCGACAAATTCATAGGATTGAAAGGAATTGTATCATTAAAGAAACGACATCACCATGCTGGTAGTGGAATGCTACCACGCTTTCCTGTATCTAGCCATTCTTTAATCGCCAGGAAGCGCAGTCTTAAGTTCTGTACACAGTAGGTAAATGCAAATTACATGTGCACAAATGAGGTGGTCAAGACAGCAAAAACTTAAATATTTAATTACTGGTGGGTTGAAAAATGTTATGATTATAGCTATTTTGCTTAAATAGCTATATTCATAAAGCTTACATATATGACTATAACGTTATACCCAGTCACGCTCGTCTGGAACAGCATTTTATTGCCTTATAAACCCGAAAAATATTGTGACAAAGACGCAAAAAGTTTGCTTCAAAGTGCTTTGCTTTGTTTTGTCGGCCGCACCGTGGCTCAATGGTTAGACCACTTGGCTCTCACCAAGGCGGCTCGGGTTCGATCCCAGGCGACCACAAAGTGAGATTCGTGGTGGACAACATGGCACTGGAGCGGGTTTTCTCCGGGACCTCCTGTTTGCCCCGCCATATTATTCAACCGGTGCTCCATCTTCATCGCATGTACCATCACTGATACCGCCTGCGGTGCCGTGTGCAGTAAAAGTGGGCATTAAACACTACACATTTCATTTCAATTTGTTTTGTCACTAAAGCGTTAGCTCAATGCTAAAGTAAAGTCAGCCCTTCTCTTGCAAAAATGCAGCCATTAGAAACGTCTCAACAGTGTACCTTTAACTCTCTGTAGCAAGCACCCTATGTTCTGGTATAATCTTATTGGCCTTTACACACATCCATCTCTAACATGACGCTATACTCCAATTCGGAATGCAACTTCGATACCCACAAGTAAGCTACTTCGCTGCCGGTTCCACAACTCGGCGACCCCGCACGTGGAGCCACACTGGCTGATCCGTGAAATGCTTCACGCTCATGCAGGGCCTGCCGACTCTTTACCGCGGAGTTTGGAACGCGCCACACTGACCTCGAAGCACCACACTTTTCTAATTACTACTACTCACCAACGACAGACTGACAGGGTCTATGATGAACTCACTACTGACTGACTGCATAGGCATTTGTATATCTGCCAGGCGCGGAATTGGAAGCCTCTGGACTTGCAGACGCGGAAGGTGTTCATGCATAGTAATAATACTGCTCTCTTCCTTACGTCAGCTGTGTTTGAACGCTTGTTTATTTCTCACGGCACTTGCTTCGTCTTTCTCACTTCAACCACTAGCTGACCTTGAGTGCATTTTAGTTTCTCATTGGATACTTAATATACTAATTTTAGTTCTGTAAATTTTATATATTTAAATTACTTGCAATCTAAACTAAAATTGAGTAAAATGTGTTAACAGAAATAATAACCGAAATGATGATGCCACTGCATTTAGATTTGATCAAGTGGCATTTGGATTATTTCAGCGCAGTGATTTTCTTTGAATAAAATCACTATTATCTAATCGTTTACGTTTATGAATAAAAGAACAATTAGGAACAAGAAGAAAAATTACTACCTCAACAAAGATATCTGCAAACTCCTTCAATAATGAAATAAATTCTGTACAATATCACATAGTAAAGTAACACGTATTAGCATAGAGTGATAGCTTTCTGTCAAATGTCATTATTTTATTGTAAGGTGGAACTGGTATTCTGTATCAAAATTTGCCCATTTAAGATGTGATTTTTAAGAACCTATGGTAAATAATATTTGAATGGGTCTGACATTTACCTGAACACGAATATAGACGTTCCTCAGTATTAAAGCCAGGAAGGTTCGTATATATTTCATTGCATCAAAGGTATAGCCTAGCTGTAATTGATGTGACACTGACGATTACCATTAGCAGTGAATGCTTATCAATTCTATTCATAATAAAGTAAAATCAATTTTAACTTACCTTTCCCACGTCCCTATATAAATCATAGCTAGAAACATCTATTACAGCATCAACAGGAGCGACATGGATGTAAATGAGTGCAGCATTTACAGGATTGTAGTTCCCAACAGTGAGTGGTCAAACGGAGGCTACGACTGGTGCATGAAAAAGCTTTTATTTGAGTGGTAAATTAATGGACTTGTTTTACAAACATCGGCCGAAAATGCTCCAAGGTACCACATGCCATGTACACAGATACACGCTGCTAGCCTGCGAACCACCAAAAAGCAGCTGTTACCATTCCAACTATGAACATGGACTCTAACTGCAGTGTCAATTCACCAGTTTGATTTGGCATTTTTGCCCTCTCTACTGCTTATGTAATCATTTGATCCTAAAATTCGATATCGTGGTCTCCGGAAAATGTACGTTTTCGGATCGTCTGGGCATAGCTCCGCGTGTTCTGCCAGTCTCTCTCTCTTTTCTACATGCGAACAGCATGTTAAAAAAAAAATAAAAAAAAACACGAAAGAATTCAAATTGCTTAGTCAGGATACTTATAAATGAGAAATATGGATTTTTTTTAAAGGTGCTTAACACGATTTTGAGAATAGCACCACATACTTGAAATCCTAGCACCACAAAAATATCTTGAATGCATTTTCATCGTAGCATTAGCCATTTCAAAATTATACCTTTTTTAAATATATACTTATGCCCGATTTCATCAACAGATGTTAAAATCGACGTTAAGAAATGTAACGCAATAATTGTCACAGCACTAACAAAACTGTTAAATTTATTGCATTTCACCAACCTGTTTTCTGAGAATGTTAACAAACACGTGTTAACGCTAAGAGACTTGTAAATATTACAGCTATAGAAGGCTATGGTTGAGGCGTATTATTTTCTGAGCGTACTGCGATGCACTTTTGGTTTCATTTTCTTCTTCATAGAGCTCAAAAAATGGCGGGTAAACAAAATCGTAAACAAGCCGTGAAACAAATTTCTCATCGATGGAGAAAGAACTGTTAATTGAATTGGTGACGAAGTGTAAGGATATCGTGGAAAATAAGAGGACGGATGCGGTGAATGTAAAAGAAAAGGATGTCACGTGGGAAAAAAATTGGAAACGAATTTAATTCAAATCCACGTGTCACTTCTAGAAGCAGAAACAATTTCGTCAGTATTACGTAAACTTAAAACGAGGTGCGAAGGAGGACAAGTGACGAATGGCTTGAACTTTTCATGACGGGAGGTGACAGTACAGTATCCACATAATTCAGTAAAATAAAATCGTAAAGTTAATAAAAGACGAGATAAGCATATTCCTTTGGATGTATGTTCTAACTTAGTATTAGGTACATTTAAAACGAGTAGTGTAGAAGGACAAGTTGCGAGTAACATGAACGTTTCAAGACGGGAGGTGGGCAGTGTATTAACCACATAATTCAGTGAGTTATAAAATAGCAAAGTTATTAATACTTGAATCAAAGCGAAATAGGCATATTCCTTTCGATGCATGTTCTAAACTCTCTTGTACTTCCGTAGCAACCTTCATAGCAACTTGTTTTATTAGGCTATACCTCTGTAGAAAATTTTCTACTAATTGCTCCTCAAAATAATTTATCCTCATAGGCCGTACTTAAATACAGCAAATCGACATCAAGAGCTGCGTTCACGCCCGCTGTCCTGACTATTTAAAATTGTTAAGGAGTTGACAGAGATTTGATTTTTTAGAGCTGCAATAGGTGGCAAGAGAATTTGGGCGTGCTGGGGGTGCTGAGATACTGACCAATCCTCGTATCGCTTCTGTGCGTATGTGGGTGTGAGGCCGGCAGTCGGGTTGGCAAGCTTAGGAACTCTTGCGGCCTGTTACGCCGTGGATTATTATTATTTATACTAAAGTTTTCTCAGAATATGATCTATTTTAATTTGGCTTCATTTCGTTCTCAAAACAAAAAGTCAAATACAATTTTTGCTGTGTTTGTATATCACTGGGCTATATTTGAATGTCACTTTAGTTTTTCCCTTTTGTCGAATGAAATTATATAACTCTAGTCTAAAATTATTAAAGTAGAGCGATAAATTGGAAGGGTTTAATGAAAGGAACATTAGCTAGTAATAAATGCTGTGTTTAAATAATACAATAAAAAGGATTTTTTTATGTTTCTCATTTTTGGAATTCTGGTGTTTAACTCGAGCAATATATTCCTTGACACGTAATTGAGACATGGAGGATCGATCTTGTGGTGAAGATATTGCGCTGCTCTCTGTACAACAGGGGCTCTGGCTTCGACCCGAGGTGCCTGCTATGATTTTACTCACCCAGAGAGGTGTTAAATGAAGCGCGTGTTCCCCATTGTAGAATCCTTATGACGCACTTGAGGATGTACTTGGTATTAGAAGTAGCGAACGCTAAGTTGAAAT
The DNA here is from genome assembly GCA_030765055.1 of Mantis religiosa. NCBI lineage: Eukaryota > Metazoa > Arthropoda > Insecta > Mantodea > Mantidae > Mantis > Mantis religiosa. The sequence continues at coordinate 37,361,948 of CM060948.1, forward strand.
CTTACTTAAGTGCCCGGAAGGGGTACTTGTAATGCTGATAACTTGTTATTTCCAATACTACAGCCTCTCCGAGTCCTATTTGGAAGGGCTTCTGCTGTGGCAGTGCAAGGATGCTTGATGCCATATGCACTCTTTAAGATTTCATCTTTCTAAAAGAGAAAGGGAGGTTGTTTGTATTGATTATAGTTTCATATGAACAAACATGTTCTCAGATTTAATGATTAGTTTGATGGTCAACTATTTTAAATAAGCATCCAAAGACCATTGTGGACTTTGAACTTTAATTCTGGATTGAAAATATCTGCTTTGCAATCATGAATATTTTGATTGGTTCGCTGGGTCTCTTGAAATTCACATCTCTACACCTTTTGTCTAATTTTAGTGCAGTAGTTGATCATTTAACAAAGAATATAGGCCCAAATGACCTTGTTGTCGACGGGCCCTAAAACATCACACACACACACACACACACACACACACACACACACACACACACACACACACACACACACACACACATACACACACAACAAAGAATATAGAACACGACAATTGAGTCAGGCGTCGTAATAATTTAGCTAAAATTATGTTAAGCTTTCGTAAATATACAGGTATGCTATACCAACATCAATATTAGAAATGATAAAAATCATAGAAAAACCATTAGTATATAAACGCAGACACTAGTTCTGTTACGGGTGGTCATCTATGTTGTTATAGGTATATGGATGTCACTTACATACGAGGTACATTCAAGTCATAACACCTATTTTTTCTCATAAAGGAATCACAAGAAAAATGTGAAACTAGTGTCACCTCTTAACGTAATCTCCCTCTAGGCGTATACATTTTTCACAACGTCGACGCCATAATTCCATGGTTGCTACGAACCTTCTTTAGGGGTGTGTTTTGACCACTGGAAAATCGCTGAGGTAATAGCAGCACGGCTAGTGCATCTGCGACTATAGAGAATTTAGGGAGCATAAGCAATCACTTTGAAGTTGTTGTCACGAGGAAATTCCAGCGTCGCTTTCGCACGATACGTTGGTGCGTTGTCTTGGTGGAAGAGCACACATCCAACCAATTCCACCCGTTTTTCACGCAATGCTCGGAGGAGTTTGTTCTTAAAACATTTTGGTAGGATGTAGCTGTCAACGTAGTGCCCTTTGGAGTGCCATGAATAAGAATTACACTACTGCTGTCCCAGAAGAAGGCCACCATCATTTTGTCAGCACTGACGCTCACCCGAAATTTTTCTCTGTGCTTATATTGAGCTGACTGGCGCATCGTTTCAGGGTTGAAAAGGGGCATCCGCGTCTCATCCATTGTCACAATCGATTGAAAGAAGGTTCCATTCATGCCGTCATCACACGTCAACGTCGCCTGAAAATTTGTCACGCGCGGTCTTGTGATCATGCGTCAGCATTCGTGGCACCCACCTAGAAGACACTTTTCGCATTTTCAGATCTTCATGCAGGATTGTGTGCACACATGACACGGAAATGCCAATTTTGGAGGCGATCCTCCAAAACAACACTCTCCACTCTCTGGATCATGTCGTCAGACCGGCTCGTGCGAGGCCTGTAACTGTCTTGGATTGTTGTTGCACGATGTTCTGCCTTCACTAAACTGCCACAACCAGGAAGGTACCATCACCCCATGCTTCACTCAACTGGCGATGAATTTCAATTGGTGTCACAGCACAAAAATTGAGAAAACCAATGATTATTCGCTGTTCTTGCAATGAAAACGTCGTCATTTTAAATATCAAAAACAGTCATAACTCTCGTCACTGCCAATAGAGTTCTATGCACTGTACGGTGCTTCCATCTCTGTCACGCATTCACAAAGTATCCACGTGTATTAAAAATAAAAACAGAAGCTCCTATCTGATCACGGTCATGAAAAGAAATAGGAAGTGTTATAACCTAAACGCAACTTGTATCAAATTGGCTTAGTACCCGTTTAATGGATAAGAGAAAATGAAAGATGAAGTATATCTTTCCTGAAGATGCAGGGTTCCTGACTACAGGAATTGTTTTATTGTTGGCACTATTAAGTAGTTTTAAAAAAGATCTATGATATTTCGATTCAATAATAAAACAGTTAAAATGTTCGTGCAAGAATTATACATTGGCGATGTCAAAGTTTAGGAAAAATATTTCAGTGATATTCCCATGGAAACTACACTAAAGGTAAACTGCAAACAAAATGCAGCTGGAGGCGTGTTTTACCAAATGTGAAGCTCTCCAGCTTTCCCCCTCTACCGTCCTTTCAAGCTGCTTCTCCTCTCCTCCATACCTCAAGATGCACTGCACTGGTCAACTTATGTAGGGGAGGGATTCATGTCATGCTTGGATGCTGAGGAGGGGAGATGACTTTACTCGCGCATGCGCACACCGTCCACACTTTGCGGTCTATCTGTAAATCAGTTCATCACTGTAAACAATGTCATTAAAGTGATATTCATTCTTTCACTATAACTACTAATTGTTCATGTTAATGTTCTTGCTGATACGGTATCTTTGTGGACGTCATTTTCAATATGTTGAATTTGGTCAACACAAATTCACTCTTGGATTTTCTATGGTAGTTTAGATCATTCCAATCATCAGCAGAAACGTACATTTGCAGTTTTCCTTCTTTTATTTTCGATTGTACAAATTGGTTGTTTTTCTTTAAAATGGAAGATCGTTTCCGAATGAATGAAGGAAAAGTTAGAAATGAAAAACGGTTTCTATAGTATCCAGACGAGATGATTAGCTTATTGAAAATGACGCATTTCTATTTTGTACCTATATACTGTTTTCACGTATTTTATGTGTGTTTGTCAGGACACGTCGTGTCTTCGATAACTCTGTAGTTTACAAAATGGAAAAGTGTTTTGTGGTAGAGGTTCATACGATGCCATCTGCCTTCGGGAATTCTCTGATTTAAAAGTTAAAACTGACAATTAGCCAAACTCTGTTTGGGCTATTGGTTACAGAGTAGCTGTTAGCCGAATGATTGCGGTTTTAATTGCTGGTATAGGCATTGGTAGATTTGAATGTACGGGCCTCTGTTTCAAGCTATTATACAAAAACCTTTGTCATATGCAATGTAGACCACACTATTGTCTAGTTAGATATTTTGTAACCGTCTACTGCGGTTAATTGGTAGAGCGGTGAACCATAATTGGTCTTAAAGTATTTGCACCAAGGAATGCATTCGCACTTCATTTTAATCATATTAGTCTAATAAGTCTTAAAGGATACACGTTATATTATCTTAAACAGGATAACATAAAAGCTGATACTGTAGTTAAACATGTTTGTTTAATATTTAAAGTGTAGGCATTTTAACTGTAAAGTAGTGATTCATTTTCCGTCAGTGTAGCATTTCTTAGTCATTTCTTAAATGATTATGTGCCCATTCATTAACTTAATCCCTAATGGTAAACAGAGTTTCAAAGGACCAACCTATAAATTTTCTGGTGTCTTAGGGACAAAAACTAGGTAGGTAATCACAGTGTGACTTAGTGGGTTCGTAGAATTAAAAGTCCAAGTTGCAGAAGTTCAAAAGCTCCTTATTTCCGTATAAAGAAGCTTTGGTCAAACCTTAAACTAGTAGAATTACGTAACACAAATACAATGTACCATGGTCGTTGACCACAAATAAAAGCGTTTACAGTTGCAGGCACACGATACTCAGTTCCGATTACACTCTCATTTCGACTCCCTTTATGACTCTCCCTTGGCGAGTCGCGGTTTCCTTAAATACCTCTACTCATATCTGGAATATTCTGAAACAAACAAAAAATCGAAACTTCCAGTCAGTTATCTGTCTCTTTATCTATTTCGAAAAGCTTTTATCTCTTGCACTCTCTGTCCCTTATCTCTCCGCGCCTAACCCTTTGTGCACGTCGCTGTCAGTCGCGACAATAATGATTAGTCACATACGAATAAGTGATGTGGTCATATTCTGATAATTTCGTGACCTCTCCGGAAAATAGAGTTGGACTATCCTTTTGAAAGCAGTCCATATTTTAAATTTATTTATTTTAGGTCGCATTAACAACTAGGTCTTGAGCCACTTTGTAAATATCAAAACAAACTTTACATTGTGTTTCAATACAGATATATTGGAAACAGCATATGAACAATAAAAATACTACGGTAATTAAACTACAGTATCGTAAACCATTTATAAATCACGAGAGAACGTAAGCTTTCAGGGCCGGAGTCCACATTACAAACAATTGTTTCCGGGATATTTGGCCATGGTCTGTTGGCGTAAGAACGTCCAAGAGTTTCGTCCACAACTGCGGTAGACATCTTCAGTGGCGCGGTCAAAGTTTCCTTGGAGAGAATTTCGCTGCGTCTGCTCTACCATTCACAATCGTATTGTGACTTTGTGGGTTCGTGAAATTAAAAGTCCAATTGCACAAACTCAAAATGTTCTTTATTTCCACCGGGTTACAGTTGGAACACTTGCCGATTACATATAATTACGTAGCGACACAATCCACCAGTTCGTCTGTCACAGGTCCACTCCGCACTCACAATTACGTACAACTCCTCTGGTACACGTACACAGTCTTCCAGTCCGTTCGATAGTACGGCGCTCTTCACTACTGCTCGCCAAGAACTGAACTGACTCGCCAACTGCAGCACTTTTATAGGAAGATCGCTGTTTCTGGAAGTCTCGCGGTTCAGTGAATCATCCCGACTGTTCCATACGTCAGGGGGAGGGGAAAGAGATGGCAAGTGATATTTTTCCAACCATCCCGTCGTTAGCGCTGCAAGATAAATGGGTCCGTGTGCTGAATGCTTCCCGTCTCGCCACTACCTGCCAGCTGCTGGTTCTCTCGGGAATTCCGATGTTCGGGTGACAGTATAAAGACCAATACCTTTAAAAGTACCTAAAACATCTTCCCCAAATCTTTCTAGACTTCCTCCTCGGCTATTAGGTGAATAGAGACATACCAGAATTTGTTTACATCAATATAATGCTCGTTATATTTTGCAATACTGATTGCTAATTTTAAGTTATTTAGGTACTTACGTAAAATACTGAAGCGCAACTATAGACTTTAGAAATTTGTTCGAATAGCTACTTCACATACTTTTCACCGTTAATATGGGCCTCTTCAATCCTCAAACGCTTACAAAATTCCCTATTCCTCTATTCAGTTAGTTGAGATTATTTGATATGATATGATATATTTATTGTGCATATTCCAAAATTTTACAATTTACAACTTTTGGCTACATTTATTTCTCGTTACCTTGTTGCTTATCTTGGCTTAAATAACACTCTGGTCATTTGCTCTGCTAGACAGCTCTTAACCGCCATACCTCCTTGTTACTTAATTAGTCCCTTTCTTCCCTCCTCCTCTTCCTTTCTTACATTTTTTACCTTTCTGGCCCATTTTTCCTTTTACTTTCTGCAATAACTCACCAATACTTCTTACTTTCTTTTCTTTCCTGCTCGTTAACATTTTTGCAGCTACTATCCTCTTTCCTACTTTCTGCAGTTTTTCGTCCCAAAACTTTTTTGTTCCCCTCCATATTGCAACCTCCTCGCATTCTGTTACATGGTGTTGTATGCTTTCTTTTCCCCCACACAATTCACAAATTTCCTTTTCCCTACCTCTTATCCCTCTTAGAAATATTATTTATGTTGTCATCCATGCTAACCCTTCTCTCTCTTGTCTATTGCAGTAATCTATATAAGCTTCTTCTCCCCAATTTCTTTTTATTTGCTTGTAAAATTGTAATGACTTCATATTTTCTAGACTTCCCCATATTTCCTGTCTTTCTATGTCTTCTATTCTGCATTTTACTAATTTACCCACATCGATTGAATTCCTTTCCTCTAATCTCCATATATCTCTCATTCCTATTTTTTCCATAATTCCTCCTATCTCTGCCCACCAACTATTTGAGTTCTCTAATCGTTTTTGCTGTCTCATGCATAATTTCATAATTTCCCGTTCTTCTTTGGCCAAACACCTATACCAAAATTTTATTATTCATTCCATTGTTATTTAATTTCTTCTTGTCTTTCCTAATTCTACTAAAGCTACTTCCCTAGCTGCTGATCTTGGTAAGTCTAGTAGCTCTTTACAGAACCTTCTGTAGTTTTGGTCCACCGTTTTGTTTAGCTCTGTGCCCCCCCACCCGCCCAGATCTCCACTGCATACAACGTGTTGGATTCAACTAGTGCTTCGTATACTCTTTCTAACCATTTGGTTGTCATTTCTAGTTTATATTTGCATATTCTTATTTCATTAATTGCAACCCTTTCGTTTGCTTCGGTTTTTCTCCTGTGTGTTCCCCACTTTCTATTGTTACTCAACCTTATTCCTAAGTGTTCAAATTCATTGACTACTTCTACCCTTTTGCCATTTAGTAGCCTCTTTCCATCTTTTTTTTTAGTTTAACTCCCTTCTTGAAGACCATAACTTTCTACTTATTTATATCTGAGATTATTAAGTTATATAGGAGGTTCCATGGCAGCGTTTCTCATTATCAATCAAATATTAAACAGTTGAATCGGGTCTACAACCAGCTGAATAAGATGGACGCAATAATGCTAACTTCGTATTCCAGCTAAATATTTGGTCAGCGTTTTGCTTATTTAGAGGGGACCTAATGTGTCACATTAATAATTAAACAAACAACAAAAAGAAGAGGATTTTTGTGTCATTCCAAAGCATTTGATACTAAATACTCCGTCTACAGTCAGACACCGTTATTATCATAAATCTCTTTCAGCAATTTTTGACTAACGTCCTTCAGAAATAAGCTTTTCATTCATGCTTCAGACTTTGGTTGTAGTTTCGAAATGCTTTGAGAAAATGCTGTTGTTGTTGCAAACATTATAGCTAGCGTATCTCTAAACTGCAGCAATGTACGCACATTGGCAAGCACGAAGAAGCCCAGATGTACTGTTGTGCCACGAAGTTGGCAATGCTCTCCCTTGCACAATTTGTTTAGGGTGGTCACTCTTCTGACAGGCAGATTAATGAGCGGACTTGACTCACAGGATCGCGCATTAACTGGAAATGCATGACCATAGAGGTGCTGCAGGCTTATTGAAGCGGTTATGGCGTTTGTAAAGAAATCCTTCCGTAGGTAAGCAACCGGGATAAATCCCAGCTCCAGAAGCTACCTCCCTTTGAAATAAATCTGGGCCACCGTGTGACAGCCGAGAGCGATAAGCACTTTCCACCCCCTTGCTTTCCCTCTAGCGCCTACCCACACATGCAGGTCTGGAGGAAATAAACGCTCAGCTACACTAATACATAAAGTCATCTTACAGCTATACATCCATGTGCTATAATGGGCATCGTGTATGCGTAATAATCCGGAGACCCTGGTTCCAATCTCAGTCGGAGCAGCTTGCCTACATAAGGATTTAATCCGGGGCTTTCTCCACAAGACCTCTATTCCTATAGCTTTAGAAACATGCTCATTTCTGAGACTCCATTCCATATGGTTCTTTTCAAAGAAAATGATGATGATGATGATGATGATGATGATGATGATGATGATGATGATGATGATGATGATGATGATGATGATGATGATGATGATGATGATGATGATGATGATGATGATGATGATGATGATGATGATGATGATGATGATGATGATGATGATGATGATGATGATGATGATGATGATGATGATGATGATGATGATGATGATGCTGATGTTAATGACAAGCAAATAGCATATTCGAGAATATGAAGTTAAATTATTTTAAAGTCTTACGACAAATTTGCTATCGTCACTTAAAAGCTTTAAGTACTTTGTGATTACTATAGTTCTGCTATGGTTCTCAGAGTTCCATTCTATATTGGTTGTAAAAGAAAGCCTAATTTTCTCTCTATAGAGGTAGCTCCATGAGTTATTTTACGAACCACAAATTTACAACATGGAGCTACCAGCGTTTTTTTTTTTTTTTCGTTTCTAAAGGAAGCCATTTTAGGTCCGAAAAGAAAATGTATCGCCATCCTCCGGGGGTTTGAACGTGGGATTTTGGGAACAAGGTATTAGCATGTTATTCCTAGGCCTCAAGGACGATTCTGTGATTAAAACATACAACTATGATATTTATAGCTTCCGAATACGAAGTAAAATGACTCCTCGATAGTTTCAGATTCGATTCCCATGGGCCATCTACTCAGACTTTGAGTTTTTTCGTGGTTGCCATAAGTCGATAGGCATACACTGGGGTGGTTTCTCTCATATCACCATTTCCTTTTTATCATTTCACTATCATTTAGTTCCTTTCTCAACTTTAAGGAGACCGTCTGCAATTTGTGTCTTATAGTGATGCAGGGCATATGGAGAGGCTGCTTGCTTAAAAGAAAGTATACACTACATGGAGAATAGAGAGCTGCTTGGTTTCTGGTCGTTTATCGCCCTCTTTTAACAGCTCCAGGAATGAGACGCGCCTTCGAGTCCAGAATTATTAGAGACCCCTGCGCGTCTATGCCACTTGTAGCCACCTATAGTTCCTTCACTTAAAACGTTTCTCTTGGGTACAGAGTTAACCATAATAGTGCTATGTAAGTCGCAGAGCATGGAATGACTTCATCTGCTATATAACCTGCAACCTACAGTTCCTCAATAGGTTATCTAGTGCTTAGTTTTAAATTTGTGCAAATAATGTTTATAGAATTTCATAGTTTTATAGATGCAGTTTCATGAAATGTTACAAATTTAATTAATATCAAACATGGAATGCAGAATTGCGATAATCCATATGTTTATTGGTAAATTCCATTGTTCCTTGTTCCCCATTAATTATTGATTCAAGGAAGATATTAAAAACACAACTGCATCATATAATATGGTGTTGCAATATATTTGCACTAAGAGAAATAAGTGTTACAGAAAGGGATACGAAAATCATTTGTTATGAAACATTTTTGCAATCTCAGTCAAATCTACTAAATATGTTCTTCCGACAATAAATGCTCATTAATTATATTTATTAAGCTTTTGGGAGCGTTGAATTTACTAGAAGAAAACTGCAAGAGTGAATAAAATATTTCGTAACAGAGGGTGTTATATTAACAAACCTATTTTTGGTACAAATTTTAACATTTTTTACCATTAAGCTGAATACAAGACTATGTTTACCTACAAAAACATGGATAATACTTGTATATATTATATAAGTATTTGAGTGCTTCCCTCTTACAGTTTTCTTTAAGTTTCAGTCCCAATAAATAATGTGATGGAAAATGAAAAACGAAAGGTTGTAAGTCATTAACTACAAGAGATATGTTTAAAACGTTATAAATTCTACTATAAAACTATTATGAAAATCAAAGTAATTTACTAAATAAAAAGTATTCCAAGGATACTAGCATCTTCGTATTAAAATTTGCAATACGAAAGTCTTGTACTTACTTATTTTCAAAAGGAAAGAGATATCAAACTGAATATTAGCAAAGCATATCATTGAAACCAGCAGCACTAAACGATCAAACCGACCTGTTAACGACCCATAATATGCTACACCTTATATATTATTACATGAAGATTATGAATTCCTAGATATATAGTCACCCCTTTAAAATTTTCTTCTTAAATTACATCATCATAAACATCATCATCATCATCGGAAAAATTAATTGTTCTTTTACACGGGCCGTGTGTAGGCTAAATTGTGGAAACGTAGAGTCAGACTGAAAAATTCAATGCCATAGCCGGGATTTGAACCACGGATCTTCTGGTCTCCGTCCATTCACTCTAACCATTGAGCTACTATGTCCAACATGCCGATATGACATTAAATTCTCCAAATGACTCGTATTTTTTCCGGTAAACCACTTAGGAGTTCTTACTATCACACGCTAAACACACTACTATCACACTATCAACTGTTAGATTTTGTACGAAAAGAGTAAAATTTTGTAAATGAAGTTCAATTCTCCGCGAAATGCAAACCGACCTTCCTAAATGGACAATAGTTAGTTATTTTGTATTTTGACAGTCGTATTAAATTTTATGGGGTCCATTAAGCGTACCCCATCAGAAAATGTATTTTCAAGCTTTCCTTGTTCATATTAAGAAAATAGTCCTTTCCTGTTTATCAACACGTTTGCCAAAAATGAAGATTTCAGTTCCTGGCTTCTTCGTGATTACAATGAATGATATCAATTGGAAGCACAGTGTTGAACGTTCTGTTCAAACAAATAATAAAGGTAATTTGAAAGTTGTACTGCTTATTAGCTTTGAGGATAATCACGAAATAAAAAATAGATGAAAGAATGACTTACAGTAAAATGAATAACAACTTGTGTTACAATTTACTTGGATTAGGGATCGCAGATTTTCCATTTTTCTTGCACCTTATCATGGGGCATTTAGTAGCTTCCACGTGTAGGCTTTCGTATTATAGGCTCCCTGGTTGTTGCAATGGGTCTACAGACTTTGCCTGAGATTTCTTTTTCCGTTTTATCACCCAAATCGTCACCTAAACTAGGATAAACATAACACCACTGCATCATTTAGTAAATCAATTGCTCGAAGGCACCAGCAATTGCTACTTTCAGCAATATGTTGTCTCGTACTTAAACCACATATTACGGCGAGATCAATAAATGTGACTGTTGTTCCTTTCACAAGTGTTTTTACACTAAGAAAGCCAGCTTTCTAAAGACAACACTGTCACTTATAAAATTTGGCTTAATTAGTATTTATGGTGATTCCTTGTAGCAGAAGTGACTCTTTAGAGCCTATGAGATGTGTTGTATGATAGTATTTTCAGTATCCAGTACTGTTTAGCAGTATCACAAATCCTTGGATATATCACTGATGGATATTGCTATCAAACGGGTGTGACATACATTAATACCTTAGTCTCAAGTGAGAAGGAAAATATCGCTGGCCGTAAGGTGTGATCCATTCGCGTTCCTTCTAGATTGATTTACTGTACATATACCAGCTTATAAATACGACTGTTGCCTCTTCCCGTGGGCTCCTCATGTGCCCCATACGTCTTAATAATATAAAAAGCCCCATGATTTATATCCTATCCTAGCAGCTCTCGATGCTTTCCTTCCCCTTGGTTACACAATACCATAATACATTGCTCTTTTTACTCTTCTGAGCTTCGATTGAACGGAGAAACAAGACACGCACAGAAAAATGGAAGCCCTTTTTCTTTCTTGTCAGACGTGCAAAGATTTCGAAATAGGGGACACTATTCAACAGATAATCCGCCATATTGCAGCATGTATTTGTACTTTACAATTAATTGAAATTCTTTTGGTAAGGCATTGATCTTTTAGTGTGCACAAAAGTTCACTAGCTCCATTCCCCTCTAACAAACACTCTGAACTGACCTTTTTGGTGGTTTCCCCTTGTAGCTGGGAGAATACTGTGACTTTATGAAAGCCTGTCTAATCTAAGAATTAATTTTCTTTCCACCGCCACCTTATTTCAGTCTCATTCCTCATTCCAATGTCATATTTCGGTGCTGGTTACGTAACATATGGGCAGATGGTGAAAACGCCTGCGCTGTGTAAAACTTCCTTCTTGGCTTCGATAGGAACAGCTGCGTGCAGGCGTCCAGGCCACTAGGGTAGTTTCGTTGTCCCCTCTCTGTGTGCTGTTGAGGACGTTCGCTGGTGTGCCATTTGGCAATCACTAAAACATATGCGTGTAATGTTTAACGCCCACCTTTACTACATACGGCACCGCAGGCGGTGACACATATAACAAATGAGATGAAGATGGAACACCAGTGGAACAAGATGGCGGTTTAAACCAGCCCAAGCGCCGTGTTGTCCACAACAAATCTCACTCTGCGGTCGCCTGGGATCTTTAGTGGAAATCGAGCGGATTAGCCACTCAGCCAAGGTGCGGTCGCCAGCCTCGGAAGCGTAGATGGTAGTATGTCTGGCTCACGTTCAAGAGGTCCTGAGTGCGAATTTAGGTCGGGTGAGTTACCTGGATAAGGTTTTTTCCGGGATTTTCTCTTATCCTCAAAGACGAATGTCGGTAACTCTGAGCTCTATGGACCCTGAGCTCATTTCTGCATAATTTTACCCATTTAATTCACTGTCCGATATGACTTGACGTTGGAGGACGTAAATTACAAAAACAAGTAAACAAACAGATACTTCTGCATTTCTCTGTAGCTCAGTTTTGACTCTGCCCTCTTCCGGCCTACAGCCGACCTACGCCTCATTTTTTCTCCCTGAGGGTAGTAGTCTACAAAATATCCAGAACCAGGTCGCAGTGAGCGATGTATTCCTCTCCGTTTCATTCATATTGCATACAAGGACTTGCTGTTTTACTATTAAACCCTGGAAACACCCAGAGGGATGCGACGTCTGAATTGTGAGATTGGAATATAAAATCCTGGAGTTGTTGAATCTTCCAGATATACTTACTACAGCTTGGTTTGAATGTATGACAGAGATTTGTGAAAATGTATCGAATCAACATTACTGCTATTTTATTCCCTTCGTAAACATAAACTAAAACTGTGCTGTTAAATATGAAGCTGATATGGTGCTAGAAGACAGTTTGTCGGCACGTTTTAAATTTGTTCAGATTTTTGAACGTAAAGGGATATAGGGTAGGACAGTCTCCTAAAATAATTCATTTTTATCTGCTCCACTACCCACGGAGGAGACAGAGGAAGTATTGATTTCGCTCAATAATGCGATATAGATGCTTCGCCGGAAATAAATATTTCAACTCATTCAACTCATCCGAATAAAAAGGTACGCATTTTTAGATGAAGTTCACGTCGCTATATGCTAGCATATCTGCAAAAAAATGAATAAATAAAAAGGAAAAGGCGGAAAAGCATTACTTGGTAATAAAGATATAAGAATAATGAAGATGGGATATGGAGGTTTTCAAGAATATGCTCCATTCAAACTAACCTTTACAGGGATAGGATACACAACTTGGTATTATGAGGGCTGCTAAGTCTATGGATCGTTCATCGCCGAGCCTATGCATTTTCAGTAGGAGCAGTGGCCTTCGGACCTGGAGAGTTTAGGAACTTCTTCGCGCTTTTGTGGGTATCACATTTAATAATCCTGTATTAATAAGCTCCAAAATCCTAAACGCCCAAAAATAAAACGTAAAGTGTAATATTACAAAGAATATTAAAATTGTAAATAAAAGAAATTTGCTTACCATGGTTCCTTAAATTCATCGCTTGCTCTTATTGGGGACAACAGACACAATTAATCTGTATACGTCTAAGAAAAAGAAATGTGTCCTCTTCCGTTTTAAAAACTACATTGCCCACATGTATTCCTATACACGAGGTACTTTCAAGTTATAACACCTATTTCTTTATCACGAAGTAATCGCAAGAAAAATGTGAAACAAGTGTTACTTGTCCCTCTAGCCGTACGCATTTTTCACAACGTCGACGCCAAGATTTCGTTGCTGCTGCGAACTCTTTTTAGGAGTGTCTTTTGACCACTGGAAAATCGCTGAGGCAATAGCGACACGACTAGAAAATCTGCGACCACTGAGAGTCTTTCATCTTGCGAAACAGCCAAAAGGCGCTAGGAGCCAGGTCAGGGAGTACTTCAAAGCGGTTGACACGAAGAAAAACATGCGTTGCGTTCACCCGATTCGCTGGTGCATTGTTTGATGAAAGAGCACACGTCCAAACACTTCCGCCCGTTTTTCACGCAATGCTGGTAGGAGTTTATTCTTCAAGACATTTTGGTAGGATGCAACTGTCACCATAATGCCGTTGGGAATGCAGCCACTGCTATCCCAGAAGATGGCCGCCATCATTTTGTCAACACTGGCGCTCCCCCGAAACCTTTTTGGTGGCGGTGAGTCTGTGCGGTTCCATTGAGCTAACTGGCGCTTCGTTTCAGGGTTAAAAAAGGGCACCCGCATCCCATCCATTGTCACAGTTGATTGAAAGAAAGTTCCATTCAAGCCGTCATCACGAGTCACCATCGCCTGACAATTTGCTACACGCGCAGCCTTGTGATCATCCATCAGCGTTCTAGGCACCAACCGAGAAGACACTTTTCGCATTTTCAAATCGTCATGCAGGATTGTGTGTACAGCTCCCACAGAAATGTCCATTTTGCAGGCGATGTCTGCAACGCTTAATCGGAAATCCTCCAAATCAACATTCTCCACTCGCTGGATCATGTCATCAGACCGGCTGTTGTAAGGCCGTGACTGTCTTGGTTTGCTGTCACACGATGTTCTGCCTTGATTGAACTGTCACACCCAGGAACGCACATTACACACATCCATGGTACCATTACTACATGGCTCACTCAACTGGGGATGAATTTCAGCAGGTATCACACCACGAAAATAGAGAAAACGAATGATTGCACGCTCATCTTGCAAGGATAGCGTTCCTATTTTAAGTATCAAAACCAGTCCTAAATCTCGTCGCTGCCCCTAGAGTTCTGTGCCCTGTACAGTGCTGCCATCTCTGTCACGCATTCACAAGGAGTCCACGTGTATTTTAAAAAGTAACCAGAAGTTCCCTGGTCACAGCCCTGAATAAGGAAAAAAAAAAAAAAAAAAAAAAAAAAAAAAAAAAAAAAAAAAAAAAAAAAAAAAAACCTAACATAACTTGAACGTACATCGTATCTAACACTCATGACTGCTCTGATATTTATTACATCTTTGATTCCAAGGGTACATATATTAGGAAATCTGTACTTTTTGTTTTATTTGTCAAAAATGTTATAACTATGGCTCTTACATAGTTTCTGCTATATATTCCCTGCTCCTTGGAGTTTTTCTTCAGCTTTGCATAACATTACTTCCACATCCAAAAATGGTGTCGTGCAAAATTTAAAATCTCGTACAGCATAATTCTATTCAAAATGTTAAAACATCCATTCTATGCTCAGATCGTTCATATATTTGATAGTAAAGTGAGATGAACACTGCAAATCTTGTATGGCAGTTGATCAGCTGTATTTCGTTATTGCGCCTTCTATTATAACCATTATAGGGCGCCGGGGTAGCGCGGTGGTTTCGTTCGCGGCTCCCGTTCTAAGGGTCCCGAGTTCGATTCCCGGCTCTGGGGTTGGCGATTTTAAGTCGGCCCTATCCACGCCTTCACCTCTGTCTAGCACACGTGAAGTATCCCCTATGCCCAACGTGGTTCGGAGTCCACGGTAAAAACTGTAGGTCCTCTCACCTCACCGCCATCTTCACTATCACCCTATCATCGGAGGTAATGGACACCGCCCTCTGGGTGCCTCCACCTGAGAAATGGGTCCGGTCATCACTTGGTGGGGTGAGGTTACCCCGAAGGCCAAGGTTGCCATGTGGGGAGTGTTAGTAACTAACTTATAACCACTATATTATCCAATCTTCTTAACTGTAGAAATGTTATTTCCATCAAAGGCATATTTGTCATTTCTGCAGCTACAATAATTCGCTATAATGGTTGTTCTTTTGGCGTGTAAATCAGGTGTTCTACACTCAAGATAAAAAGTGAATTCACTGATAGATTTTTAAAAACTGGTGCTAATATTAAATTCCAATCTTATGGACCACGAATTTTTAACTACAATAGTAATAGGAATAACATAACTGCTATTTTGTAACCGTTTAAACAGTAAAGAAATTCTAAAAATCACCACATATCCTGTCATACATCTCTGGAACAACCGTTCTCCGGATATACAGTAACGTTGTTCGAGTGCTTTATACCACTCTACTAAATAAAAATCTAATTGTGTAGAGTGCCTTAACTGAAGTGCAACATTTAAAGCATTTAATGGCATGTACCTGAGAATTTAATCCTTACTATGGGAGTACAATTATTATATATCATCACAAAGAGCAGCAATTGGGATTCCACACTTTTCTCATTTTTAAGCTTCACTTTTTGGAGCTTTAAATATTAGCGATCAAATGAATGAACATTTTAAGTGAACGAATGGGAATATAGTCCTCAAGTTCCAATGTTGCTGATAATCCTAATGATTAAAAGAACAAAAGGTTCAAATAGCTAGGGTAAGAGTATCAGTATCTTAGCTCCACTCCACGTTAATCTACATCATCATATAGCTGGAAAAGTATTGTCATTAAATGTCCAAAGCTTTCAGCGTTTCAATTTATGCGGCTTTGAAGAACGACCGCAGGGTCAGTATGAATGGGAATGCTTGGTAATGGCTTAAATTGACATTTGAAATTTAGTTGTTATTGGCGTTAACATATTTACTTACCTAATATTGGAGCAATACTTATAAATTCTCTACAAGGTACCTGGTGGGTAGAGTAAGGAATGCCTTGCACCTAAAGCTTAAATGTTGACATTTTAATAGTAAAACGTGCTTTGAGGTTCCATGATCAGTAAGATTTATTTATAAGTATACGTGCCTCCTCTGCATGAATGTATAACTAACTTGCTCTTCAAGTATGTGAAACGAAGAGTTTTACAAGAAAATTTTCAGCCACATTCTACCCCACAAATGAAAACTTTTTCGTCTATATTAAGTTTTCTAAGAAACGGCCGTAATTATTTTCCTTAAATTAAGCTATATTTTTAATATTATCTTGAATTCTCTGGGAAGAGACTGTGAAGTCTTGTTAAACGGAAGGAATTTACTGTAATTATGTCAAATATTGAATCACAAAAGATGGACCAAATAGTACCATACAAAAAATATATCTCTTAAAATTGTGAACAACTTTTTTTACCTTTTTTGCCGCTATGCTTCACTTATAAGTTAAATCCAAGTAACTCGCCCTAACCAAGATTCGAACTCGGGACGTTCAAGAGGTCCCGAGTTCGAATCTCGGTAAGGGCGAGTTACTTGGATAATGCTTTTTCCTGGGTTTTCCTTTATCCTGGAAGACAAATGTTGGGTAGCTCTGAGCTCCACGGACACCGGACTCATTGGTGCATCATTTCACCAATTTCACTCATCGTCCGATACGACTTACCTAACGTTGTAGGACGTAAATTACAACAATAACAACAACAACAAAAAGTTAAATGGTTTGCTTAAAGATGAACATGTCCGATATCTCTTGTGCCATTGGCATTCGAAGTGCCAGATGTCTGTTTTATACATATATTAGCTGAAGTGCTGTCCTTTTGATGATTTTGGTTTTCGGAAATTTGTAATGAGTTCTTTGGTTGTGTAATATTTACACTTTTGTATTCTCGGCGGCTTACACATGTAAATTCTTTTTAATCATACGAATAAATGTATAGCCAAATTAGGTTTCTAATTTATTTATTGTGGCTTCAACTATTCACAAGTTATCAGTTGGTATTGATTTGAATTGTTCAATAATCGTCATTTCTGATGTTCTGGAGCCATTTAGAAATTTTTCAGGTTTTAGACTATGGAACATCAAGGCCAACGAAAAATGAACCGTTTTTAAACTTTTCATTATTGTTTCAGTAACCTGTTTTCATTTTGTGTACAGAACGGCATATGTAAGATAATTATTCAACCGAAGGCTTACCTCAATTAACGTGAACTAGATAGAAACATGTTTATTTTAATAATAGTTTGCAAGAGCCCTACAGGAGTTAACTATTCCAGGAAGAAATGTCAGTTACACGTACTGTAACATAATTTTATATATAACGTTCCATGTATATGTGTGGGTGTGAATAGCATAAATCAAAAACAAATATGTAATGTTGAATCAAGGTCTGTACGATAAGTATACAAACGAGAGAGAACATATTTATAATAGTAGGTAATAGAATAATAGGGCACAATAAACTTTGCAACGTTTGAGGCTATGAGCCCCCGGAAGTGCAACAACTGAAAGTACTTAAATGATGCTATTATGACATTTAAAATTGGACTGAATTCGATATATAATGTAACTAATGACTCACATATATTCTTAATGAGAGGAACATAAATAGCTATAGTAATAAAAAACACATGTAAATGTGAACAAAGTGACAGCTTTAATATTCAAACTTCTCTCTCTTCCTCTATCTCTCTCTCTCTCTCTCTCTCTCTCTCTCTCTCTCTCTCTCTCTCTCTCATACCTCAGTCGTTTACCACAAACCACAAATACCAGGTGAGTCAGCTGCGCCTTATTCTTTTGGAAGGTAGGCCACCCATCAAACGGCATGTGAGCCTTAATCCAGTTTTGCGCTTACTGAACTGTATTGCTTGACCTTCTTAGAGGAAAGCGCAAAATTCAAAGAATAGCGGTTTAAGGGACAAAACGTACTGCTCGCTAAAGTACGACTCAAAAGCATAGGACTCCTTATTTGAGAGCGAATTCCGGTTTCCACCAAGGCGGCCCGGGTTCGATCCCAGGCGACCGCAAAGTGAGATATGCGGTGCACAACACGGAGCTGGAGCGGGTTTTCTCCAGGACTTCCGGTTTCCCCCGCCTTCTCATTCCACCGGTGCTCCATCTTCATCTCATGTATCATCAGTGTCACCGCCTGCGGTGCCGTATGTAGTAAAAGCGGGCGATAAACACTACACATTTCATACCATTTCCGGTTTCCAGACGATTTTACAAACTTTTTATTAGAGTATACATGGCAAAGTAATTCAGTAAACGCCTTGGAAAAATGGACCTACCATTTGAGTACACTATCAACGTCCACTAAAGAGGAAATATCTGATTCTTGTACTTTGAGCAGGGGTTGGCTCCCAAAAATTAGGAAAAAAGTTATAGACACGCCTCATCCATCATGGACTCCCATGATATTTTGTCATAATATTTTGGACGAAGGTAAGATCGACGAAGTAAGACCAACGACGGGAAACGAGATACCAGCACGAATCTTGCTATATATGTTGCCGCAACTTTGGGGCATCGAAACCCGCAACAACGGAGGAATCCTGCTACATATTGTAACAGATACTATGCAATTTAGTAATTTTTAAGGATGTCTGCAATTTAAGTATGTGTCCGTTTGAGCTGCACATACTGCACAGAGAAAAACAGAAATTTAATTTAACAACTTTATGGCAAAGCACCCCTATTTTGTAACAAGGTTTAGGTAAGAATGCCAAACGAGTTTACAAATAACAGGCAAAGACAAGCTGAAATTTCTTCCCTTGGATTTTTAGGGATTTCTGGCACCGGTATACGAAATGTTCTATTTCCCTCTGTTGTTTTTTTATGAAAATTAGCAGCAATATCTGGAAGGATATAAGGTTCATCCAAAGAATGTGAACTTGTTTTGTAAATTTGGGCGTATAGTGCACCTCAGAGATAAAATCAGTTAAATTATGGAAGCCATGTGGCATTAAATACAGAATAAGAGTGGACACCAGAGCCCCTCTCTACCCTCTCCCAATATTTTAAGACTTCCAGGAATAAAAATTTAATGGAGATAATTCCAGAATCTAATTGGCAACGTAGCCTTTAGCTTCTAAACTGAAAATGTTTCTTTACACTAGTGGAATTGATAAAACAATGAAGAATCTTGTACTAATTTGTTTGACTTTGCACATGACATTTTCCTCCAGTCTAAAATGATTGCAGTGATCCAGAATCATGGATTCGTTAGCACACCGGGATGAAACGACCCTCTCCCCTTTCTCTAGGCTGATTCAATTTTGGGATGCTATTAGTAAAGCAGCTAGGGTTCCTACTGTGGTAACTATGTAATCTCCAGGGGTGTTTTCACCCCTTTCGTAAAAAATGTGATTGAGTACGATGTTATCTGAGGCTGTGACGCATCCAAATCAAGTGAGCGAAACACATGCATATTCACAAACCGTTTTTATTTTTAAGGGTGTCAAAATACTCATAGCTATTTCCGGTGCATCCTCGTTCATATGCAGGGTGTGCTTTCGGGCCCTCTTCGATGCTGTCTGTTAGCGAGTGATGAATCTCGTTTGTCAAGGGAAAAAGTTACCAGGTAATCCTTCACGCTGGTAGAGGATTGTTACAGTTAGGATGCCCCAGCAAACATCAACTTGCTTTCATTACCATTCCCTCATTCCATTCGACACAGGTTGCAGCCGGATTTGTTCGCCATTGAAGTCATTCGAGATAGATGGTTCTGGGAATTATGATTTCAAGGGTTTTCGGATTTCCTCTTTTGTTCATTAAAACATGTGCGTGTGACACCCCTCGGCCGTCCCGAATCCCATTCAAATTCTCCCCTCCAGTACTTGGCGAATATCCCAGTATTGATACAAAGTCATCTGCGGTCGCTCCGGAGTTCTGATACTCTGAGAACAAAACAACGGTCTTTGTCCTCATAATACTGAATGCACGGAATGTATAAATGAATGCATAATTACTTACTTTTGTAGAAAATACTGTATGAAAACTACAGCTGGAGCACACAGTGCTCCACACGGTAGCAAACTTCTTTTGTGGAAAGCCTGGGTTAATAGTTCATTTGTAGACTGTTGTTAAAACCATAACTGCAGCAAGTTAGTTAAACTAACATTTAGATTATTATAGTCTTCTTATATGTTAGTTTTTATCTTTTCACTAAGCATGTAGGAAATCGCTTCAAAGCAGTGAAAATGTTGTTTAATTAGGAAACATCAAAAGTTATAGGACGAGAAAAATTAAGGAATATCGCTTTTATTCAATGCATTGTCTCCAAAATCTTATATCAGAACCATTTCCTAAAAGTACTTCAGCCTCTTTTTAACTTCACTTTACTGGGGAGGCTTTCACATTTAAAGCACTGTTTTCTGAATATACGAGGGCTGTTCAATAAAGAACTATCATAATTTTTTTACGGTCAGAATTTTTCGCACTAAAATTCAATCTTATTGTATTCTGTTAGCTTAATGTGAAACAAACACGCCGTAGTAGTTTCAGTGTTGGTACTCTTGGTTCCCGCCTGTGAGAACCTGGCAAGTTCAGACATGTTCAGTATCGCCTACCGCTGCAATGGAGGTAACATACAGTTAAAGTTGATGTTAGAGGAAGATCCGGAGTTTATTTCAAACGTAACCACTGCTGATGAAACTTGGCTATTTAATTTTGATCCTGAGAGAAAACAGCAAAGGCTAGTGTGGAAATCTCTTTCATCACCAACCCCCCAAAAATAAAAGTGGTTGCTTCTGCTGAGAAAGTTGTGTTCATTGAATGGTTTATGAGCATGTTGTACCTGCACACACATCAGTAACTGGACAATACTACAGGAATGTCCTGAAAACATTGCAAGTCCATATCAGGTGCAGAAGACCACATTTCCGTGAAGCAAGCCGGATACTGCACCATGATAATTCGCGGCCGCATATTGCCATTGTTGTTGCTGAATATCTTGCAAAAATCAACGTGAAATGCGTCACTGGCCCTCTCAATAGTTCGGATTTAGACCCATGTGACTTTTTTCTATTCCCTAACTTGAAGAAACGCCAGCATGTCTTTGAAGACTGACAGAAACGCTGGGACAAGTGCATCGCATTCAGGGGAGACTATTTTGAGAAGGGCCATCAAAATTACGAGGATGAGTAAGGGTACTTTCTTTTAAAAAACAAAAAATTGTGATCATTCTTTATTGAACAGCCCTCGTACTTCGCTCCATTTTAACCTAATTGTTATTGAGACATCTACTAACGTATTGTAACAATAACAGTATCGGGATGAAATAACGCAGAATATTCTTTTTACAAGCCAGAATATGGAATACTTCCCATTTTTAGGTGGAGACAGTCAGATAAACATGAAATGAAATGTGTAGTGTTTAACGCCAGCTTTTACTACATACGGCACCGCAGGCGGTGTCACTGATGATTTCATATGAAATGAAGATGGAGCACCAATGTAATGAAATAGCGGGAGAAACCGGAGATCCCGAAGAAAATCCGCTCCAGTGCTTTGTTGCCCACCACTCTCACTTTGCGTGATGTCGAACCCGAGCCGTTTGGTGAGAGCCGAGTGGTCTAACCGCTCAGCTATAGTGTGGCCGCAAGTCAGTCAGATAACCTTTAGTGACTCTATAATTACAATTGAGGATAACACCTATAATAGTTGGTTAGACATACCATGTTCTAGGTACAATGAAAGTGTAAAATAGAAACAAAGGCTAAATTTGGCAGACATTAGGGCATCTCAAGGATTTGGTAAAGGTATGAAACAGGAAGTAAATTAATTAACTAAAATGTCTTAGACTGAAATCACCAAAATGAGCATCAATTATTTTTGGAATGGTTTTCCATAATTTTCGCAGGTGAAGACTGTGATATAGAGAAGGAAATACCTAGGCAGATGATAAATATGTCTAACTGGGTAGGTGACACCAGAAATGTAAAGGGGAAGCTTATAAAAATGGTAAAGACACGAATTTATGTTTTGTAGGAATGCATAAAATAATAGTTGCAAATATGTTACTTCAATATTTATTTTGAGCATCTCAAATATAGCCTTGCTTTATATTTTTATTGCTGCGTATGAATCGAGAAATAGTTACAACAAATATAATTTGTAGCCTTCAAACTGTATAAATACATAATACATAGCTTTATTTTAGAAAATTTAATTACTATTTACACATATAAACAAAGAACTAAACACCAGTTATAACAACTTTATGTTGTTAAAGTTATAAACCCAGTAGCAATTTCATACAGATGTGATTGGAATTTGCATTTGGGATTATTGAAGACTAGATTGTATTCGTCAATTGAAGGAACATTAGTTAAACATTAGTTCAATTGTAGTGAAGAAAATTAAATAATGTAGAATAGAATTCACTTAACAAAAGTAAAGAAATACATAAAAATAAAAATGGGCGGTAAACGAGAGGTTTGGGGGTGTAATATATAGCGATGTGTAGTTCTGTTTACACGGATGTGTCTCGATATCTCTCTTTGGTAGCAATCGTATTTCTTTTCAGCCCGGGATTTTCGTCTACACTGTGTAATTTCCTTTTCTCTATATCAGTAGTTGCAGATCTAGGCCATCTGATCCTCCTTGATTTGCAAATATCCCTGTTGTTTTAAGGCCCTAATGAACGTACACACGTTAGGCTTGCCTTCAGAGGGAAAAAGATTGCTGGATATAATCGGGTAACCTCAAATATATTGCCACAGTTGAAGTATAAAAGGGTGTTCTTTACGTGGTGCTAGCTACCGCAATAGGAAATTAAGGTTGCTGCATATATGTAAATAAAACTTATGTTGATCTCAAATCTCAATAACTCTCTAAACTAACTATCCGGTAGCTTACATGTAACTTTTACAATGATAGGTTACATTGTTATGTTGATAGATATAACAATGTTTGTGTCGAATCTTCATTTTATTTTATTTATTCATTTCTTTTTGTCTCTGTAAATTCTAGTTCTTATTACTTTGACCTACAGTTTTATATAAGTACTTTTTAATTCACCTCCTCCAAATATGTTACACAACTATATGTATATAAAACAGAATTCTACTATTAACTGATAATGTACAAACTACATGCGGGAAGTGCTACGAACACACCACGCTTGCCTTTGCACCTTTTATCTTCCCTTTCGTTTCCGATTCTCCTACCCAAACCCTTCCTGGAGCTATTAACCTCCTTTGGTGGATCTTCGCCAAAATTTACCCCAGCTTATGTTTTAAATCTCGGTTCGTGATCACGTCCAGCCAAGGATTTAGCCCTCTCATTGGTGGGAAGGGTTCCTTCCTTTGCTCTACTCCACCAGTTACCAGCGAATGCAAGTTAAGTGAAATGTTACCTAACTCAATATCCTGTCACTAACACTCAGTCCTCAATGAATTAATGTTCAATAGCGTCTTTAGTACCCTCCTGGTTATGACATGCGACAGTGGAGACATGACAACACGTCTCTTCGTTATCCCAGTCAGAGGAACATGCAACAAACATACTCTCTAACAGCACGTACATTACAAATAGTTAATAGACGAGCAATTGGCTGAGCGGAAGCGTCAGCAGTCCAAATGTAATCCAGAGACACAATTTGTCACGTCTGCAATATGTTTAAGGACTTAGTTACTCTGAATCATAATTATTTTCGCTTTCGTGGTCCATAAGTTAAAATCTTAGCAAAAAAAAAAAAAAAAAAAAAAAAAACGACTCACTTTTCCGTGTCCCTAATAATAGAGTTAGGTCCTGAAATTTCGGGGTAGCTTAGATTATTAATGTCTTTAAATTTAGTTTACGTACACTATAGCCATTCCGGTTGCTTCTAGCATAAACTCAGTGTCTCTGTATCATTATTTTTAGCTATTGATTGTGTTTTATGTGACATATGACATTAAGTGTCCTTGCTACGGCCCAACATATACAGGGTGTCCCACCTAACTCTGGGCTCCCGTAGTGCCCACCAGAGCCTTCGCCATTTATACAGTTCCCGCCCAATTGTGCAAGATATCCAGGATGCCCTCCACGCGCTGTACGCCTAGAGCGTCAGCGTTTTATTTACAGGGGTTCCTGGACACACGGGCCTTACGGGCAACGAATTGGCGGATTCGGCAGCTAAGGCGGCGACCAGAGTGTCCATAGTTAACAATCCTTTTTGTATTTCGGAAGATTTTAGGTCCGTCGTGCGGAGAACAGTACTGTCGTGCTGGCACGATGACTGGTATGCTCACCGAAGGAACAAACATAGAAGGGTGAAGGAGCTTCCGATACCCTGGGCCATTTCCTCTCGTGTATCCCGGAGAGAGGAAGTAATACTTGCTCGGCTACGGATTGGCCACTGTGTTTTTAGTCATAGCCACCTTTTAAACAGGCGTCCTACTCCGGTCTGCCCGCTTTGTGGTGACGACCTGTCAGTACGCCACGTCTTTTTAGACTGTTTTAACTTGACACGTCTGCGCCAGTCTCTCCAGCTGCGGGCCAGCTTGGCAGAGGCTCCGGAGGACGACCAGACTGAGGTCGCTAAAATTTTTAAGCTGATTGAAAATTTTACTTTTAACTTTTAATAAGCAGATTTTTATGCCTTTTTACACCTTTTAATCCTTTTAACCTTTTAGCTTTTCACAGACATGCGTGTGTGTGCTTGGGCAGTGTTTTTACTCGCGATGACTGTGTTTTAGATAGTTTTTAGCTTTAGTTTTAGCTTTATCATCTTTTATGGGCGCTACTGACCGGGCAGTTGTGCGCCCTTAAGGGTATGTATGACTGAAATTTTCAAATTCTGAACTAATAATGCTAGCTTTTTCAAATTTACACCATATGTGTAGTATAATGTAAACATGTTACAACCTAAATTTAAACCATTTTTCTCCAGCAGTTTAGAAATTATGATAAATTTTGTATGGTTTTTGTTACGTCACTAAAAAAGTCCCTTGCGACAAAATATTTTGAATTTTGGTCTAATATTTTAACACTATGTTCATAATACACATACCTTTTGAAATTTCTCTGGGTTTTTCTGTGTCTCCTTTAGTTTAGGTCACAAAATTTTTTAAATTTACAGATATTCTTTTTTTTTCTAAAAAACTGTAAGTTTTGTGTTTGAAAATTAAAAATATATGCTTATATACATTTCACAATAAAACCTAGGGCAATTTCCATTTCTTATGATATTCTGAACCTGTGTAGGAAATTTCATTAATGTAGTACAAAAACTGCATCGCAAGGAGCATTTTACAGGAAGAAAAATGCTGAAAATATGAACATTGAGAAAACAGCGATTAAAGATTTGATTGCATAACTCACATTAAAATTCACCAGGCTGATAGGTTGTACCCTCAGATTTCTTTTTCCTCTCCTCTGTTGCTGCTTTTTCCACCTTTTTCTTCTTTAGATGTTGCTTTTCTTCTGCACAACTCCGCTTCTTGCTTTGCAGGATACGAGTCTGATCTCGCTGCACTGAAGTTTTCCTTGCTGAGTCTACTACACTTTCACCTCTGATATTTTGCTGCAGCTCCAATGACTTAACACTACCCATGTTAAACTCACTGATGCCTTTAATAACAGCAAGATCCAATTTTTGTTTTGATATGAAAACTTCCTTTGGGCTCTTATTCCATATGACATGATGCAAAGATTCATTGGCATTCTGTGTTTTTCCTGTTTTGCACCTCCCTAATAATGTTGTAGAAGCCAGCCTCTGATATATTGGCAACATTTTAGCAACTATTTTGTCTGAAAGCCTTATTTTTCTTTTATTATGGGTATCCACACATTTCTCAGCATATTGTCTGTTATACCAGCACCAAGAAGTTGTACCTTTATGACAGGTTCCATGCTGTGGGTTGTCATCTGTGGAAATGTAATGCATCAAAGTGGCAAAAATTGCCTCCTTCATTTTAACTGCATCATCTAAATTTTGAGAGATTGCATTTCTATAGTAGCTGGTCAACTTTTTAATCATTGCTTCTGTTAAACTGCCTTCCTTTTTTCCACCCAGCGTGACACCTTTGCTCCTGCACTCTTTCACAAGGTTGCGAAGTGCAGTTCCCAGACGTTTTGAAACATGGTTGATGCATTCCTGTTTCACAATGGTTACATCAGTGTCATAAACCATTATTTCATTTAGGTGAGTATGTGTCTTAGCATCCCCATCTGACAGCATCTCTGTATATCTAATTTTCTTTTCTGGTATTGACCTTCGCCACAAAATTTCTGCTGCATCTTTTTCCATGGCATTAGATGAACCATAATAATTTTTCTGGCAATCCCCTTTGTCTTTATGTTCAGCATACCAACTAGCAAATTCTTGTGTTTCATCTGCTAATCTTTTTGCTGCAGAGGTACAAACTGGACAGTATTTAGATAATATCTCATAATCGAGCACAATACCTGTAAAAACATCTATGACAACACCTATCCCATAACTAGATGTGTGTCCTCGTTTATGGTATGTACCATCATATGAAACACAAATATCTATTATGTCATTGTCAGCTAAAGAGGGATCAGCTTCTATGTATGCTTTGCGTACAACTTCATTGCTGAGATTAATGATTTCTGCTTTTAGCATTTGGCCCTCCTGAACTAACCTATTTAAATAAGCATTTAAAAATGGCGTCCGGAGGCAAATTATGCACTTTTCACATTCGGGAATGTCTAAATTATTTTATAGAATTAAAATAAAAAAGTCGTTATTTTCACGATTTTCATGAAATTTCAGTCATACATGCCCTTAAACACCACACACACCTAACACTGCGACCTCAAATATCTCCGAAATAAAACAAAATATGGCCCAGATTGTACATATGTCAGGGGCTCACATGTCGAGAAAGTATGCACAGTCCATAAAGGTAAACAAATAACACTTCCAACACCAAGATGCGCTTTCTATAATGGAACATGTAAATTTATTCTATATAAATGAAAAATAGGGCTACAATTAGTGATAACACACTGGGTTTCACGTTTCAAAATTTTTGCAGAATTTTGCAAGGGCATCGGTTTCATCCGTTTCTTATCTCACTGCACCAGGAACTGTACGGGAATGACATTGAATCCCGCGTTGTATTCTGTCGTTTTGCACTTCAGCATTTGCAAGGTAATCAGCATTCCTAAGTGATACATTGTTTACGACGAAGTTTTATTTACAAACCATGGGCATGTGAATCTGCGGAACATGCACTACCGGTCCGTGCAAAACCCCCATTGGTTTCGCCAAGTTGCTCATCAACAGCAGTGGAGTGTCAATGTTTGGTGCGGTATCACTGGTAACCTATTTTAGGTCCATTTTTTGTCAGGCAACATTAAATGGACAGCGATATGCATCATTTCTGTAACACAATCTACCTTTCCTCATGGAGGATGTGGGATTGGAAGCGCGTCTATCAAGTGGTTCCAGCTTGATGGATGTCCCGCACATTATGCAAAGTTTCCAGAGGCGTTGTGGGTGCGAGGTTTTCAAATAGGTGGACAGGACGGTAAGGCCCTGTGCAATGGCTAGCTCGGTCCTCTGATTTGACGCCAGTGGGACACAGTGAAAGATAAAGTGTATCAAGAACTGCCAACGACAGTAGAGGATAATCAATATCGTATTACTGCGGCCTGTTTGGTGATATCTCTAGAAACACTGGGATCCGTGCAACTCTCTCTAGTTACCAGATTCCAAAAGTTTATTGATGAAAAAAGAGGGCACTTCAAACATCTGTTGAAGTGACACGGTTTCATCGGACAAGACGCTGCTGATTTGTGGATGCATTTCCTATGCCGGATGTAATGAACAGCAATCAGGTTTCTTAGGGCTGCAGGCCACTAGTAAATATGTTTAGAAAAGCGAAACCAAGTGTGTAGTTGTCATTTTGCTAGAATAATCAATACATGTATCAATAATCAATAATACATGTTCCATTTAAAAAACTCTACTTGGTGCTGGAAGTGTTAACATTATGGATTGTGCATAATTTCTTATTGTGTAATTCCATGACATACGTACATTCCTGGCCAATTGGATTTTTCATATGTTGTTTCATTTCGGAGGTATTTGAAGTAGCAGAGTTAAGTGGGACAGCTTGTATAAAATTTACACTTTCAAGCTTCGTTTTGTTAAAATATGCTCCTTTTTGTTGTTGAAAACCTATTAACATATGTTGAAGAAAATTGATATATGAGGGATTGTATAAATAATGTTATTTCATAATGCCAAAGGCTATCCAGGCATAAAGATACGAAAAAGTAATAAAGGTTTACAAAATGTTCAGCGAGTTGATTCCACAGCCTTTTCTGTTAAGTTAAAAACCTGAAAGTGAACTTAAGTTGAACAACTACAACAGCAGTAGCCAATTGATTATTTTCCTGACATTAATAAGTTTAGACAGAGTATAGCTTGTTTTAATATTTAGTTTCTTAAATAGGCACTAAAACTTTGATGAAAATTTAACTTTCTGGAAGAACTACCTAATCAAATTTATGCTAGAGAAAATAGGATACCTACTTCAAAATATCGTTATAAACCTTTTTAAGTGTCCTAAGCTCTCCGTTTTCCATATCTTTATAACTATTGAATTATGGGCCGTAAAAATTCAACTTAAATCAATAATCATAGAATAAGACATAAAAATATCAACTTGCTACTATGACCAGTAGTTAGAAATGCTCGAAAGTTTAGCTTCCAATATAGCTTAAATAATCCATGGATAACGCATATTCAGAATCATAAAGTTGGTCTTCCATGACTATCCTTTTGTTTATCTTTTATTCCTCAGGTTGTCTGAGGGCCACCTCAGATTTCAGATCTGACCTTAACTGTTGAGCTGGTGGGAAAATGGGCTTCAACTTACTGAGTTACATTTAAGAGACATCGACTATCACTGCGTATATCACAAAACAGACAATAAAGTGACAAAATCTGTAGACATCTAGAAGAAGTTATTCTTCGGCTTATCGTGGTGCACTTCTTCCCCCATTAATGCAAAGTAAGTTCATATAGTCGCGAACCCATTGTCACGATTGGCGGCCGACGCACACAAAGGACAGATAGTGCAGCGCGGAGGCAAAAGGCTGTCTAGAAATATAAGTAGAGGAATATAAAGGAGCCCGCGAGCCTTAATGAGAGAGTCGAAATGGAACTTGATTCCTGAGCGTACAGCTGTGTTTGGAAAGTGAACTCTTTTGTTTGTGGGTGTGGCAGACGACCTTGGAGGCTGTATTTTTGTATGTTACGTAATTCTGCTACTGTAAGGGTTGACCAAAGTTTATTTCCACTGAAATAAAGAACACTTTGAATTTCTGCAACTTGGACTTTTAATTTTACGAACCCACAAGGTCACAATATTATACTTCAGCACATAGACGCTTTGAAAATGAATTAAATTGTTTATAATTTTACATAAAGGAATTTAATTAATCGACACAGTTTTACTATACCAATGAATCAAAGTTTTTTCCCATTTTTCTCTTGGTATTAAAAAAATTCATAAGCTATGTACATACATGTTACAAGGAACATAAATAAAGGAAACATTCACCACGAAAGCTCTATTCCAAGTATTTCAATTACTTTCATTGCTGTAGTAAAATAACACGCATTCGGTAGTGGATGTTTGCTCAACATGTGAATCCGTCATATCATACAAATGAGCGGTGTAAAAGAGTGTAAGCGAGTCCTCAGGTATTTAATTATGCTTTCCCAGAATTTTGTGAACAGTTTTATATGAAACATAAACTTTCTCTTTTAATTCTTATATTCACATTAGACAGTTTTTCCAGATCACTTATGTCAGTTGCTGTGGAATTCATAACCAGCTTTAAACTCAAATACCCTTTTGCCTCTGTCATATAAAACGCTTAGTGAAGGATGAAAAAGCGTTTGTATAATGCGAATAAGCTCTACTGTTTTCAAGGATTTATGTAATTATCCTTACATAACGTTCTACATTATTAGCTTGCAAAGAATGCGTTAAATTCGATGTTTTCCTCAATGCAACTTCGTTAACATTAAGAGATTCTATAACGTCCAGAAAAAAGTACGCATAAAAATGTTATGTTGCTAGATAACATCGAAGGTATCCACAGAAGTCTGTCTGTCTACAAAATTAATTTTGGAAGAGGATTTTGACTCGGAAGCTCCTGAATGCGTCACTGTGCCTAAGGCAACCTCAAGGAAGAAAATGTGAAGCTAAGGAGAGAGGTGGGCCACATCCCGAACAGATTGCTAGGACGCAGACGGGGTCCTTAACATTGGTGTGTGTGAGATCCCAAAGACGCAGATAACGAATAAAAGCCATCTTCCCTTGCGAGGTATCTCTCTAGAAGTAAGACAGGACGTCAGAGAGACAATTACTGAAACCATTTATCAACCTAGACACATTGCCACGCCCGAGCCTCCAGTACTGAATCGTGACAAGGAAGCATAATTAACCGTAAGTAGGTACATTACAATTTACAGCTTTATGGAAATGTTCCTAGCATTCCCCTATCGACTTGGGAAAATCATGAACAAAAGAGGTCGGAATGACCGCTCTAAACGGATTCCAAAACAGGACCTCCTGAACGGAAGCCTAAAGAGTTGCCAGGAAGCCGTCTCGCACAGTTTAGTATGGCCTTACATTGGATTAGTTGTGATAATGTAATTTAGTATAACAGTATTTAGACTAAAACTTTTGGTCCTTGCAATAATTTGACATAATTTTGAATATTCAGAGTAATGTTTGTGTCATATATATCGGAAAGATTTGGGTGGGTAAGGATAGCTGCAGAGCAACCATCTCCAAATATTACGTTTCTACTACTATCCGGGTAGTTCTAGCTAGTTGATTGAAAAGTTATTTAAATATTCACAAAGGATGGGCAAATTTGAACTATTTTGTAAGAGTGCCCTATAAGAATAGTTTTCAGCATTAATTTCTATACTGGGCGTGAATTCTGGTTAGAGGATTCTTTGTCGGACCTGTCACCAGGTTGACTATCTCTTCGAAGAAAGTCATTGGAAGTATTAGTACGCTCCAAGAGAGCTATCGTCTTCCACCTGGATTTGAATCGGTGATCTTGGGAAGTTGCAGCTAGCATGTTACCCCTACAACAACAAACCATGTGCAGGGGCAAATATGTAAACAACCAATGATTATTATTTTTCAGTTCTGAACCAATTAGTAAGGGGTAATTATAGTATCAATGAGGACGACGTTAACGATAAATTTATTTAACAAATCTTTGGACGCCAGGAACACTCTATGTTGCTATTATGTGCTAATTTTAACAATTATAGTAATAATAAATGATACAGTAAGACCTGAAGCTTCCCTGGCAGTCTGAGAAGTCTGGGCGGGCAGAGCATAGAGCCAACTTTCGGGAGACGATCATCTTGGCAAAATGCAACAGTTACTGGAAGCAGAGAATTAAGGAGGCTTTGGCTATTTCCTCCGAGAGGAGCACGCTTAATCGTGATGCTGGATTTCAGTTCAGCTCCTCTTGGAAACCGGCCTTAAGATGGAAATCCGTCGACTTAAGAAGCACAGATGAATACAGAGTGATATCCAGTTAAATAGTTACGTTTCTTTGACCCGATTAATTTTCTATACTCACGCCATCTCCTGACCTGGCATTTAATTTACTGAAAACAGTCTTTGTTCGGTAATGCGAATTTTGATTGTAACATTTAATAAATATGCTGATGATGGGAGAGATGCACACTCCCGAAACGTCTATTTATAATCGTCTTTTCACCTGTCTTGCTTCCCGAGAACAATTTGAGAGTAATAAATTATGTTTCTCAGGGTTACGCTGTTATGCACCATACAGGAAACTTTATTAAAAGTGGGCACTGAATGTATCGTTTAAGGGTAGGATACCAGCTGATCGTTCTCTTGAAGCTTGTGTTTCTTTGTGACAGCCTGCTTATTCAAATTTTGATGGAATTTGGAGTAACTTGGTTAAAATTTAGCAGTTTTGAAAGTGTCGCTGCTTGAAACAACTATAATTCCAATAAATGTGATGTAAGTATTGTCAATTAAGCAGGATTTTATTTAGAGAAACGATGACGCCTAATACAGCGTTGAAATTCTGGTTTTTAAGATTTGAAGCTGCTTAGCCGGGTACATTCGAGTATTCAAATACTATATTTCAAGTAAACTAAGTGCTGTTGATTATGACTGTTTCATTGAACAGTGACCTGTTAATGTTCATGATAAGTCCTGGAATTTGCACAAGAGAGGGCCATCAACGTTATGTCCCATGTTCACAGCAGATGCATCTGTACATGTGTACAAACAACATTGTGGTTTATCGGATTAACAGTATAACATTTCTTGGAAGCATTCCGCTTGCCTCTAAATATATCAGGAAACGTTGTGGTTTGTGTACAGTGGCTAACTGGGGAGGGACTGAGACAGGCAATGGTCTACTGCTAGTGTGCTTGTCTTCTACAATAAAACGTGGGACATCTTGCTTCATTCCCAGACCTAGCCTCATTTCACAACCTAACGAAACTCACCCCTCTCTAAGGAAGAAGTTTTGCCACAAAGAAAGATCTCTCAACATCGGTTATAACTTCTGGGATTATGCAGTAACATTCAGTTATTAAGTTGACAGGTATATAGTTGTCACATAATGCAAATATGTTCATTTTATTAAACATGAAATAAATTGTTTGCTTATTTAAATTTTGAAGAAAATAATACCAAATTTTTTATTCTAATGTTCCGGCTTTCCTGCAAAACTATTGCATCACAATTCAATGCCCGAAGTCGATTTGACATGCCTTCTCTTCACGATTTAATTACTTTCGGGGTGGTACCCTAAACTAACCTCTGGAACATTTCTTTCTCAAACGTAATTTCAGTTCATATATCATCAGTGAGTCCAGCGCCGTGGCGTAGCGGGCTAAAGGAGCACGCCTTGGTCCTGGCCACGGAAAACGGCCCAGGTTCGATCCCACCCATAGGGTGCCGATTTTAGGTCCCCGGTATTGCACCGGTGCCCACTCAGCATTTTGAGAAAGTGAGGAGCTTACGTTAGGTAAGCGGCCTTGGTCAAGAAAACCAACATTCCTGGGGGATGCCGAGGACCTGACCACATCTCCTCCCCGTATCGTTTGATTGATCGTCCACCTCTCCGTGCGTAGGTGGGCGTGAGGCCGGCAGTCGGTTTCGTAGACCTTGGCCCCCTAAGGGCTATCGCGCCAGTGCTAAAAAAAATATCGTCAGTGACAAATGTCTGGAAGTGCACGTTCATTCATTCTTATAATCTCGTATGTATCTAAATGAAGATGATATTCATGATATCTAGATGACAACAAAAGCATTCACAGTTCCAATCTATGACTACATGAACGACATAGGTAATTTGAAAAGCTTACATCCATTTACGAATGACGGTAGTCACAAGCTGCACAAATGTTTGTAAAACGATTCCAGTAATTAGATCTTTCAATATTTTATATATTTTGCATCACTATTTACTTCTAAAACAGATCTCACTGTTTGAAGTTGCAAATTAATTGTGTTTAATAGATGATGTAAATATGCAATTCTTCACCAAAGGAAAAATTTAGTATTCGTATGCCCTAATTCTTATCCTATGTTAAATTTATTTTCGTTTTGGGCTTTTAAACAGTTGAATTCTGCATTTGAACACTGTGAGGTGCTCTGTCTGGTGTCTTAATGGCGAAACTCTAGTAAATATTGAAGTTTAATGTCGTGCCCGCTTGCTGTTGTGGTAACTCAGTGGTTAGCGCATCCAGACGTAGAGAAGGAAATGAATGAATGAAAATAGTCTAAAATGTCCCGTGAAGGGCAGAGGCCTCCCATCAGATAGGGAAGGCTAGACGTTGGACATGTTTATTGTCACTTTTGTCTGATTATGCGGTGCACTATTTAGTCACACCAAATATTTACACCATTCACTATTTGACCACACCGTTCTATATTTACAAAATTCACAATTAGACTCTTCACACATGCATTTCCAGAAATTTCCAGTCTCTTCTTTATCTTGATACCCTCGACCACTGCTGACCTGCGTGCTCCTTGAAGATGTGTGACCTTCTGAGTTTCGGTCTTCCTTGTAGTCGTTTTCGTATTCGAGGATCCCACATGTTCGCCTTGTACGTCCACCTGTTGTCTTGTAGTCTCACCACGTGGCCTCCCCATTTCCATTTTAATCTTGTGGCTAATTGTGTCATGTCCTTGGTCTGTAATTGCTGGTTCAACAAGGGCGGCCCTCGTAGCCATGGTCGTTAGAACGTATGACTCTAGCGTTCCACCGCGTAGAGGGTCGCGGGTTCGAGTCCCGCCCTGGGCATGAGTGTTTATGTGTACAGTGTATGTGTGTGAAACTACAGAAAACAGATAGGTAATTAAACGGAAACAATAAAACACGTTTAAATAGGGAAAAGAAAAATATATATCTATATACATGGATATACATTTTTTATTTTTTTTTTTTAAAAAAAGGAGAACACTGCATTTGAGATTCTGTGTTTTGAGGTACCCCCAGGACTGCGTTGCATCCTCCGTTGACATATTTGGATTTTGTTCTTCAGAGAAGTAAATACATGGCTCAAATTAAATTTAATATTTCAGTTGTGATTATATTCTCCATTAGGTCTATATAAACAACAATTTTGTTTAATTAGAGAACTATTAAAGAATATTTTGGAGGCAGTGCTTCAGTGAGATTATTCAGGAGCGATTCCTCTTATTTTGTATGTTGGGGAAAACCAGAACGAGTCCTGCCCTCTGCAAATCTTCACGATGTTTTTGAGCAACTGAAATGCAAGTGCCTTCATTTATTAATAAATATATAGATTAGCGTTTTTCAGGCTAAAAGTTTGTGTCAAAGATAGTGTTGAGGCTGAGGAGGATGGCAAATTTATGCAACTGTTATTGCTATTGTAATTGTTACCTAACTGAAAAGTCCTTCAAACGTCAGCCAAAGGAGTATGTCCTACATTCTGCATGACGAATTCCAGTAGGTGTATTCAACACACTTTTAGGATGAAAAAAGTCCACATAACTTTTCTAAGTAGAATATCAAATTAGCTACAAAATTATAGAGCGGGAACTTTGTCTATGAGTGGTACAGAGGTTTTGAAGGTACAAATGTAAAGATGGAGCAGAATATTATAGAATATTCGTGAGTTTGGTAGATTACACTAAATTAATTAACCCTTTACAAAGTAGGATATTGAATAGTGCTAAGTATTAGTTAACACATATGCAGTTTAAAGATATAAAAAACCATAGAATGGAAAGGAACTTCTTTCTGTATTTCCAGGTTTATTAAAATGTACACTTAATTTGCAATGAAGTTATAAACGTACGATGTTTTATTCTTACGAAAATTATTTTTGCGTGCAACGGCAGTTAGATGTGAGAAAATGGATAAAGAGGTCGTTGGTTTCCATTTCTGTAAAATCTTGAACATAAAAGCCTAATTTAGTATTCAATCGATTCAATCATACGTTAAAACCACGTTTACTTCGGTTACAAGAGCCTTAAAATTTGCGTATCTTATAAAATTACGGTATTGTATAGTTGAGTGTCATACAATACTTGCTCATTTCTATTTTTGATGATATTAACGTCTGGTCGACTCATTTTAAATGTGTTTTAACTTTCCAGGGGTGATA
The DNA here is from genome assembly GCA_030765055.1 of Mantis religiosa. NCBI lineage: Eukaryota > Metazoa > Arthropoda > Insecta > Mantodea > Mantidae > Mantis > Mantis religiosa. The sequence continues at coordinate 37,397,837 of CM060948.1, forward strand.
CAGAAGGTAAAACCAAACATCTGTTTTACCGTGTCTAGCACAAGCTTTTCAGACATGGCTTTTAGATCTTCGTGTTCCAAAGTTTTGTTTGGATTTGGTTTCCAAATTCCCGTTGCTTGAATGCATAACAAATGTAAACAAACTTGCTTAGAGACGTTCAAGCAGCCTGATGTTTAACTGATGGCACAGTAGATTCCAACATTCTGATAAACGATGCCCTAAAATACACCAAAATATTGTTGAATGTGCACGAATTATTTGACAGGTTCCTAAAACATAATGAAAGTTGATCACTGTCAACACACTCGAAAATATTGAGCCTATACAGCTAAGTTTCATAAAGAAACACAACTTAAAACTACTTTTAAATCTACGGGAACTTTTAAAAATCTTAAAATCTTAATAATTTGATAAACCTTTAACTAGTTTGTGTATAGCAACGTGAAAAATATTCATAAGCAGTACACACTCCCAAAATGTGTGTAAGATAAAAGCATCTCGGTCAAACGCCGCAGTTTAAATTTCATTATAACCAGAGTTAGGACCTTTAGGACCGCCACGCGAGAACACAACTGCTACGCGAAGGGCACTGAGACAACACTGCAACACTAAGAACCATCAAGCAAGGATTTTGACAAATCAGAGATCGAGGAACAATCAGCGCCAAGTGTAACTTCACCGTCTCAGTCCTAATTTTTCAGGACTTGTGTAAGTTTATGGTGTGTGCAAATGTACCGATGCACACAGTAGAAATTACTAATTTTAAATATTTCATACAAAAGTATACTAAACGCGATTCTCCTTCTCAAACAACTTTACTTAAACGAAAATTTCCATTATGTTATAATGATGTCATATCGCAAGTACGAAAAAGAATAGGCGAAAATAAAATGTGGATTTCTATTGAAATAGTTACTGAAATTCTTAGTGTGTTACTTAACGAGCATATTTCTGCAGTATGAGCCGCTCAGTCCTTCATTTCAAGCAAATTACACAGACTCAGCAGCTGCGGGACCTATCGTGGATAAAATAAAAAGCAAAATGAAAACCGTGCTTGAGAAAAACCCAGGCTACTTTAAAATGGTGAGCATTCAAACTAATTTGCAAAAAGGCATAATGAAACAGCTTTTACAAGGCAATGTGATCTGCAGTATTTTATATTTGCACCTGTTACATCATCTGATGTCGAGAGAACTGTTTCGAACTACAAATATTACTTGAGTGACAGAAGGAGGAGATTCACTTTCGAAAAGTTTAAAATGTATGTTGTTATATATTGTAATAAGTTTAATAATTGAAAAATGGTTATTTATTTTGACTTGGAAAAGTAAGTTATTTCACTGTGTTATTCAAAATCCGCATTGTTACACATATACTGCTATTGAATGATTCTGAAAACGGTGGCATAATTTACATATTGTTTTATTAAAACAGTTTGTTACCACATTTGTATACCCCTAATGCGGCCGACCTTGTTTCCTATTGGAGCTAAACCATCCCACTCTTCCTATACTCACAGCATGCACGCACAAGCCGAGTCCTAGAAGTCCTAGGTCTAATTATAACGTACACGGCGACGTGCATTGGTATAATTCATCTTGAATGGGAATATGTTTATTTATATGCACGAAAAAGTGCATTGATATTTTTATATTTGAGCGTTTACTTAAACAATCGCTTGCAAAAGCATGATGACACTCTGATCCAAAGTATATTTTATTAATGTGTATGTGTGCCAGTGAACACCATACCTTAAAGGCAAATGTCCTGTATAAAACCAAATTTGGTAATTAATATTATCTGTGAGGGAGAAGATTTGAAAATTCAAAGTATCCTTCCTCCCCAAACTACCGTTTACATGTAACATTTTTTGAACATACTGATATTATCAAAAATTTCTCTTTTGTGTTTTTTTTTTTTTTTTAGTTTACGTCCTCCAACGTTAAGTCATATCGGACGGTGAATGAATTGAGTGAAATGATGCTCAAATGAGTCCGGGGTCCATGGTGCTTAGAGTTACCCTACATTCATCTTGAATGATAAGGGAAAACCCCGGAAAAAACCTTATCCAGCTAACTCACCCTGAAACGATATTTATTAAAATATTATACATTTAGGGAATTTTCATGAGAAATGATTATGTCTACCTTAAATTTTTGAGAAAACTACCTCAAGTTCTCTTCATTTTGAATGACTTTGGAATAAATTTTAGTATAGACTCCATTTTGTTACTTTAACAATATGGTAATTACCCAACACAATTTAAATTTATTGGTGTACACATGTTTACTTTTTGATAAAGTTAACGTTTCCAAGATAATTCATCTTTGTTTGTCCTTATTTAATTCTATTCTCTAGGTTATACAATTAGAACGGAATTTCATAGTCATCACATTTTAGCTTGGTCTTAAAGCACACCACCGTATTTTAATCCCATTATATTCTTCTAATCGCATTGTGTGTAGAAGAAAATATGTAATAAAACCATTTTTAAACATTTGGATTAATGTGGATAGCTGGTTGCCTCAGATGGCTCACATTTGGGAGATCCCGAATTCAATTTCCAGTGGCGCACTCTGGTGCCTTTTCCGCGCTTTTCTTTTGTTATTAAGTGAACTTCTGGTGGATACTTTATGTTCCGCAAACTTTCCGCGACTTTCTATCTCTCCATTCAACTTCCCTTTCACTTCAGCCCAATAGTCTCAGGGTCGGAAGTGCCAATGATGAGTCCTGCGCCGTGGCGTAATGGGTTAGAGCGTTGTGCTTTAGTTCCCTACCACGGAATGCACCCAGGATCGATAACACCGCTGCGTACGGGACCAGTGCTACACAGAATCGTGAGGATATTTAGGAGCTACGCTGGATTGCGAATGGTGAACAAAGCCAACCTTCCAGCTAGGGGTGCCGTGAGGCTGAGCACATCACCTCCCCGTAACGGTTGGGTGATTACCCTCCTCTGCCTAGCGTATGTGAGTTTGGCAGTTGGGTAGGCAGGCTTTGGCCCCCTTGCGGCCTGTTAGGCCATGGGTTGCAGCAAAGCATCGGCTATGGGCGAGTATGGCGCCACCATGTGGGATCTTTAAGCACTGTAACTGCTGTTTTGTTGTTCTGGATGACATTGTTGGAGAGGTCCGGTGCGATTGGGAGGCTGTATGGTGAACCCTGGTGCCGAAATGAACTTACAGCTCAGGTTAGGGACCATCATGTACGCTTGTGACCTTAACCTTGGTGTGCCACGCACGCAGAGCACTACCATTCCATCCGTTCTAAACTACAGTAAGCTATCTGTAGATTCAGCGTGGAATTCCCTCCGCTTTTATTCCAATCAAACGGGTGCATAGTTGTTATATTATCAAGATATTTTAAGAGTAGGTTTTGGAGAATGGATAAGGTAATTTAAATATAATTCGTATGGTGATTATTCTTTGTTTCTTATTTTATTTATTTACTTTTATTGTTGTTTTCTAAATCTACTAAGCATTTCACTATATATGCATTAAAGAAAGTCGGAATTGAAGCCAATAAACGAATTTTCTTTCATTTCTTTCTGTAACAGTAAGGTTACAATTTCGAACATATCGTATTTTGAAATACTTTTTAACAAATTAATGGAGATAATAGGAAAGTTTCATAGATGTTTCTTTAGTTGTAGCACTCCCACGCGAGAGTTGTAAATAGACGTGGCTAACCTACAAAAATACCTAACGGGGCTTTTCACTCAATTGGAGGACATTAAATGCGGTACATACTACCGTGATTTACCCAAAGAGTGGACAATCCAGCATCACAATTAAGTTACTGGGAACGGAGAGTTAAGGATGCTTTGGCCATTTCCTCCTAGAGGAGCACACTTAATCGTGACGCTGGATTTCAGTTCAGCTTCTGTTGAAAACCGGCCTTAAAAATGGAAGTCTGTCGGATTAAGAAGCACAGATCTATACAGCTTGATCATCGAGTTAAGTAGTTAGGTTTCTTTGACCTAGTTAATTTTCTACATTCACGCCATCTCCTGAACTATCGTTTAATTTACGAAAACAGTCTTTTCTACAGTGATGGGAGTGTTGTTAGTGTTTTGTCTTTGTTGATATTTATGGTATATACAGTTATACATTTTGTGGTTATAAGATCTTTTAAATATACTGGAGATAGGAGCAAAGTACGCTCCCAAAACGTCGATATCTAATCGTCTTTTCAGCTGGTTTGTTTTCCGAGAAGGTCTTGAAAAAGTACGTATTTACCGTTTTATCAGTCTGGATGAAGAAAATTGTGGCTGCAGTGCGAACTCTCTCTGCACCATGAACACTTTCACAAAAGTCGCAAGCGTTAACTCCAGGTATTTGAAAAGCGTGCAACTTAAAATATTCAATCGGTGATTAATATACACTGATTTATAAATTGCAAATCTAAACACTTGCTTAAATCATAACAGCAGCTGTTCGTTCAGAGAGGAATTGTGAGTGGCAAAAGCATCTGCCATTCAGTTTGGAATAGGGCTGCCCTTTGTCGGAGGACACATCCTGAAGCAGGATACTTCCAAAGTCTGAAACACAAGATTTTTTTCTCTTGGAATTTCTCAGGAGTCCCCTAAGTTCCCAAATTGAGTTATTATTGTTTGCACTTGTTCTTGTTAAATAATGTTTATCGGTAATGGTGGAAGTAAAGAGTCTGATGTACTTAGGTGTACTGTTCAATTTATAACGTTATCCCCACAGTCCAAACTCCAGTGTATTTTTCTTCTACTTCCAAACATAATTAATAACAAATCTCCTCTACAATATGAAGAATATGTGTTTATTCGGATGGTAGCGCTTTATTAGTTTCACACCTTGTAAACGATTCTGCACCGTTGTCAATTTCAGTTGTGTGAACACCTATATAGGAAAGGGTTAACGTCCAGGTGCGTTGAATGTCATCAGGGAACGTTTTCTCCTGTTACGTTACCATAATTACATCTTGCTTGAAATGTGTCGGCTTCAGCGTCTCCACAATGTAATTAGCAATCAGTTTGGTTTATTCAACATCAATTTCTTGGCTTATTACTTCAGAGTTCATTATCTCCAAAACCACAGGACTGAAGCCCGCCAGTTCAGAGTCTCGAACTCCACTCACTACTTAGAGCACGTTTTCTTTTGGAAGCTTATACTATTAATGTCACCTAATCAATATTAAAAATGGTTAGATTTAAGTTTGAAAAACACCTTGCGAGCAGGAGATGCCTACATGTAAGTTACATCTTATATATTGCAGCGGTTACCTGTGGAACACTGCAACATACTGATGCAGGTTAAATTTACTTAGTAAGCTTGTACCCAATTTTAAATATGTGCCTACGTGCCAGTGTTGGTTCAGCATGCCTCTATTTATCACTAAACGAAAAGCAATCTAGAGGGGTGTTCAAATGAAAAGGTACGAAACGTCTTAACAACCAAACCGATTAATATTTTAATATAACGCTTTAGGATAACGAAGCGAGACATCTAGTGATGCGAATGTAGTTTCCGGCCTGGCTGTGCGCATGCGCGGACACCCTCAGGTAGTTGTGAGATCCGTCCATTTGACACGGCAATGCGTGTGAGTAAATCCTGGCGTTCATATTGCAAAATTCGGTCGGACACTCAGTCTCCGCCGTATACGACTATCATCCGACGATATCGCTGTTCTGACAGATTATCAGAAATCTGATAACACCTCGCTGTTCCTCAGTTGTCGAATTGTTCACTGTGAAAGTCAGGATGTCCTCGCAGGCACTGCCGTGTTAATTGGACGGAACTCAGAACTGTCTGCTTCTCTCCTGCGTCACGCGCGGGCGCCCACGCATGCGCACAACCACGCCGAACACTACATTCGCGTCACTAATATCTTACTACGTTTGCCCAAAGTGGCAATATTAAATTTCAACCGGTTTGATTGTTAACGCCCCTCGAACCTGTAAAGCTCCTTGTAGGCGTCATCAGAAATCGTAAACCTAAAATTTCCGGTTAGGTGTATCCCAAATCAGAATTAAGCAAACATACAGCACTTGAAAGCTCGAAAAATTTAGAGCATATGAATTCTAATAAATGTTTACCTATGTAATTTAGTAGAATTCCCCATAACGTATGTGACAATAAAACACACCAAATCTTTTGTTCATCAGGAAAGCTATAATTAGTTTCAGAGCAGGTTTTTCCAGAGTAAATACTGTGTGATGTATCATTTTGGTACGGTTTTGCTCATCATAATTCCCAGAATATCCCCCTAGTGGTGTGAATATAAGTATTTGATAATTAAATTACATCCTCCTATTCCATTTAAAACAATGAGGAAATAACAGCTTAGGCTCGTTTAGAAACTTTCCCTCACCAACTACAGCCAAATTCGTTCCTGAGGTCGTGTGTCTAAACCCGGCGGAGGGTGGTGCATTTTTTCAGTATGACTTCCTTCGGAAGAGAAGTAAAACCGGTGGTCCTAAGTAGTAAACTGTTGGCACCTCAGGTCTAATGAACAGTGCCCTGGAGCAAGATTAAGCAGTCAATTATGCCCAATAAGAATGAGACGCTGAGAACCATAGAATTTAGAGAGAATTCATAAATGAAAACTCAATTTCAATTTGACAGCCAACTTCCACAAAATCTATTCATCTCCTACGGCGCCCTAGAAACAAAAGAGACGTTCTAACACAAACCCACAATATGGTCTCCTTTGCATTTGAAAACCATGACATGGCATATACAGTTCATTCGCAAAAGCATGAAATTGAAATATCAGAAAATGTCGGTTGATATAAAAAGAGTAAAACATTCCTGTTTTTATTTTTGGAAAGTTTGAAGTGGAACAACAAACACTAAGTGATATTTCAAAGTGTCGTTTTGCAGTCGCATCGGGTTCACGAGCCGCAGGGTGCGAAGGCCGTTATGGGAAATGTTGAAATATGATTAGCTCTCGCTATGTGTATGTTGCGAAGCTGTACAGTACTTTGAAGAGCTGCAAGGTAATTCGATAAAACCGTGTATCATATCCCTGCGACTTTTAGCACGCAATTTAATTGCTTGGCGGAATTGAATGCTTAAAATAAAGCTTATATGTACAATATTGGTTTTATATTTTCAGTTTTATTTGGCGTATAATCAGCGATCAAGTTCAGAATTGTGACAGTTACATCGTTAGTGATTTTTATTATATTATTGCGAATATTCGTTCAGGATATTTCTTTTGTTCTACCAGTGAAACTCATAAACCGTGGAAGCGTCATAAATATGCAGTGATAATTTACGTGCAACAAGGAGATAAGTGACGTAAACGATTCGCTCTAAATATCAGTCCTGATATGTTTCGGTTTTTAGGAGTTTCAGCTCATTTCCTATGTATCCAACACACATTTATGTTCATATTTTCTTCTAAAAATAAGATTACCTGAGCGAGATGTTGCCTCATTGATGTTGCAACTTGCATTTATTAAATCCCACGTTCATGCTGTAGGTGCCGGCCAGTTTCACAGAAGGTCTTTCACGGATTCTCTTGATCGGTTGGGGGAAACTGGTTCTGGGTCATTAGGATGGTGAGATTGGTAATTTTATTCTAACATTTTCAATATATCTCTTTAATCACACCATTTAATGTCCTTCTTAACTGCCATTTTCTTCATCTTCCTTGTTCCTCGACAGAGTGATGAGCTGAAAGTCCTTGGAATTGTAAGATTTAAAATGAAAAGGGTAATTCGTTGAAGAGAAAGAAAAATTAAAGAAGCTGAAACTATAACTGAACATTGGGTTCCAGTTTTTGGAACTATGGAGCACCTGAGAGTAATATACATTATGCTACAGCTCCTCACTCCCGTATTTTGTAACCAAGTTCATGTGCTTCAAATATAATCATGTTTATGTTTACTTATGCTTGCATTAAAATGTCTTTCATTTCATTTGCATTTAAGTTGTTGCATTTCTTATGAGTGCTCAAATGTTACCCTATCCCCGCTTTTGCCTCCGGAGATTTCTTTAAATTTTATTTACTTCCTCCAACGTTAAGTCATATCGGACGATGAATGAAGTAGGTGAAATGATGCTCAAATAAGTCCGAGATCCATGGAGCCTGGAGTTACCACACATTAGTCTATCAGGATAAAGGAAACCCCCAAAAAACCTTATCCAGGTAATTTACCCTGATCGCCTCCGGAAAGGGATTGGCCCGAAAATGATTTCCATTGAGGTGTTGCTCCTTAGTGAAAGGTCTATCATGGGCCACATTCAGCCTTTGAGGATTAATTAAGGAAATACTTGATACAAAGGAACACTATCGGGCAATAAACCACAACAAAAGAACCAGAGTGACGTGGTAGGCTGGTCACATACCTCCCTCATTACTACAGACTGTTCATTTTGTTCTGTACGGAGAGAAGTATAGGTTATCCTGCTAATGCCCCTTCCATACCATTTTGCTAAGATCTGATATAAATATTGGGAATATAGTGATCAGAAGCATAGGAATTTCCAAGCATTAATGTCAGGATGGATGGAAATAGCGGACTGTCACTTGATATGCGGGCGCATGGTGGTAGCATAACACTGCAATCCTTCGTGCAATAATTTGGCCTCTTAGAGGTGGCACTTTTATCTAGCAGTGAACCTTGTCCTCTACTCTATGTTTTGTGTTCCTTATAATGTTAAAGATTTCAGTATTGGACTTCAAAGATATTTTTACTATAAAATCCAAAGGTCTTCAAACGACATTGACTACGAAAATAGGAGCCAATTTATGTTCAACCCTAAATTGTAGTACCAGAACAACTTTGTTTCTCTCTGTACTGTTTTAATGCTTTGCCTCTTGATCATTATGCTTGTAATCTTAGGAACCGATAGCAAAGGGAGACAATAGAGTTCACACAAGCTGTTTACTCCTGCCTTCTGGTTTATAGCACGTGCATTCTATCAAAGCCGATAGGTATCCTGAAATTATCGTCTTCCACTCTGTTAGTTCCTTACAAGTCTACTGAACAGTTCTACAGTGTACTTCAGAGAGGTATTGTACTTACCATCTCACTTATATATTTAATTGACCATAATAGCGTTTATATTTAGACTAAATAGCAAAGCATATAACTAAACAGAAAAATAATTAAATGTAAAAGATGAATTTACTACATTATTTAAATTAGAATTAGTTGGATTGACCTGCAACAGCTTCTGTTCAACTCTTCTTGGGTCTTGTTATCGATCTTCTTCCTTCTGGGAGATACCGCAGCATTTGTTCTGAAAGACTTTCTTTTTCCAACCTTTCCAGATGTTTCCAGCTCTTTCTTTGCATTTCAATATACTCCGGTATAGATCCCATCTTAAGTTCTTTCATTACATTCGCATTTCCTTTCCAATCCACTCTTTTGTACCCACCTGTTCTCATGACTTTCATCCGTTCTAAGGTGATTTCTTATCGCATCACCCTCTTAAGCACATTGCTATGTATAATCTCATTAAGCGATTATTATTTTAATGATTCAGACCAATGATTAATCAGCAAACCAGTATATTATATTATGGAAACAATCCGAACCATCAAAGTGGTTTTACAATTCTTGACGTATACAAGGAGAAAATTTTTATTTCTGTACTCTCATTACTCAATTCTGTGATTCAGAATCAAACATATCCTGAGACATTTCAAATATAATTCATCATTTTAAAACATAAGAGCAGAATTACTGTCTCTGTAGTTTTCTGAATTTTTATAGCCAGTTAAACAAAAGGTGATTTGAGCTAACAGTGGAGTAAGGTTCATCATAAAGAAGGAGTCTCTTTTACCACAGAAAAATTTAGAGTTTTAAAAATTCAGTAGGGAATCGGATGATACAAAATCGAGTTCTATAACGCTTCATAAATAACAACAGTATTACATGCAAGAAAACAAAACATTTGTTTCTTTTGTTAACCACGCATTCAATTTTCAGAATTATATTTGTGCTGCCGGATTTCGTGCTACAGAATTCTGTCACTTAAAACCGTCGTTCTAGGCCAACTTTGTACTTGCGAATTGGAAATCAGTTGACTAGCACCTAATCCAGTGGCGTCAAGGTTACACGCAGCTAAGGGCACAACTGGGCACAAGTGGCTCGCACACAAGAAGTGCTCGTTGTCAGCCACACTTCTGTCTTTTTTCCCACAACCTGGCTGTGTCCACGTGCAAATAAATATATATTTGCCATAACTAGTTTATAAATGCTGTAATCTGTGCATAGTATAAACATGGCGAGTTACAATAAAATTGATGCAGTGAAGTCATTAGTTTGATACAAAGCAATTTGGTATAAGTCAGGGGAGCTAAAGGGATTTGTGTTACGGAAAGACCAGTTAACAAGAAATCAATTAACCCCGGGACTCAAGTATGCTCTGTATGTTTAGAATTACGAGTGTATGAAAAGTCTGAAAATTAATATTGGAAATAGTACTTATAATGCTTTATGTTCCAGTTTAAAAGTTGTGTATCAGATACGAATATGATGCTTAAGATTCTAATTTCGGTGATGCAGTCATAAAATACACACCCAGCGGTTTCGTCTGTGGCCCGCATTCGGAAGGACCGGGTTCGATTCCCGTGGCCGACCTATCCGACCCATGCGGTGGTTTTCCCGGGTCGCTAGGCGAATGCTGGGTAGCTTAATTACATCCCTCGAATTTCCTGCCCTTCATTTCATCTCCATTATCATTGCATATCATCTCTCATCTGGTTGTCTATTTCAGGGTAGAAGTGTCGGCGGGTGTCTCGCCGGTGCATGGCAGGATGTTATGCTCTTAGGAAAACTACTTCCTCCTCCGGTAGGTTGGTTGCCGGCCTTACTTCCTCTGCTGGGACCATTCCGGGACCGCCAGCCAGGGACCTTTGGGGCTCGGATCGCCTGCCTGGGACCATTAGGCCTCGGCTGCGGGGCTCCTCACCATCCCGCTGCAGGGGATGCAGGTTTGTTGTCCTGGCCTGTCGGCGGAGGTTTCGATCCAAGTAAACTGTAAGGATCCTGCCCTCTATACTGTCGTGGCTCCTTGGGTCGGCCGCCCTCTGTCTCCTTCGCCTCATCCTTCCTCCCGGAGGTGCCCCCACTTGGTGGCATAGGAACAATGGGCCCAGCATGGTGGCTGACGTACCGAATACCCACCTTTATGAAATCCCAATCCCATAAGTGACAGAACATAAGTGTATAAAAGAGCTTGTTATCGTCTTGCAGAAATTTCTATCCCAAATGTTCTTCAATCAGTTATGGGCAGTCATAACGCCTACATTGGTACGCAATGGTTATATGTTTATCTGTACTTTTATAGCTTATACTTTTGGATAGCTTGATGTATTTTCAACAGATGTGAAGCAATGGATACAAGCTTTGTTACATAAAATACAAGAGATTTTTTTTTTTATTTGGACATATAGAACATATTGTGACTTTGTGGGTTCGTGAAATTAAAAGTCCAATTACACAAAGTCAAAATGTTCTTTATTTCCACCGAATTACATTTGGAACGCTTGTCGATTACATAGAATTACGTAATGCACACAATTACAATTCATCAGTTCGTCTGCCAGAGGTCCACTCTGCACTCACAATTACGTACAACTCCTCTGATGCCCGTACACAGTCTTCCGGTTCGTTCACTCACTCGGTGCTCCTCACTGCTGCTCGCAAAGAACTCAACTGAACTCACTCGCCAACTGCAGCCCCTTTTATAGGAAGATCACTGTTTCTGGAAGTCTCGCAGTTCAGTGAATCGCCCCGAAGGTTCCAGACATCGGGGAGGGGGAAAGAGATGACTAGTGATATTTTTCCAACCATCCCCCTCGTTAGCGCTACAAAATAAATGGGTAGGCGTGTGCGAATGCTTCCTGTCACTCACTCAACCGTCAGTTGGTCGTGTCTTCCGATAATTGGGTGACAATATTCTGAATACTTAAAAACACCCATTAGAAAATGTCGTGCGAAAAGTGCTTCTTGATCCTGTACACTGCAACAGATAGATTGTGGGGAAAAAGGGGGTTTAAAGAATTAATACAATATTTTAAATTTAGAAATTCTTACGTGACACTTTATTCCTCTTTACCTACCTTGTATTTCTGTAATGTTTTTGCTCTATTTTGTTCATTTCTTATTCCTTTACACTATAACACTATGCTGGTTTTAGAAAGGGATATCTATTTCTTATTTAAATGACACACCTAGGACTGAAAATAACCGTCATGAATTTAAATTTGCTGGAAGGAAACACTAGAAGCAGGACATTAAAGGGACCGCCAGGACTATTTTTTCAAATGAAATATTCAAAGTGTTGACCAAATTGAGGAAGTCTTAAGCCCGAATTTCTTAGTCTTTTGCATTCCTGGGCATTTGTTTTCATTTGTTTACATAGCAGATTAGAACACTCAGAAGAGGGCAATCCAAGAATTTCTATAGTCAACTCTTGTATACGTTTGAACTGCTTGTACAGTCAGTGAGAGAACGGGACCAAAGAATGAAGAATTAGCATTTTTTGTCTCATTTAAACATAATTACCGTTGCAAACCTTTCTTGCTATTCTAGTGAGTGAAACATACCTAGAGTTAGTATGCAGGAATATTTAGAGTACATTGTACTCTCATTTTAATGAGGACAAAGATCAGTCCCTTATTTATAGATGGAGATGAGTAAAGTGACCGGTTTTGACTTTTAGGAAATCAGCTCATCATTGCTAAATGCCGTCAAACTTTAAGAAAGAAAGTTTTGGTAGCTGAGAAGGAAAATGCTAGCAGACTGGCACTTCTTAAATATGTATATATAACATCATGCTCTAAATATATAGTTGGTTGCTTTTCTCAAGCGTCGGTATCAAACCATTGAAGTAACAATATATATTTATGGCCTATCCATGGATCGCAGAGATCTCTTGCACTGCAGTGATGTTGGTATGTTCCGGCATTGCAATAGCGCTGAATGACCCTCTCAAGACTACGTTTAACAGTTGTTCAATTTTTATTTTTTTTTTTAGCTGTAAAAACCAGAATTTAATTGCTTGTTTAAAAAAAAAAACCTTACTCAAGTCATATTTGTTTTGAGTGATTACATTAGTGTTATTAGAGATCCATTGAAGTGCGTACTTAAAATAACGCTTAAGCAAGAACTTTAATGCATGATATGTAGAACTGAAATACAAAGACAGGTATAGATGAGTTCAAGAGAAAATTCCGGATAGGGAAGTTTTTAGAAGTCTAGCTGTTAAGTTTAGGGCAATGAAATCGGTAAAAATAAAGACCAAGAAGCAAAAAAGAAATGTTTTGACGAAGAAGAAAGAAAGAGAGAGCGAGAAAGTGAGGGAATTGAAGAAATTTAATTGCCGCTAAAGAAGTATCTGAGATCTGTTGCACGGCAAATGGGAGTTTACGAAACCAGTGTTCATGAAACTGCTAAGCTTACAAAATTGCAACTTCCTGAAGACAAATGCAAAGAATGTCCCGATGATAGTACATCCATTTCCAACACAACTTATAGTAACGTTAGTAGGCATTATAGTGTATGTTCAAAGAGAGTTTTAGAACGGAATTGAATATTTCATTCCGACTCCACCCTTCTAATGTTATACTAGTCATGTCTTTCGTGAAAATCAGCATTACGTAAGACTAATTGAATGCAAAGTTCATGTAAGTGTCCCAAGTTACAATTATCATACAAAAATATTGCTACTCATTATATATACTATATTTGGTGTTTTGAATAGATTGTGTCGTTGTACGTGCATGTCTTGCTCATATTAAGATAAGTTTCATTTCAGAATAAAATAAATTTTTTCCTAGACAGCATACAAGCGAGGAAGTGCTACTTTACATGCGATATTGTGCTTTTTTCCCATGACCCTGATGAAAAGATTACTGAAATCCACGCGCGCTGCTCTACTAGGGTTCTTAAGTCGGTACCTCATCCTCTTGTAAGTTTTCACCTACATTGTTGCGTTCTCTACGACTTAGTGTAATAAGTAGTAGATGTAGAGTACTCCACCAAAAATTTTATACTAAGATTTTGGAAATAATCCTGTTGGTTTACCACAATTAAAGAAATTGGAAAAAATGGTGTGGAAGTGTCTGTATCCCTCTGTCTGAGAACAGGATAACTCAAAAACACAATTTCAATGGAATATCTAATTTAGTACGTAAGTTCAGCATTTTCCAAGAGAGCGACATGATTCTCAATAAAATAATAAATTATTATTTCCATGCAATGTGTGCCTTTATCTCAATTCTCTTAACTGTCTAATGATTCTGATTGAAATACCATACCTTTAAGATATATGGATGATATGCGGAGTGTCGTGGTCATTCGGAGGTAATTTTGTATATCTGGTAAGCCTTAACGTAACCCATGGCGTAACAGCCCTCAAGTGAGCCAGAATCTGCCTACCCGATTGCCGGCCTCACGCGAACATACGCAAGGCAGAGGTGGGCAATCATCACACCGATACAGTAAGGAGATTGATCAGAATAACGGCACCCCCATTCGGAAAGTATGAAGCTCCTTAGTTTCCTCACGATGCTGACTGAGCACCGGTCCTATACCCTGGACTTAAAACACGCATCCCCCGGAGTGGGATCGATCCCGGACGCATTCCGTAGCAATTGACCAAGCACAACGGTCTAGCCGTGGCGCAGGACATCTGGTAAGCCTTAGGGGTACAATATATCTTTAAAAAAAAATTCTAGAAATATTTTTTTTTCACATAATCCATTTAACAAATATCCATGGCTATTTCTGTTTTTTTTTTTTTTTCCATGTTTCCTAATTTCCAAATTGTTATCGCTGTTCATGCACCTCTTGCATGTAATGGAAAAATAGGCAGTTTGAGGACTGTCAAATAACGAAAAGATTTGGAGCACCCGGCTCTTACTTAGTTTTCTCCATTACCTTTGTAAATACCTGTACATAGGCTTACCTCGATTAATATAACGTAGATAAAGAAATAATGTGTTCTTGTCTATTGTAGAAAATAAAGTTCAGCTAATGGTACTGCGCTAATGTTTGTATTAATTCATTATTTACCTTACTTTTATATGTAACAGATCTTTCGGTTTTGCGATAGCATAATGTGAAAGAGTCCCGGTTTTCTCATTTCAGAATCTGTGATCCCAAGATATAAATAACATTCCAATTAATTTCCATCCAGTACTAATTTTGTTTTAAATTCACTATTATATAGCATACATATAATTAAAGGTCTAGAAATGGATGAATAGGAGATATAGAAATACAGGAAATATGGGGATGTCTAGAACATATGAAATCATTACAATTTTACAAGCAAATAAAAATAAATTGAGGACGAGAAGCATATTTAGATTACTGCAATAGGCAAGAGAGACAAGGGTCAGCTTCGATGAGAACAGGAGCAAT
The DNA here is from genome assembly GCA_030765055.1 of Mantis religiosa. Lineage (NCBI taxonomy): Eukaryota > Metazoa > Arthropoda > Insecta > Mantodea > Mantidae > Mantis > Mantis religiosa. The sequence goes on from CM060948.1 coordinate 37,413,198, forward strand.
ATTTCCAAGAGGGATGAGAGGTAGGGAAAAGGGAATTTGTAAATTGTGTGGGGGAAAAGAAAACATATAGCACTATGTAACAGAGTGTGAGGAGGTTGGAATGTGGAGAAAAAAGGTTTGGGGGAAAGTAGAGCAGAGGATATTAGATATAAAAATGTTTACGGGAAGGGAGGAAGAGAAGGTAAAAGGTATGGGTGAGTTCTTGCAGAAAGTAAAAGAAAAATGGACAAGAAATATAGAGGATATAAGAAAGGAAAATGGAGGGGGAAGAATGGAACTAATTAAGTAACAAGGAGCATGGAAGTTAAGAGCTTCCTGCCAGAGCAGAAGACCAGGGTACCATGTAAGCCAAGCCAGCAACAAGGTAAAGACAAATAAAAGTATTCAAAAGTTGTTAATTGTAAAATTTTGGATTATACAAAATAATCTAATCTAATATAGGGCAGTATAGCACAGTTTCGGAGATGGCATATATCTATGAACTATCCGGAAACACAGAACAAGGGACACGGAAATACGCCGACTTATGGAAGTGGAATAAGTGTTTTTACAACTGGAAAAACCCGGCTTCAGTTGTATGGAAGAGGGTAGACTACTCAAAATCGTACGGGAATGGGAAATTAAGAGGAGATGAGTAGGAAAAAGCTTTGTCATCGGGATAGATAAACTAATGTTTGAATGGAAATGTCTGTTACAAGAAAAGAGGACGTGTAAAATAGAGACAAACGATGTAAGACTATGCAAGAATACTAATATGGTCTGAGAAGTAATACCTAGTTCTGTATATTTATAGATTTTTATCTTTTGTATTGTTTTTCTTGAGGCAAATCTGTACAGTGAAAAGGCCTATATGTTAAAAGTAAACAATAATAATGAAAATTAAACGTGGATGTAGCGGAAGATTTCTGAATAAACAAAACAATTTAATTATTCAAATGAGAATTGCTGTGAAGGCTGTCAGGAACAACGAAGTGAGTAAAAATGGAAGCTTGAGCGGAGATCACGAACGTGCTCTGATGACCAGAGAGTAAATTTGGGAACTGCCGTACCTTTAATGACGGAGTAGCTGGTTACAAAACCACATCGTCCGGCGTAACTTTTCAGAAACTTGTTCCTGTAGGCTTGTTGGCTGCGACAAGTGGACGGGCAAATGACTTCATCAGACTGTGACACAGTATTCCTTACCGCACAAGATCGCAGTGGAAAACGTCACGCAAAGCGCTTTATTGTGCCAAGAATTTGAAGCGAATTCGAGTCGTCTTTTTCCATTATCCCCTACTTCTCTGTCTCTCTAGCTCTTTTCACCCTGATGTTTGGCAATGTAGGGGCTGAAAGCACTCGGTTACTTACAAGAAAGTTCCACATAATTCTCCTGTCAAATTTGCCAGACTTTGGCAATAAATCTCGGAAGCGTTCCATTGCGTCAGGTGCTTCGATAGAGATCAGTGGTACTCCACTCCACTAGTCTCATTTAATTGAGACAGCAGGGTCATTATGACATGATTGATAATCCTCTATAGGAGATTTTGAGGACTCTGTTATCACTAACAAGGTCATTTACCGGTTTGGTTGTTGATCACGAGATTGTTACAGCATGGAATGAGGTACAAAATACAGTTCATGGTGGCTATAGGAAGTAAATTGCGATTCAGTTTGTTTCAAGATTGAGGTGAAACATGCTCTGTCAGTTACCTCGTTACCTGCCGAAAAAATATATATAAAAGTTCCTACAATTAATTACTAAAAACTACTGACGTAAGTGGTTATACCGTAACCACTGCAAAACCCTGTAAGCATTAATGATCACCATTTAAAAGTAGTTTGATTTTAACCTGTCTTATTATTATCATCAATATCATCAGTCCCAACCATAAGAGCATTGTAGTACAAATAACTGCACTTTGATGTAGTTGTCACCAGTTGTATATATCTACCAGATTTTTCTTTATATGTCATCACAACTACAATTTCACAATATAATTTCATAACATTTTAAAAGAAAATACTCTAAATATTTCATACAAAAGCATATAGCATATTGCGAATCACGACCTGTTTGTTGGTTTGCCGTTTTGCGTTTTTAAAGCCACAAATGTGACACGCATGTGCAAATACTGCAATACATTTTGAAATTTTTCACTTTTATATCTTCTTACATGCTTTCAAATTAAAATTTGTTTCTTGTTTTAAGTTGCATTCATTTGCTCTCATTTTATGTTTTCTTTTCAACCTACAGAAAGTAATTTACCCATAAAATCATTATTGTAGTGCAGTTACTAAAGAAGATGAAGGTTAATGCATCTTTGTTTACAAATTTCCTATTTATTCCGGTGAAATAAATAACTTACCACATATATTTTAGGAGCATCTCACACTGTTTCATTAGAGTCAAAAGGAAGCTGATAACCAAGCCTTCGGCTGCATGGCTTCAACGTCTTCAGCGCGTGCCTTACTACGGGCAGTTAAATAGCTTAGAGGACCTCTTATTGCTCTGACGTAATATAAGTACCTTGTTTTGTAACTTTCATCCAATCATGTATACCAGTTCGAAATCAAAAGCAATTACGCAAAATGTTTGGAAGTCATAATACTTAGCTATTTGGTATATTAAACTCGTGAAAACTGGAAGACATTTAATCTTTATAATAAGCTAATACTGACTTCGAAGATTTACTTGCACTTGTTGCCTGTTGGATGCTTCAAGAACATATTCGTTTTAACTAGATTAACCAAATGGGAGAAGGCGCTATACATGATATTGTGACGTTATGGGTTCGTAGAATTAAAAGTCTAGTATGCAGAAATTTAAATGCTTTTTATTTCAAGTAAAAGCACGCTTTGCACAACCCTGACGGCAGCAGAATGACGTAACGCACATGAACGTAATCTTCAAGGTCTCTGGTTGCTTCACCATACGCAAACAAACAAAAGAATTCACTTGCGATACACTTTTTTTTTTGTAAGATACGTCCTCCAACGTTAAGTCATATTGGACGATGAATGGAATAGGTCGAATGATGCTCAAATGAGCCCACGGTCCATAGAGCTTAGAGTTATCCGACATTCGTCTTTCTGGATAAGGGAAAACCCGGAAAAAACTTATACAGGTAAGTCACCCTGACCGAAATTCGAACTCGGGAGCTCTTGAACTTGAGGCAGACTTGCTACCACCACGCTACCAAGGCGGGTGGTTACACTTCAAACCACTAATAACTGCACACACACAATTAACAACTCAACTTGCAACTGACTGTTATCACACCTTGCCGCTTATTTATACCTCTGCCATTGTTTCCAGAAAGCCACCGACCTTTCAAGGCCTTTCACGGCGGCAAGAGAAGGAAAGAATTATCCAGACATCATTCTTTCTCTTTCTCTCCCTGCTTCTGTCTCTCTCTATCGACACTCGGCTACGCGCAGGTCAACAGCAGCAAGCAAAACAATGACTGGTGACAATATATGAAACGAGGAAAACTGATTTACTCTAAAATTTAAACAAATTTAATATCTCTTGTATCTTTGAAACAGTGTCTTTTAGAAATGGATAACCTCATATCGATACTTTAGGCGTTTTATTTGCCATTTTATGTGCAACAGATTTCGGTGGGTGGCAACCTATGCTTATAATTGGCCAGAAAAATTGAATATTTATTTTAGTCATACCTAAACTAGAAGCGTAGTATGTCCCTTAGCCTTTCCCGAGAAAGATGTGTTTGTGTATCTAAATACGCAAATGGATTTGAAGCGGGCAAAGAAGAAGAACTTTTACTAAAATTGGGTTGAATAAACTCAAAGAATATTAGACGCAGGAGGTTTACCTTTATACGGAAGCAAATATTAATTGGTAGTTTCAAAATTGAGAAGTATAATGTATAGCAGAATCTTTTGAACTTGCTGTCGTGTTTTTGGTCACGCATCGTGAAACCTGAGTGAAATGACACCGTAGTAACTTGTGAGGTTTGCATTCGGGATATCCTGGCCTCGATTTCTGTCCACCGCCCACTCTAATCCTGGAAACGTCGTGTTTCTTTCCTGGGTGGTAGCCGAATGTTCGGTTAGTTTCTTATATACTACTTTTTGTTTCCAATATATGCCCTTAATTTTGTTTCCTTTTAAACTTTCGGGTGTTTTTCTGTTCTTCGTGTTGCTTAGCGGTACCGACAGATGGCGCGGATGCATGCTTAAAGGAAAGTATGCTCTCCATAGACAATAGAGGGCTGTTGGTTGACGAGTGGTATGTTTCCATGGTGCTTCAGGCAGTGGGAAGGGCTTTCAAGGCTACGGCTTTTAGCATCGTGGTTTATCTTCACTTCATCCCTTAGTCCCACGAACTGTCCTCCACAGGAGAGATAGTCTCCGAGGCCTGAGACGCAGGGGGTTTGGCGATGGTTCCCACACCCATGTCAGTACCCTAACAGGTCATTCTAAAACACTCTGACTTTGTGAATGAATCTTCTCGATTTTAGTGTACAGAGTGAATAGTGCATATATTTGTTAAGGTCTGCTCCTTGTGTAGTAGGTGTTCTCTGCCACACACATTCGCTCTCCTTGCCCCAGTGTGTAAGGCACCACAAACCTTTCAGGGACATTCTTTGCGTTGCTGGACAGTAGCTTGCAGTGCTTGACCTGGAACTGCAGCTTTCTCAATGGGGACTAAACAAAGAGACTGCTGTATGCTACGTAGCACAGGGTGAAAGTGGGACACTCTGTATGTGGAGTTGACAATAGTCAGGCTGCTGAAAGGGAAGCAATTGTCATTCATCACCAATGCAGAAAACAAACACTTTAAACACAGTATTTTCTTCCCACAAGGCACGAGCATTAACGTGTGAAAAGGACGTGTCAGTGCAAGCTATGTAAATTGCACAAAAGAGCAGAGTTAAACTGGATCAATTGATGCTTTGATGAGGTTTCATGGAGTGGACTGCGTTGGGGTGTTAACGGAAAGAATGGACACAGTTTTCTAGCCTTTGTGCTCACTTATAGAGTTGCATCGATCAGCATGCCAGGGCGACCCGCCCGCCAGTAATTCATATCTCTGTTTTGGACTGGGGGTGTGTAGAACCCTGCCAAGTGGGGTGGGGGCGCCAGTAGCCTCACACCAGTTCCAGCTTAAACAAAGATCATGTTTATGGTGACTGAAAAAGTATTGAATATATCTGGTGCTTCAAACACACAGGTCATCAAATAACGGTTCAAAGGAAGACGAAATATTGAAGCCCACAGCACGGACTATATGTTCCTTCCGGTTGTCTTCACAAAATGATTCACTGTGCCTTGGCCAAAAAGGCGATTTTATTGAAAATAAGTGCATACACTTTTGCAGTAAAACAATGTTTTCAAGCTAAGATACAAATGTACATTTCATATTTGGTCCATTGTTTTATGAATTTCTGATAAGTGTAAATTTACCATTATTTTTCTTTTTCAGAATAAGTCCTCGACCTATTGGTCTATTAGCATCTCACAGACAAATTCTGTGTTCAGTGCTTCTTTGATGCGCCCAAAAATCTTTTTTCCTGTTCATAAATAATGAAATATGGCTTCAAAAACTATCTGAACTCATTTATTGCACATGACTGATTCAATTATTCTGTTGCTATTGTATGGACTTGATGACTATTTCTAATTGTGCTTGTCTCACCAGCTCGTTCCGGTCTCTGTAATCCTATTTTGTGTTATCATTTTTTCAAGGGTTGTCTTTTTTGCCTTTTTCGTCGACGGGGTTACCTATTTGCCCACTTTGATGCTTGTTGTGATAATTTAAAGACATCTTTTGTGTTGTTAATACCGATCATTATAAGTGCTGTTAGTGTATTTTTTAAATTAATTCTTCTTAATTAGATAGCTAAGAACACGCATAAACATGCAGATGTACAAACATATCAATTAAAAGCATACATTTTTAAGAAAAAAATTCAAAATAAGTCCTTGGATGGTATATTTTTGATCCTTAAACAGTCAATTTCTTTGATCTATGAACATTCATGAGGTACAAAATTAAGCAAGTATATGTGTTCTGTAATCTGTCTCAACCTAGTTTATTCCTGCTAAACATCTGGGTGGGAAGAGAGACAGAGACAGATATTGGGAAGGAAAATGGTTAAGCTGTTGATTGGTTTAGCGAAGTTAATGGTCGTTTTTATTTGCATGTGTACGATAAACCCCATCTTTAAGTACAGTACTGTAAGTAGTTTTCTGATCACTGCTCTGCACGAGCTAATTTCGGAGAGAGAAAAGTATGTATATGTTTCGATTCTTATAAACGCAATAGCCCCACATTTTATATTTCTGCTTCACATACCACATAGATATGTTCTTTGTACTATATTCAGATTAGACAGAAGGCAAGTGAAATTATTCCTATTAACTTATTATTTTAAATTAAGCTGTATTTTATTTAACAATTACTAAAGGAGACCACTATTATATCTTATCTTTGCAACACAAAGAGATATGCATCGACTTGAATACTGATGATGATGTTATTGTTTATAGTGTGGAGTTGCTTGTGATATTTAACACTGTATTTCCCGTATACCTCACAATCTCAAGAACACTTATGTATATGTATTTTAAAATCAATAAGCTTTCCATCATGGAGCAGGCCGGTGCTTCAAACGAAATGAAATACAATCGAGGCAAATCTTTATAAAAGTGGCGAGAGGCGAATGATCGCGCATTGTTTATCGGTGCTTAAAGAGAGACACGCAGAATCTTCTATAAAAGCTTTGAGCAAGATACTGATGGTCTCCTTGGTGTTTGCGCAAGTAGTGTATATAGTGTTAGAATGGAACAGCAAGCATCCAGAACTCTAAGAACACCGGGAAAATCGCGTAAAGGCAAACAGCGCGTGGAGAAATACGACGATTTTACGAAAAGTGCTATACGCAATAAAGTTTATGATTATTTTGCAGAAATGAATCAACTCTTAGGTTTAATAAGTTAATGTGTAACCCAACTCTATTGTCTGGAAGTTAGCGCTGCTAAATTATAAACTTATAAGCTATAAACTTACGTGCATGTAGCGTCTAACACGTGGCGAGTTGAGTCAGCTTCGCCTTGTTGTTTACAGCAGGGTTAAACTAGCATGAGATGAAGTATAACAATATACTTTGCTGAAGTACGCGTGAGGAATTATACGATTCTAATAAAAAATCGAAATATACCAACACCGAGCCCTAGTTATTAGGTGTGTATTATCCTTTACTCATTTATTGGACCTGTAAGATTTATTCCTCCTGGCTACTCAATACATGTAGCTTCGGATTACCATCCCACTTTACTACAATATGCGCTAGGAAACGACGGGCCTTAGCCAATCACGGCTGTTTATTACCTACTTTTATACCTTCTAGCATTGTTAAAGCTGTTTGCGATTGACATTCATTTTTCGGATTGATATTCAAAGTTACCTTCATTGAAACACGACACCAAGAAACTCGAAGTGAAGCACAAACAATATATGCAATTGGTCCATCCAAATATTAAATTAATTAATATTTTATTTTATTTACTTATAATAATCGTTTTACTTAGATTTAATTTTGAGAGATGCACTTCACTTCCACTCGAATTTTGTCTTTATTGAGATAATGCCAAAAGCTTCAGTAAGAATATCTTTGATAAATGAATAACCAAAATTGGAACATTGTATTTAAAGAGCAAATAACGACATTTTTATTTTTTTAGAATCGCTCCTTCGTAGTTGACGGAATTACAAACTCTAAGCAAAAAATTTAGAGCCACTGATAAGAGATATTTTAATAAAGCTATTTTATTTGCCATGTGATATTTTCCATTGCATTACCAGAATATATTTCAACTTAAAACACAAAACGAGACCAATGGCTTATCCTAACTATGCCAAACAGTAGCTTGGTTTAAAAATATGATATTGTAGGAGTAGCTATAAAGTTATTTGGTTTTTCTCTGGATTATTCGTTTTTAATCAATTTTAATATTCATATTATGCTGATTAAGTGAATGATTGGTGAACAGATGCCGCGTGTAACCAACAGGAGATAAGACTGCTGCCTGAGCTGTAAGTATTGAGCACTTCAAGCTGTTAAAAAGGCTAAGTACTCTTTTTTTTTGTAGTCTACGTTCTCCAACGTTGTCATTTCGGACCATGAACGATACGGGTGAAATGCTACTCAAATGAATACGGGGTCCATGAAGCTTAAAGCTATCTGGCATTGGTCTTTCAACATAAGGGAAAATCCCGGAAAAATATTATCCAGGTAACTCGCCCTAATCGAGATTCGAACTCGGAACCTCCTGAAGGTGAGGCAGACACGCTACCATCTATGCTACCGAGGTAGGCAGCTACTGTGTGGTATACAATCATAAACGTATACTGAATCTGACTATACGAGTTCCTTTCTTATAAGAGAAATGTTCAAATGTGATATATATTGCCCAATTCTTAATTTTTGTTGGGATTTAAAAAAACTTAACTCAATTCTGTTTTAAAGAATAAGAATTTTATAGCCTTTGTTGTGAACTTGACCTTTTGTTTGTACATGGGTTTATAACATTACTCAGAATTTTAGGAAAGTATAGAAAGTAGCACAATAAAATGACTGTTATTGATTTTTTTTTGCTGTAAAGTAATTTAGCTGCCTACTCACGTAAAATAATTTTTTAATCAAGGTATTCGAACTGAATTGACTCACTTCGTATTATCACATAAAATAGTAGACACTGTATTAGATTTATGTAAAGTATGCATTATTCAGAAGTGCTCCTTTTTAAATTTTGACCATGTTTGCTTATTATAGAATTTCATATTATTAAAATTGTTGTACAGGTTTTAGGTAAAATTGCCTTAAATTTATGCAAATTCAATGTAATATTAAAACAACATTTGCAACGCCCCAGTTTCATTCAGGCATTCTGTTGTCATCCATAATTACATAAGTAACTATGTCTAATTGTCCTTAGCTGAATCAGTACCTGGATAAGATAGCGTTGTATATGCAGACCTATATGGCATATACTGGATATCTGTATTCTTTCAGTCACACACAAATGAAATATATCCATGGCAACAGCGTCTGTAGTTTCACTGTGGTGTTCCAGAACAAGGAGACAAGATTTAACTGCTTCATAATTAGCAGTGCATGCAGCTTCTGTGTAGTCAGAAGGCGGGACTGATGGTCTTGGACTATTGCAGCAAAACAAGGACTATTTAAATGAAACTGTCAGGAGAAAGTGGAACAGAGTATGCTCATAACAAGGACACGCCGAATTCGCCAGTCTGCTCTACAACCGAAATCTCTGTTTCTTTCGACTGATTCTTTTACATATTAATTTTAATTCATGCCACTATATTTATTACAAGCAGTGAAATGCTTTTAGGCTTAATTAATTGGTTGGAAAACTTGATAATATAATTAACCTTCACAAGTACTTCACAAGGCTTTATCTTCGTAATGGGGAGCCATCTGAACTTTTAGCTAAAGGTTTAAAAATATCTAATTTTATTATCAGGTATTTATTATTAAGGAAAACCTGTGGCTCATGTTCTCTGCCTAATTTTGATTAATTATATTTTAAAAGTTCCATCAAATATTCATTTAAATGACACATTTGACAGCTCTCTGAGATAATTCGGACCAAAGCTACCTCGGAAAGGACAACTTTGAATAATAAGGTGTACTGTGTTAATAGTTCAGAAATGACGATAAAACGCTGCAACCTGTATTGGATTAAATAATTACTGCATAATACCTCAACATTTATTTTGCATACTTTATTATAGCTTAAATAAGAAGCAAACAGACTAGAATATTCTAAATGCCACAAATGTTAAAAGTGAGACATAGTTTTGATTTTTCATGAGTAGGTAATATTGAAGATTGCTCTCCTAAGTTCTGTTGTTCTTGAACTCGTAACCTTTTCGACCCACTTTTAAGGTCATCTTCAGCGACTATTACTGCATCTACTGCCGGTAGCGTTTTCTCCTTCTTTCCAAGAGGATTATGATTGCGCCCATCAGCGATCTTCTGATGTTCCATACCAACTTCTGAAACTGGAAGGTTTATACCAGTCTCAGCCAAAGGGAAATCTCGTGGGACATGGATAACTGGAAATTATCTGTGGCGTGGACAGGTAGAGGTTGGTTGGTCTCTTTTGATGAACACTTTGAGATGCTAGACTTCCGTGGAAGGATGGACAACTGGAAAGTATTTTAGGTGTGGACAGGTAGAGGTTCGTTGGTCTCTTTTGAGAAAGATCTTCAGCTGCTAGACCTCTGTTGAGGGAGATGTACCTCTTCTTCTAACTCCGACAAAAGAACCCCTTCTGGTTAGAATTTTTCTGAATTAGTAACTTGATTATTTTTAGATAATTTGCTAGTAGTTAAATGGACTTCAACGTCATTGAAAGTAATAGTTTTCACCTTTCGATGACGCTGAAGTCCATTTAACCACTAGAAAATTATCTAAAAAAATCAAGTTACTAATTCAAAAAATCCTAACCAGAAGAGGATTCTTTTGTCGGAGTTAGAAGAAGAGGTACAACTCCCTCAACACGCGTCCAACAGCTCAAGATGTTTCTCAAAAGAGACCAACGAACCTCTACCTGTCCACACCATAATTCCTTTCCAGTTATCCATGTCCCACGAGATTAACCCTTTGGCTGAGACTGGTATAAATAAACCTTCCAGTTTCTAAAGTTGGTATGGAACATCAGAAGATTGCTGATGGACGGAGTCACAATCCTCTTGGAAAGAAGGAGAAAATTCTACCGTCAGTAGGTGCAGTGACGGTCGCTGAAGACGACCCTAAAAGAGGGTCGAAAACGTTAGGAGTTCTAGAACAGCAGAACGTAAGTGAGTAATCTGCAATATTACCTACTCATGAAAAATCAAAACTATAATATATAACAGCACATACTCTGGACAGTATCGTCATGTCTTTAGGATAGATGACCCCATTAACAATAGCATCATTAGCAGCAATATTTTTAATGAATTAACCTTAAACTTTACAATAAACATACAGCGCCCGCTAGGTTCTATTCAACTTGGTTGTCACGCAAAGATCATACTTATGCAAAAAAATTCGAATGAAGAGTTGTAATCTGACTGAAAAGCCTATGATGATGGAATTTGAGGCATGTATCTCCCGTACACCGTACGGCTGCTAAATCCATATGATCCAATATGGCTGTATGCCGACAGCACACTAAATTTTCCAAATGACTCGTATTTTTCCCGTATTCCTTAAGGGGTACCAGGTTCATTTATGGGATGTTACATCATAATGGATTATTCCAATGTTCTAGGTATTTTCTTAATTGTTGAGCTTTTACACTGTTCGGAATAAATATTTTAAGATTAAGCTATATGATATTTGTCTTACAAGAACAATAATTATGGTGATGTTAACAGTTATAACAATTTACTACCAATGACTAAAGGCGAAGAGATGCGCGCTCGCGTGGAATACAAGTCAGCTGGAAACAAGAGTTGAATGACGACAGATGTACAGCACGACAATCACATTTGCAAACCTCGAAAACAGCATAATAGACTACTCTGCGAGCTAGTGAAGCATTGCCTTGGAAGTGTGTGCAGACGAAAGGTAAAGGTGTAGTACAACGGGAATTTTGTTTCCTCTAGCAGTGAGGCCCTTGTCATGGTTAGGCTATACTTACCTGAAATTGTTTACATACGCGACCGATAACATCAAAGTCCATGTGTAGTTTACCTTTGGAAAGACGCACACGCCTCCAAGCTTTACTGTTGACTGTAATAAATACAGGAATAAACCTTAACTGAACTACTTATGTTAGATTTAAAAACAGGTCACCTGTATTAGTCATGCTACACAAGAACTTGAAGCCATAACTGCTCATTTTTAACAATTGATAAGTCCTGTTACCTGGTTTAAGGGTAAAGATTATTTATTTCATCTGAAAGAGGATCTTGACAGTAGCTTAGATGTCAATTCGACTAAAGTTATGTTGTCCAGCTTCAAGTTGATAAAATTGTCTCATTTCCATTAAATAATTCTTCATTTTATAATTTTAAACCATTCTCCTGCACAGCTTATTTCTGAAAGACAATTATTTAATTCCATTTCACTGTCTTTAATAATTTACAACTGAAGATTGAAAGCCTTGATCAGAAACGTTTTCAATACCGGTAAGGCTTTCCAAACGGGATCGATAATAGGGAAGCTGATATTAAATGATTGACAATAGACAATTGTCAGCTACTAATGACGTGACTTGAATATTAAATACAAGTAAAATACTTATGTATCATTCTGATATACTTTATTTAAGTCATACTTAACGTTAATGTGCAGGAAGATTCAATTCTATAATAACGTACTAAAGCCCAGTATATGGGTGCAAAGTTTCGTAATTGAGTTATTTATATATATATATATATATATATATATATATATATATATATATATATATACATAACTGGAATCAAATAGATTACTCAATGAGTCTTCTACGTTAATATTACTTATTTCAATCTTAGAGTTCCTTCGAAATTACACGGCCATACAACTTCCAAGAACCTTCTTACGAAGAACATGACTGTGCCTATACAATAAGACCAATATGAAGGTATTATTAATTATGCGTTTGCTTTCTAAAGCGTCCTTACCTTAATTCCTACTTTCTAGGTGCTTGATCGTTCTAAGCTGCTCTCGGATGTATGCAATGGATGCAGAGCATCTCATGTCTTAATTGTAACGGCAACTATTTGTTGATTTTAGGACACGCTTCCCCACCGGAGACCTAAACGGTCTGTGCTTTTCTCTCTTATTAATGAAAATCCAACTGTTTTCGCATTTCTTGTTCCGACAAAGCACACAAAATTCGCTTAAACTGTCCCTGGTTTTAACACAGGGATTCGTTTTCTGCCCAAGTGCACGATCTCAGTGTGAGTTCTGCATATTTGCCATATTACGTGCAGCTACAAGCACATTGAGGCTGTGTAGTCAGTATGTTTAAAACACTGGAATATCTGTGATAATTTTGAAGCATTGTCCCGGAGGAAAGACATATAATTAACTCTGTAGAATGCAGTTTTTTTTTTTCAAAATGTATGGCCCATTAGTAACAACACAACTATGACTACAAGAAAATCCGTGACCCTAACATCATCATCTTGAAATATGAGTACTTAAAATAACAGTGAATTACATTGTCGGCAGTGGAGTATGGGCGATAGTGAGTCATGTACGTAAAAACGCTATACGAGTTATGTGTGGTATTACAAATTTTGCAGGATTGGTGTTGATAAACTCTTTACACTATATGGCACGATGAGAATTTCATATTCATTATTTGTTATATTTCAGTGCATACTTTGATTACGTGCAGCATCTGATACGAAACAATTATATATTAAGTAACCCGCGAGCGTATTTACCCTCTTCGTTTATTTTAGGGTTGATAACCTTCAAATTAGGGCAATGGAACACACAATATTTAAGTAAATTACAGGAAATGCTTTTATTCCCCCACACGCAAGGAATTTGCCACATACCTCTGAAGCGGACACAATCGGGGGTTAAAAGGAATTTCACAATCAATAGCTGAAGTACGCTGGCCAAATACTTTGTAAAAGGCTCTTTAGAGCATAGAATGGCACCCCAGCTAGAGGCTTGATTTATAGAGACAGCAGGCAAATTAAGAGAGCCCTTTTGGTTAATTACTGGACATGACTCATTCAGGAAGCATTTGCAAGAGAATGGAAGGTTTTCATGTTGGCTTCACCTGTTCTCTTTTTGACTATCCGAAGCGAACGATCGGTTGCAACGTGAGAACATGAATAGGAAGCGGTTGTATCCCCTAGAAGCACTTCATTACCCAGGAGATAGGTGTGATTTCCTCCCAAAGCTTTTAGAAAACAATACAACAATTAATTAAGTGCATTTCGAACAGTGAACCATTCAGGATTCTGGAACTCTCACAGTAAGATGGGTAATATATTGATATTCATTGTGAATATTTCTCTGTCTGCATGTCCTGCATGGGCTTTTGAAATCCTTCCACAGCTTCAAATGTCATTGCTTCGTTATAATTCTCGATTTATAGTTTCTTAGTTTAGTACATAATATGGATACGTCTCAAAATGTCTATATATTATGGGTTAATGTGCACTTTTATGTACATAATTACTAGGCTAAGGATTTCGTAAGCGCTAACACCAGAACGGACGGAAATTGGGTTGAGTGGCAACTGGACTTTAAGGGAGTGTTGTCAGATGCTCCACCCTTGCCCCTCCACCATGTACACATTGCACCTTGTCCTGCTGTCTTGATGTGTCATTTTCTCTGGTTACAGTAACAAGTACACGGTTATATGCAGAAATACAATATGCTTAAATCACACAAAGAGATAATACAAGAATATATTAAAGAATTTGTTTCACAGTATTTTACTATTAAGGCGATATAATAAAATGTACAGGTATCCGAACTGGAAATGCCAATAGCGCTACTCGTAATCGAGGAATTAAGCAAAAAAAAATGTATATGCACCAGAAACTTTCGTTACACAAGGGATACGAAATCAATTAAGATCGGTACCGGAGAAAAATAGTGGGAACATTTAAGGAGTTGTCTTATCCGGAATCAATTACGCACGGAGAAAACGCAAAAGACAATGCTTATTTATTTATTTATTTATTTATTTATTTATTTATTTATTTATTTATTTATTTATTGCAATTCTCGTCCTCCAAAGTTAAGTCATATCGGACGGTGAATGAATTGGGTGAAATGATGCTCAGATGAGTCCAGGGACCATGGAGCTTACAGTTACGTGACATTCATCTTGAAAGATAAGGGAAAACCCTGGAAAAACCTTATCCAGGTAACTCACCCTGACCGAGATTCGAACTCGGTACCTCTTGAACGTGAGGCAGACATGCTACCATCTACGCTACCGAGGCGGGCTAAAGAAGACAATGGTGTAATTGACGTCAAATATTATCGCTTTGAACCAGTATTCCACGGATAACACTTGAGTGCACAACACACGAAAATTAAGAGAGATATCGTAGCACTGTTTCTGCTGCAATGGTTATGACATTTAGCTTTCGAGCCAGAAGTCAAGGAGTTCGGGTTTCCTTAATTTTTGTCCTTTTTATTTTTGTTCCGTTTGTTTGGATGTTTATTCAATATTTGTTCTAATCTTTTAATTTTTGTATAAATGTATGCATTTGATGATGCAATTACACCTTGTCAGAGAAGTTAATCACAATTTTTTTCAAATAAAGGTAGAACCCTGCTTAATACCTTCACATACAGAACGTCTCAATGGGAGGTGGTTCAAAGAGTGAACGAACTTACATAAAATAAAAATTAAATGCAACTCTTTACGCCAGGTTTATAAAAACCGCTCGAAATGACGCCTTGCGTTTTCAATACAAAGTTGTCAGCGGTGAAAGAATGGCTGTCGTACTCGGTCCAAAATTCCTTTTGTGTATCTAATAACTTCACATGCTGCTAGGTAGGCCCTCCTCTGAGGTAAAAGGTGTTTCATACTTGAGGTTGCTCCAGAGAAATTGCAGTAGTATTACTGCACTGGTCAGTCACATTCACTTTCTTAGTTAATAATCACGCCATTTCTTCCTATTAGTATTTACGTATTAAAACACGAAGAAAAGATAACTGCATGACGGCAACCGAGCCACTGACCTTTGGAATACCAGATTTTGGCGTTATGGACTTGGCTACCAGAACAGTAACAGAAATAGTACTAGAGTAGGCTACATGATGCAAGGAGGAGTTAATCGCTGTTCAGTGTCGCACTGGCAGGTGATTAGTTCGTCATTTGGTAGAACTTTGAGGCATTAAATCTTGAGAGCGGCAATAACTAAGAATTGATATTTCTATACCCGGGAAACAGTTTTAAAGACATTAAAATGCAATAATTTCATACAACTTCTTTAAATAAATTGTCAGAGTTTGATACCAGTTAGGTCTAACACAGTTATTTGCGTTATGTTTAGCCGCAGAGCATGCATTTTCTATCTCAACTTCCTTTTATTAATGAGGTCTACAATCCTTAAATTATTTCCGTGTAGTTCATTAACATCCTGTATATATTTTTGCAGCTATGTTTCAGCATTTATACTTATTTCTTTAACAAATTTATTCATCTAATTACATTTTTAGGGACCCAATTTTGAGTGTCCCTAACAACATCTTTTATATACGCATTTTTGTGTTACATAATAAGCCGTTTGTGGTTGTTTTTCTTTCTCATTCAAGGTCTAACATACTCACGTTTATAGAGCACTGAGCACTCATTTCTAGCAACTCATAAAATTTTACGAATTTCCATATCGATGTATTTTCAGTTAGAGATACAATTTATATAGTAGCTGGTGACTTAATGTATTAGCTGTGAGTATAAATAATAACAGAAAGAATAACACCAGGGAAGTGCAGTAGAAGCAGTTTCCTGTAGATCCCTAACTACTGTTTTTGTGCTTATAGCTAATGTACATTGGAGTGAATACAGGTGTGGTTTCCTCGCATTTTTTATGCTATATTTGAAACTCTGAATCTGCCCCGACTGTGTAGCGCCCTTTGGAAAACCCACAGCCGTTACAAATATCAGGTTGAATTCCCGGTGATTTGTGTTTCGATGCACAAAAAGGCAAACAAAACCGAGCGGAAGGCAATACAAAAAAGTGCAATGAAACTACAATGGCGGCTTTATAAATGATCAGAGGTTAATGCTCCGTTGCCTGTTTCCCCCTGTTAGAATTAGACCACATAGTAATATTTTTCCTCTTTAGAATATCCATGTATTGTGCTAATAGTTTTACCTACCATCAGCTGGGCGGTCGAGAGCGAACTCTGGGTGACCAAGGTGGTTGCGTTTGAGCGTGGCAGCGGTACGGGGCGAGGGGACTGTTGAGGTTCGTTCAATATTTGGCACATGCCATGATCAGCACTTTGGGCTGCGGTGGTAGTGTGGGCTCTATTGTGCATGAACAATGATACGAAAGCTAAGCAGGCAAAGGGAATTATGTCATCTGGAATAAGCATTCACAGCCACAGAAGAGGCAGTGAAAAACCGCGCGATGGACGCTCTCTGTAACGTGGCATAACTAACGCCGCTTAATTGCGAAACTTGAACACCAAAAGAACAATTTGTGGCCAATATTTCATTGTTAATGTTAATGCTTTCACTGGCTCAGGCGGAAGTGACTATGGATTCCATTCGGGGGATCGTAGGTTCCTCTGCCGTGGTTGACCTTCCTATAGCAGGTCCTTTTATAGGGGCTTCGCTGTATCACTAGGCAAATGCTGTGAGGCAAAAATGCCCGAATGCTCTGTCCTTGCATTTCACACCATTCTCACTTCATTTCACTTCATCATGGTAAGCTATTTATGGGTTTCAAATATTGGTAGGCATTACGGCATTCATGAAAATCCCGTCCTCCAGATCGGAGGTCTCCTATCCAGCGGGGGGTGCAAACCCACAGGGAGAGGAGAGATTCTTTCACTAGCCACCACGGGCATTTTAAATTTGTAGTTCTTAAGGACCCTGGCACCTGCTGACATTTATCCTTAGTACAGTCTCCCTTAGTAACCTTTCACCTCACCTAGCAACACGTCGGAGCTTAGGCACAGCAAATTTCATTGGTCGAGCCCCCTCCAGATTTTCTATAATCAAGTCAAATGATTTCACTCGGAATCAGATTTAGCGATGCAGCATCCTAAGATGTTATAATACTTGTTCCTAGATTCCCTCAAAGATCAAGCGCCAAAACTTGTGTGTAAATAATACTGTCGACATGTGCCATGTGAATTCCACATCCTGGATAGCTGTATTTTATAATTTTTTTATTTATCGTTATCCTCCGTAGGCCATATCATACTATGAATTAAATGGGTGAAATGATATTCAAATGAATCCATAGTCCATAGAGCTCTGAGTTCACCTACATTCATTTTTCGGGGTAAGGGAGAACCCCGCAAGAAGCTTCATTCAATAACCCACCCTGACCGAGTTTCCAACTCGGGTCCTCTTGAATCTAATGAAGAAAAGCTATCTCCACACCACAGATGCGGACATCCTGGAAACCAATGCCGTCTACAATATCTTCCCCTTTGACAAATCAACTGCTGCAGTGGAAGATATATCGTGGAATCTTTTTCTCAGAGAAGGCATAACTAAGTGTGTGAACAGACAGTACCAATTAAGTTTCTAATATATGTAATGTTTTCTAATAACTGAGCTACTTGAATCGAGTTGCAAATCTATTAAAATATACAATTATAGTGTGTTTCAAATGGGAACAGTTCTCTCCTTAGCGAATCCGATGCGTTAGCGCATTCAGCGTTGTCATTTCGTAATCCCCACTCTTTTTATATCTCCCTCTCTCTCGCACACACTTGCAAGTGTTCGTGGCGCTAAACGTAAGGGAACGCAAACTGAATTTTCCAAAGCTTTATAATAATGCTGTTGTTGAAATCACAATAGCAACTTGGACATTCGTGTATTACGCAAATGGTTTAAATATTTAGTGTAAAATTAATTATGGGTTATTAACTACTTATTTTTCTGGTCCAACGAAAATACCATTGCTGCATCCGTATAGCTGTAAATGTTACTTACGTTAAGAGATAATTCGTCATTGTCATTGTCTTCATCGTCTGAGCAGTGCAAATTTATGATGATAGGTTCCAAAGTCTCGTTACGTGCTATTTCTTTCCGGAAGTCGTCTTCTTGTAGTTTATCTGATGTCCCAAGCAGTTTTCCCAGTCTTGTCTCAATTTCTTCGTGAATAAGTTATTCAGCGCCAGTTTAAAAACATTATTTCTGTTAGCAACATAATTTGAGCCCACATTAACTCAATTGAATTGTTCTGGTCGTAGCAAGGACGAAGGTGGATCGTGTCTCAATGATCCAGCTGATATACTTTTTCATGGAAGAGCAACTGAATAATGCTGCTTTGTACTCTCTAAAGTAAATAGAGATTACGAACCAGTCATAAACAAAGATATAATGTGAGCAGACACGATCTGCCAGGCCTGCAGAATGTGTATTGTCTCCTTTCATCGAATTTGACAAACACCTTGGCTTATACAAGGTACATATTTCATGTCAAACGTTTATGTTTCAGTTCTGAGTAATTTCAAATATACGTTCTCGCCTACATGCCAACCAATAATAATATTCATTACAGTGCTTACGTCGCAATGGATGTTATAATATAATGGTATCTATATTATTTATTTGTATTAGGAAAACTATTTGAGTTAATA
Organism: Mantis religiosa; assembly: GCA_030765055.1. Lineage (NCBI taxonomy): Eukaryota > Metazoa > Arthropoda > Insecta > Mantodea > Mantidae > Mantis > Mantis religiosa. The sequence goes on from CM060948.1 coordinate 37,432,466, forward strand.
ATGTGTTTTTTTACTGTTATGTTAATTACATTACTCTCTCCTTCCTCATGGATCAGTTTTTGCAAAATATGAATTGTAGTCTTAGCGCGAGTAGTATTTATTAGAGATTGATAAGTTAATTTACTTCTGAATTTTAACACGAGAAAGTGTAGTTACTGAAGTATTGTTTGTGATTTCTCATATATGAATATGTTTACGGTTTAAATAACTAGGTAATCATGAGCAACGCAAGATGTCATAAGTTGTTTTAGTGTTAAGAGGAACGTTTGCCTGAGGCAACCGCACAAAATGTACAACCCGTGCGCGGTCTTTAGGTGCAACGCACTGCGATAATTGTTAACAGTAACACATGAAAGAAATGCCAATAATATTAGAAACACGCCCTTTTATTAACTTAAATCCCGCCAAATTACCAGCCCACCAAAGTAACTACTCACACGTTGTCAAATCTTACGTTCATATTCGTCTCTGAGACAGAGTTTTTACTCTGTAACTAACTAGCCCACCTTGGTAGCGTAGATGGTAGCGTGTGTGCTTCACGTTCAAGTGTTGCCGCGTTCTAATGTCGGTCAGGTTGAGTTACGTGGATAAGGTTTTTCCGGTGTTTTCCCTTATCCTGAAAGACGAATGTCGGGTGACTCTAAGTTCCATGGTCCCTGGGCTCATTGGATCATCATTTCGCCCATTTCATTAATCGTTCAATATGACAACGTTGGAGGACATAAGTTAAAATAAAATAAAATAAAATGTAACTAGCTAAATTCTCAGAAATTTTACCTATTTAAATATTGCCAACTGACTTATGTACGTGCTTGTTACTCTCACATTTCTGAACTACCTGAGCCTTCAACAAACACATTTGTTATTAGCTTAGTTCAACGGAATGCCTAACTGCCTTAGCTACAACGAGTTACAATCAATTGCATTTTTCCCTGCACACTTGAATTACCTGGTTAACAGTTCCTTATCCCATGACAAAACTGCAGCAAGTACCTATTACTATGCATTGAATTTAACACATGAAGACGACTAATTTTAAGTAGTTGTATATCCTCCACAATTTCTTTATAAAATAATCAGTGACGTAATAATTCCGACACTGTGATAGGTCAGGTAAAAGAGAACAACAGAATCGCGTACAGAATTTGTTTTAACACTGCGAAAGGTGATAGAAGTCACCCATATTTAAACTTTCATTGACAAAATACGTGCACAAATACACAAAAGAGAGTCTGCAAGTCCTAAAAATACACGTCAGTCAATGCCGTCGATCGACTGAGAATAGAATGAGGCGAAATACGGGGGAGAAGTGGCAGTTGATAAAACCGACTGAGTTGAATAGGTTGGTTCTTGCAGAAAGTTCTTCTGCCTTAAAAGGGAAGATGGTGTGGAAGTAAGGAATCAAAATCTTCCAATAAAACGCAGTTTGATATGTTTGTAAACTGGAAGATTCATTTCGAGCAGCACTAGCATAGAATTTTTTTTTTTTTTTCGTAATCGCTAATATATTTTTATCACTTTCTTCTTCAGCTTTTTTTCACACGTTGCCATTTGGTGATGTTAAAATTGTGGCTTCTGGAATATACGCAGAAGCTGTAATATTTTGTTAATTCTTTTAGATGTCACCGTCAAAATAAAATAAATCTATCAGTTAAATTTTGATGGAATGTTTGATCCAATATTTAAAAAAAAACTTATTTATTCTTTGTGTAATGAAAACATGTCCTGTTTAAGGCTAAACACTAAGCCCAATCTACTACTAAACTTACTATCTTTTGATGTGATGAAAGCTGTTTGTCACCTAATGCGGTTTGTTGCCGAAATCGATTTTAATAAACAAGTCTGACTTGCTTTTTATTTTTGTTAATTTTAGAGATTTTAACTTATTAGTCTTTGGATGGTTTTTTATGTACTTTTAATAGTTGAGTGATTTTATTTTTATTTTACCTTTTTAGCCTAATTTGTGTAGCTTTTAGGTTTTAGTCTTGACTTCGGGCCCAAAAGAGCTTGCTGTCGATGGGTCCTAAAACACCACACACTCACTCACTCACTCGCTTATATTTATAAAAATTTTACCCTATAGAAATTAATTATTTCACAGTAGCTGTGTGTAGGACGAAGTATGAAAAGCTAGAGACAGACTGAAAAACTCAATGCCATAACCGGGATTTGAACTGTAAATTCCTGGGGCTTATAGTACTTATAGCATAGTAAGTCGACATTAAGGTAGTTCTCTCATGTGTTTGAGAGCTTATAGTGGTTTACTGGGAAGAAACACCAGTCTGTTGGAGAGTTTAATGTCATACCGACATGTTGGCTACGGTAGCTCAATGGTTTAGAGTGGCTGGACGGAGACCAGAAGATCCGTGGTTCAAATCCCGGCTATGGCATTGAATTTTTCATTCTGGCTCTATCCTTTCATAGTGCGTTCTACATATGGCTAGTGTGAAAGAACAATTCATTTCCATTAGTTTTACCTAATAGTGGTCCGAACTATAAAGCCTGGGCCTTAAAGTACTTACAGCATAGTAAGTCGCCATTAAAGTAGTTGTCTCATGTGTTTATGAGAAGTCCTAGTGGTTTACCGGGAAAAACTCGAGTCAGTTGAAGAATTTAATGTCATGTTGGCCATAGTAGCTGAATGGTTTAGAGCGACTGGACGGAGACCAGAACATCTGTAGTTCAAATTCCGGCTATGGCATTGAATTTTTCAATCTGGCTCTACCCTTTCATAGTGCGTCCTACACACGGCTAGTGTGAAAGATCAATTAACTGCCATTAATTGTACCTAATAGTGGTTAACTATAAAGCCCGTACCTTAAAGTACTTACAGCATAGTAAGTCGTCATTAAGGTAGTTGTCTCATGTGTTTATGAGAACTCCTCGTGGTTTACCGGAAAAAAACACGAGTCAGTTGGAGAACTTAATGTCATGTTGGCACGTTGGCCATAGTAGCTCAATGGTTTAGAGCGGCTGGACGGAGACCAGTACATCTGCAGTTCAAATCCCGGCTATGGTATTGAATTTTTCAGTCTGGCTCTACCCTTTCATAGTGCGTCCTACACACGGCTAGTGTGAAAGAACAATTAATTTCTAGTGGTGTGAACTATAAAGCCCGGGTCTTAAAGTACTTACAGCATAGTAAGTCGTCATTAAGGTAGTTCTCTCATGGGTTTATGAGAACTTCTAAGTGGTTTACCGAGAAAACACGAGTCAGTTGGAGAACTTAATGTCATGTTGGTCATAGTAGCTTAATGGTTTAGAGCAGCTGGACGGAGACTAGATCCGTGGTTCAAATCTCGAAAATGGCATTGCAATTTTTCAGTCCGGCTCTACCCTTTCAAACATGAAATATTTTAACAAATAGAAAATTATGATGCACAACTTTCAAAGTTTTATGTGTGGGGGACATGAAACAGTTGAGAAACGGAAACATACTCAATAAAGGTTTCTATTGATACGTGATCCAGTATTCTTTGTCTGATCGCACTGCAATAACAGTTTGTTGTATGTATTACCATTATAAAGGGTATGGAATGAATGAACCATGTTGTGAGAAATAGTTGTTTCCTTTTCATCCATAACTTCCAGTACAATGGTTCGATACTAGCTCTCGAAAGAGAAAGAATCCAACACATAGAGAAAGGCTCATACACATTTTATTCGCCGAATACGTTCACCCCTTTCTGAATTTCCTCTCTGCTTGTAGATGTACGGATCGTGGCATTATGATTCCCTTTGATCAGAACTTTGTGTGCCTCAGCATTCTGCCCGGGACTGGAAAGCCCTAGCATCGGCGTGAAATAGTGCCTTTGCCGGGGACGCCATTAATCCATAACGGTGTCGATTATATGCGTTTCTTCTTTACAAATGGACAATAGCCTTGTTACGTGGCTAGTTTTTGACTCGCTCGCACTTCTGTGGTAGGTAGATGAAGCCAATATAAAATTTATGTTTGAGAGGGAAGCCAAACACAAAGGGGCTTTACAGATTTACGAGGGTCGTATTGATTGTATCACTCCCCATTGTATTTTATTTGTGCATATGAATTTTTGATAGTACTAGAATTGTATACAGCCCTCTCGATCTGTATATGCACACAAACACGTGAAAGCATGGACATACAAATGATTTTATCTTACTTAATCGCGTATTGCTGGGTAAACAGAGTGGAAAAGTCGAATTTAGTAATGGAAATACATGACCGTGTGGTACAGACCAAAAGGTATACTGACTTCTAATCTGGTGTAAATGTTTTATCTATGGCTTATGCAAAAATCCTAATGTGGATGGAAATCGTTTCTGGGTCTCAAGTGTAGGGTAGCTTTTTATATGCGGTTTTCACGAAAAAATATTCCGAATACCTCTTGGTGACGACTAAAATTAACACAAAAAAATGTGTTTTATTCTCACCAAGGTTAAATCTTTGTTATCGCTAGAACTCATTAACCAAACATCTTAATTTAGAATAAAAGTTTCTCATATCAGCGAGATATTACTTCACCTGGAGACAAGAATATAACTTGCAACACGTAGTATAAATACTTGAAACTCCTAGCTTCGGCCTACCTTCCAAATTCCACTGATAATGACCTCTAAATTAATAGAGTATGATGTGATACACATAATAAATAGCTGGGAAGCACGCCTTTTGAACATGTAAGAAATATGTAGTTTTAAAATTGCATCAGTAATTAATTGCGAAAGCATTCATTGGGTAATACATTTTTTTTTGTGTACCAAATATTGTCGCGGGTTATTGTTGCGACGGGCGCGGCTGGCGCGCCCAAGGAGACAGATAATGCAACACGGAGATATAAACTTCCCGAAACAGAGAACGAAAGAGACAGATAGATGACTGGAAGATATGCTTTCTTAATTGTTACAGAACGTTCCAGTGATTTCTAGAACATTGAGTGGAGAGCCAAAAGTACCACTGCTGTCAACGCAAGGGGACGGCTGTAATTGAATTTTTTTGTCCTCCAACGTTAATTCACATCGGATGATGAATGGAATGGGTGAAATGATGTTAATATAAGCCCAGGGTACATAGAGCTTAGAGTTACCCAACATTCATCTTCTGGGATAAGGGGAAACCCCGGAAAAGAACCTTATCCAGGTAACTCACCCTGACCGAGATTCAAACTCGGGACCTCTCGAACGTGAGGCACACTTGCTACTACCACGCTACCGAGGCGGGCGGTAATTGCACTTCATAATCGTGTGCGTGCAGCAGTGATTTGAAACTGAATTCATCTTTTTGCGTGTGCAGAAGACAGGAGAAACTGCGTTGGTGTATGTTACGTCATCTTGCTGCAAACATGTGTACAAAGAGTGTCTTCTATGGAAATAGAGCATTTTGAATTTCTGCAAACTTGACCTTTAATTTTACGGACCCACAAAATCACAGCATCTAGTAAGTAAAAGAACTAGTTCTATCCAAAAATGAAATTCCAATAATCATTGGAAATATACGTTTTGTGGCAATTGCTGTTGAAGGTGCCTGTGGTAAAGGACGGGGATGGCGCATGCAAAATAATCGGTGTGATGCCACGCGCGGACTTTGACGGGGTATTTATTTCATTGCAGTTCGTAGATTCTGCATTTTCATAGTAAAACACTAATATATAATAATAAATAACCAAACTAAAATATTTCTTAAGCTTAATACAGCCTTATGTTGCATATCTGCTACAAAATGCACTTAAGAGTTAAGAGAGAGAGAGAGAGAGAGAGAGAGAGAGAGAGAGAGAGAGAGAGAGAGAGAGAGAGAGAGAGAGAGAGAGAGAGACAGAGAGAGAGAGATTCATTGATGAGGTTTGCTTCGGATATTGCGAGACCAAAAGACGTATGAAGAAGACTGTGAAGATCGAGTTCTGTTTGATTTGGACGGAAACCTATTCAAGAGTAGGTGTAGCCATATGAACACTTGGAAAACGTTGTGTGAAAATCTTCTGTAACCGCATCTCCTTAAGCAAAGTAACGGGAGGGCTCAGGCGATTTCGTCTGTGGCCCGCATTCCGGAGGCCCGGGTTCGATTCCCGTGGCCGACCTACCTGACCCATGGGTTTTTTCGGGCGATTTTCCTGGTCGCTAAGCGAATGCTGGGTAGGTAAATTACATCCCCCGAATTTCCTGTCCCTCCATTTCATCTCCATTATCATTTGATATCATCTCTCATCTGGTTGTCTCTTTCAGGGCAGAAGTGTCGGTGGGTGTCTCGGCGGTGCATGATATGCTCTGAGGAAAACTACTTTTCCTCCGGTAGGTCGGTTGCCGGCCTCAGCTCCTCTACTGGCACCTGTTCAGGACCGCCAGCCATGGACTCGGGTCGTCTTCCTGGGACCAATAGGGCTCGGCTGCTGGGCTCGTTCCCGTCCCGCTGCAGGGAAGCGCGTTCGTTATCCTGGCCTGTCGGGCGAGGTCTCTATCTAAGTAAACTGTAGGGACGCTGCCCTCTGTGTTGCCGTGGCTCCTTAGATCAGCCACCCTGACTCCTTCGCCCCATCCGTCCTCCCGGGGGTATACGCACTGTGGGAATTGGATAAAAGGGCCCAGCAACACAGTCTACGTACGAATCCCCTCCGTAATGAAATCCGAATCCCAATCATCTTAAGGGGGTTTAAGAATTCAATGTAACTGCCTTTTTTGTAATTTACGTCCTCCAAAGTTAAGACTTGTCGGACGTTGAATGAAATGGGTGAACTGATGCTCAAGTGAGTCTGGGGTCCAAGGAGCTTAGAGCTACCTGACATTCGTCTTTAAGGATAAGGGAAAACCCCGTAAGAAACCTGACCCACGTAACTCACTCTGAGCGAGATTCGAACTCGGGACCTCTTGAACATGAGGCAGACACGCTACCATCTACGCTACCGAGGCGGGCCAACTGAGTGTGAGTGGAAAGAAAAGTTCTACTAATGCACGTTCCCGGATGTTTACTCGTGATGTTATTTTCAGTTTTTACAATGCTCAAGGCTGGGCCTTCGAAAGTTCGCATGAAGCATAACAAGGCATACAAACAGAGGTTATGGTGAAACATTTGGTTTGAAGTCATGTTGGTCAGTTTATTAGTCTTTATTTCTTTTCTCCGGATCTGAATGCTCAGATTTATCTACTGTTCCTCAGAAGTGAATTGTCTTATTTGATTGATGATGTGCTTCTAGATGTGATCCACCATGTTTAGTTTTAGCACGATGGTGCGCTATTTCATTTCAGCTGAATACCAAGTAATTTCCCAATGGATTTTTCGATGGAGGTTTATTGGATAGTCTGTGCCATTTCCTGATTTAAAGTCAATGGATATCTTCGTTTATGAACATTTATGTTCTCTGGTTTGCTATTTCTGTAGCAGGTATTGACACTCTGGGAGAGAGAATTTGACAGAAATTGATCAAATATGAAACACAGAAGGAATCTGCAACATAGTATACGATAGCATTGAAGGCATGGTTAATGCATGCACCGAAGAAGGATTTAATGACCTCGAGAAACTTTTACAAGCATCAACTTTCTCTTGTAAAGCAGCAATAAATTATTTTCACATCTATGCTCATATGAGTATTGTATAGCTATTTTGATACTAGGGGAAGGAGGTGTCCCAAAATGTTTGACAACAATAAAGACAGATGCTGTGAAACATAATGAACATATGTAATTTAATAAATGCACCCAGGAATTTTCTATTTCGTTGCAGTTCCCGTTAGCATTGTCTTACTTTTGGACATCTTGCATCAGTTTAGGTTTGGGTTCGCTCACCTAATATCTCCTTTCTCTTCAGCTTAGCAGCTGTTTTATTTAAATTAGCTACCTATCATATAAACGTTGTCATCATTAAGTGTAATATTATTAGAAGCAACAAAAATACATTCCCTGTTCTAGTGTATAACAAAAGCTAATAGAGCTGTTCTCCATCCTAAGAATTCTCATACGGGCCCCGAGCCAAGTAAGCTAATGAACACGGTTCCAACATTAGCAGTTACTAGAACACAGAGGCGGGGTTTTGAGTTGCTAATGTGAAGACAATCCAGGAGATGTAGGGAACGTTGCTGTTGCAAAGGAGAAACTTAAAGAGAACATATACGACCTTAAAATGTGCCAGTCGCTAGAATAAAGAGCGAAGGAAATCATACTACAATTTTAGATCTCTTGTAGCTTCAGGTAGTCTAGGATTGAGGTGAAGTTCAATGTTCAGATTATGTGGAACACCGCACTAGTTCTAACCTTGGGAGGGAATATATACATATTATACGTTCTATATGTGGAGCGTATATACTCTTCAACAACGTGGATCATTGAAGCATCGTCTAAAAGAGACTGATACCAGATTTATTGAGTGGAACAATTTATATTTTTGTAAATAAATTCTTGAAGAGAGACTGAAGTAATTATAATAAGTCATGCCATACACCAAAGTCAATGTATATTGTAAAAGGTATGAGTTGCAGTTGTCTCCAGGAGTAATAAGTCATTACGAGGAAAATTAAATGGGTCAATTAATAATTAATGTTCTATACTCACACTCACATTGTTCAGTAATGCGAATTTGGATAGTGTTTTACTTTGTTTATATTTGTGTTATATCCAGTGAATCATTTGTGTTTATAACATTTAATTAATATCCTGATGATGGAAGAGATGCACACTCCCGAAACGTCGATATCTAATCGTGTTTTCACTGGCTTGCTTCCCGAGGACAACGTGGTCTTATTTTAACGTTACATATGCTATAGTGGTTATTAAACTATGACTGACAGATCCAATATCACATATAAAACAAATAACCAAAATTTTAAATTTTATTCTTATTTTTATTACTCTTTCTTTGTTGTTTTGAAGTAACAAATATTTAAATGAACTAGAATGTAACATAATGCCTAAAATATCTAACAATTTTATAGAGTACTTTAATTAAATAATATGATATATTCAACAATGTTGTGTATTGTGTGTTCTTGTGTTACTGAAAGCCTTAACACAATTTATATTTTCTAACAATCCATTTTATAATTACGTCCTCCAACTTAAGTCATATCGAACGATGAATGGCGTGGGTGAAATGGCCCAAAAATGTGCCCAGGATCAATAGATCTTACTATTACACGACATCAGTGTTTCAGTTTTTTTCATTCTTCTACTACAGCTTCTGCTTTAGCTTCCCTAATTGTATCACTATTGTGGTGTTAGGGAATTCATGTTACTCTATCACTTTTAAGGTCGGGCCTGAGGAACCGAAGCTTTGGTCCGATAGAGAACCAGGAATGGTGATCAGCTCAATGCCTGGTGTGAAGGTGAAGGCAGTGCACGATATATATGAGGGCGAGATGAATGACAGGAACGATTTTGATGGAGAAATTGGTTAAAAGCTGACGGGGAAAACCGGAGGACCTGGAGGAAACCCGTCCCGGACCACGTTGTTCACCAAAAATCTCACTTTGCATTCACCTGGAGTCAAACGCGGGTCAGGTTGGTGAGAGCTAAGCTGTTTAACCACTCAGTCAAGTCGCGGCCTTCATAAGGGGAAACTCCGGAAATAAAACCTTATCTAGGTAACTCACCCTGACCGACATTCAAGCTCGAGACCTCTTGAGCGTGAGGCAGACACGCAACCATCTATGCTACCGAGGCGGCTGACGAGTCATTTAAGTCATTTATATAAGCCATAGAGGTAGATAGCGGAGAGGTCACTGCATGTCCTGTGACACTTCAAGGAGTAATACCAAGGATGAAAATAACTGTAATATGCAGAGGAAATATTAGTAGAAGTGTACAAGATTAAGCTGAATGTCTATTATGGTAAAAGGAATTAGGTTTAAGTACCAGAATAAGACATTTGGCTTTGGATCTTTATTCATTGGAATGATAAAGTTACTCATACTTAGTGATAGTAGAGGATGTAAGACTTTTTTGAAAGTAAAATAGAGTTTAGTGCAGCTGAAGGGGTTAGAGATTCATGTACTAGATATACAGCTATGTGATAGAACTACTGAGTTAAATACAAGCCATGATGTGGTCTCCTGTTAAATCAGTTAGAGAAGACCATGGGGAACACTGCAGGGGTTGAGAATAATTCTGCTCACGACTGGCCATTTGCATACGTCGATTATTGTAATATTTATCGAAAAAGGAAGTGTAGGGGACCCTAAAACAGCACCGTCACGAAGTGTGCTGATATCGCTAGATCGAGGAGCGATACTAGAGGGAAGAGGGCTGGCTAAATCCTGTCCAAGTTGTGTGTTCATCACGTTCGTATTCACATGTGGCCAGCCCGTTGTTACAGATACACGATAGCTACCAAAGTTGGCTCCCACAGGCGTCCCTGAGTCAACGATTCAGACCACACAGTGCCAAGTTTTCTTCTATCCATCAATATCCACGTTCCTTTCTCTTTCTCCAAAGACGACTGTACGCGGCCGAAGACTGAATTATCGGTAGCAGAAACGCTGAGCATTTCAATGACTACATTTTTTGAGAAATGTTCAGGATAAAGGATAAAAATTGTTTGCAATGTTCCATATTGTATGACTTTCATTTTGTGTGTTACGCTCACTGAACAGTGTTGCGATTAAAGGCTGGTATGAATCCTTAAATTGCACAACAATCAACTGATTTATAGTCTCCCAATTGAATATCCGTACTTTTTAAATAGATACATAAGGTTTATGGTTCAATTCAGGTATAATCTAGAATATCACAATGAAATTCTAAATGCCTAAAAGTTAAGCAGGATATGCCTTTTTAAACGCAGCACTGTTTAAAGCAATATTTTAAATTGAAATAAAATATAAATTTAATAAAATATCATTAAAGACTACAATCTATGCGGCCCAAAAATATAGATATCTCCTCGTTACTTAGTGAAGGGACGCAAGCGGTAGTGCGTATTCATCACATTCGAGAGGCCATGTGATCGATTGCCAGCAATCGTAGACTCTGACTTGGGGTTTCTGTGGTTTCCCCCTTATCACTTGGATGAATGCTGTGGTGCATCCTTATAACACGTCCTTGGTGTGACTCATTTCCCACTCCCTTCAACTCTTCTCGTTCTTTTCAGGGTTGTAGGGCTAGGCGACAGAGTTTGCAGGGTTATAAGTGGATGGGGTTGCTCGCTCTGAAAGTTTCACCTCTCTGGCGTCGTTCGGGTCAAATATGTTCTGGTGAAGGAATGCAGGGACGGGGCAGATGATGTTCAGGGACTGCGCCACTCGAATTCGGCCTCAACGTTAGGTCCTTGATTGGAACCGCAAGGTTTGAGGACTTTGGCCGTGAAAACGGCCTGCAACGGATACGTTTGCAGTGGAAGGTGATATCCTTGCCTGCCCCCCTCGTCGTCCGCAAGTGCGCCCTTCGGTTATTTCTCCTCATCCTGAAATTTTGAAATGAGTTTAATAGAAATGTTTACTAATTTTTATGTGTATATGTCATTAAGGTTAATTTAAATAAAAAGAAACGTTCCTTTTTTCTTTTTGATATAGTTGGTATTTTATAACGGTGTTTAATCATTTCTGATATTTTAAGTTATAAAGCTAAATTAAAATCAAAATATATGTTTAAGTTTATGGAATTTTAAATAACAAGTTTGCTTTTTATTATAAAATTAGTGTTTTTGTTGAAATGTTTAAATTTTTGAATTTTTGAAGGTCCTTATTATAGTTTCTATTGTAATTAAAGTCTTGTAATTCTTTATATTTAAATTATTTAGATTTTGTATAATGAAATTTGGATACATTTTTGAAATATTAATTTGGTTTGTTAATATAAATTGAATTTGATTAGAATTATGAGTGCTATTTGAATGTTATGGTTTGTTAATCTTTTGTAGATGAAATTGTCAATTTTAAGAAATTTTTATTTTTAAATGATGTTAATATTGTATTATAAAAATTTGATTTTACTTGTATAAATGTGATATGTTATTCAGTTGTCTCCATTATTTAATTTGAATTTGTGTTTAAATAACTTAATTGATTAAATTCAGTTATATTGAAAATTTTGTAATATGTTTAAATGTATACATCTTTTGAAATTCTGTATTTTTATAAGTTTTTGGTCAATTTTTTAAAGTGGTTTTAAAGTTTTTGAAAGATTTTATATTAAGAACGTATTGGTTATCAGTACGTGAAATATGGGTTACCGGTATTGTAGTTAGTGTTGTCATAACTTAGCTGGCTACCAGTTAAATGTTTACTGCATACCAGTATTTGTATTATTTATAATTTGTTGGTAATTTTGTGTTATTGTATTTTATATGTTTTAAAAGTTATGTTTTAATACCTGAAAAATTTTGTAGTATAATTTTAGTGTTTTTGTAGTTATTAGGTTTTAAATAAATAATAGTTTGAAAATTATGTCCCTCTATAATAAATTAGGAACCCCGACGTAGATTTTCAGATTTTATTTGTTTGTTTATTCTTTTCTCCTCATCCTTTCCTCCTACACGTCAAGGTAGATGATGAAAGGGCCTATCTGCAGTACTCACCCCGGCTGCAAAGTCCCTCTTTGTACATGCTTTTACTTGTATTACTACGCACTTGGACATTTCGTGAAGGCGTCTTGCAGCTTCTTTTGGCCTTCAAGATTTCTTCAGATGTTTACGGTTGCGAAATCAAGAGACTGCCTTCGATGCCAGTTCCATTTCTATAATATTTAACTTCATTAGCCTTAATATTAGATATATATCTGTACCGCAGTATTTGCCAAACAATCTATGAGTGTTAACTCATTGTAATTCTAAAATAAAAAGTATGAACACTCGCAAACTATTGTTTTAACCATTACTATGTTTAGTTGCTCCGCTTTGTCCTACTACATACTTCACCATGGTCATGACATAAGCAGTACAGCAATAGCCCGAGGGGTTGCTTCCTCCCAGTAAACAACGCGTTGACACTGATACTTTATGGCCATGATAATAAACAGACGGTATCTAATAAAGTTATGTAAAGCTATGTTTATTTCCGTCTTCCTTATTTGAAGCAGAAAATGTATGACTGAAAACACATGTATGAAAGCAACCAACTGCATTCATTGGCTTGATATTCGTGCTTGCGGCAGTCGCAGGTGTATCATCATCATCATCATCATCATCATCATCATCATCATCATCATCATCATCATCATCATCATCATCATCATCATCTTCTTCTTCTTCTTCTTCTTCTTCTTCTTCTTCTTCTTCAGGGTGAGTTACGTGGATAAGGTTTTTTTCTTTTTTTCTTTTTTTCCAGAGTTTTCCCTTATCCTGTAAGACGAATGTCAGGTATCTCTAGGCTCTATCGACCATGGGATCATTTGAGCATCATTTCACCAATTTCATTCATCGTCCGATATGACTTAACATTGGAGGACATAAATTAAAAACGAATATCATAATAGTAACAGTAATCATAGTAGTAACAACTATGATTTTAATCATTATAATTATGATTATAATTAAATGATTTCAGTTATAATTCAGATTACTATTATGATAATTATAATAATTACTGTAATAATTATAGTAATAATGATATGAAGGGGTAGAGTCAGGTTGAAAAATTCAATGCCATAGCCGGGATTTGAAACCTGGATCTTCTGGTCTCCGTCCGGCCGCTCTTAACCATTGAATTACTATGGCTAACGTACCAACATGACATTAACTTCTCTGACTCTTGTTTTTCCCGTTATACCACTAGAAGTTCTTATAAACACATGAGACAACTACCTGAATGGCGAGTTACTATGCTGTAAGTACTTAAAAGCACGGGCTTTAAAGTTCGGATCACTATTAGGTACAATTAATGGAAATTAAATGTTCTTTCACACTAGCCGTGTGTAGGACGCACTATGAAAGGGTAGAGCCAGACTGAAAAATTCAGTGCCATAGCCGAGATTTGGACCACGGATCTCCACGTATCCGTGGTTCAAATTCCGGCTATGGCATAGAATTTTTCTATCTGACTACCATTTCATTGTGCGTCCTGCACACAGTGTGAAACGACAATTAATTACCAATAATTATAATAATTATTATAATAAGAGTTTTAATGCTAATTACAATTACTATAATTATAGTTATAAAGATAATGATAACCATAATAATATAAATAATATCAATAATGACAATAGTAACAAAAATGATGAGTAATAATGATTATTATAATATTAACGTTGACGATGAAGACCACCACAATGACAATGATAGTAGAACAACTATAGATTTCAGTATAAGGCGTGAAAGACCACGTAATTTTCCTTAGAGGCCTCTTTATTCTTTACGTGCCATAAATCTACGACATAGGTTGTACTTCTCTAACAAAGGAAGGGATTCTAAGTACTTTTACACCCGTAAAAATTCATTAAACTCCGTCGGATTTAACTCCTGGACCTCCGGAACTGGAGGCTAACATGTTACGCCTAGACCACGGAGGAAGTAAGGGAAATGCTGTGTAAAACAAATGCATGATTGAAAAGAGGCGCTGAAAACGGTTTGCGAATCACATGGATTCGACAGTTTCGCCTCCAAACTGACTGTTCATTTGTTTTTCATTTGCTCCTTTGTCGTGCAGTGCATGCCGCATATTTACTGACTCCCAGAAGGAAGGCTTGTCGCCAACTTCTTCGTGTAATAAAATTATTGTCCCATTCCTTCTGCTTCATGGCCGACTTATGAATTGTGTAACATACACCGTTCAGTATGAGGCACTGATTTACTATACTCTTCTATGTTTCCATATTAATTTAATAGGATGGCAAATAAATTAGTGTTGTAAATATGTAATTCTGTTCTAAAATTTTAAGCATTTGTTTACAAAATGAAATTGAATAAAACCTTCTCCTACTTTTCAGAAAGCTGTTACAACAACTTGATATGTGTACCTTTTGGGCTACATTTTAATTTTGATTCATTTCTGGCCCATTATTTTTAACCCATATTTATATTGTATTAATAACAAAACGTAACTTTTTACCAAAATTTTATGCAAATTTCAGCAGCACTGCCAGAATTCAGGTCAGTTTAGGTTCTTAGTATCCAGAGTTAAAATTGAGAAATCCCATTTTGTGCATTGCACTCGGCCATGTAATTTAAATATATTTGCAAACAATCAGGACAGTTCTAGATTTATGTAACACTGCTGTAAGTTCTCCAAATTTCAGTGTTCTATATCACCAAGATTTCGCAAACCGGCGATCTGTGGTTAGTCTCATGCATCTACTTTACTATCACGAGGAAGGGATGAGTTGAGGGAGTAATGAGTGGACAAATCTCGTGGTGGCATGCACAATGTGACGGTGTAACGTTTTTAAAGGTAGCGATTTTATGCTCTGGGTCTTTACCCGGATAGGTGTGTGGATGGTTTGTACTATTATGTCTGGTGCAAACCTTTCCTCTGATCAGGTCTGCCACCACACGCCGCAAGACACTATCCACCACTATCGGCCCTGTAGTCATAAACAATAAACAAGGAATAGAATGAGGAGGGAATAAAGGACCGGAGGCGTCTCAGCATTTGCCAGGGGTGTACAGAAAACAATTTTAAAATCCATGATTAGGAGGACGGTTGACTTTGGGGGTTGTAACAAGACATTCGTATTACGAATAATCGATTCCTCTGTTGAGTCACATATTTCGTTATAGCTAGCCGTACTAAAGGTGCAGTGTTAATTTACAGTTCCCGTTTTACATTCGTCAATGCAGGACAAGGTTGGAAAGTTGAATCACCACTGAAGAACCCAGTGGCATAACCACGATTCAAAACATGTATCTTGGGATTGGGATTTCATTACGGAGGGTATTCGGTACGTAGGCCACCATGCTGGGCCAATTGTTCCTATGCCCTCGAGTGGGGCACTCCCGGGAGGAAGGATTAGGCGATGGAGATAGAGCGCGGCCGACCTAAGGAGCCACGACAGTACAGGGGGCAGTGTCCCTACAGTTTACTTGGATAGACTTCCCCATACAGGCTAGGACAACGAACTCGCTCCCCTACGCGGCCACGAGCCGAGCAGCCGAGCCCTAATGGTTCCAGGCAGGCGATCCGAGCCCCAAATGTCCCTGGCTGGTGGTCCCGAAATGGTCCCAGCAGAGGCACGGAGGCCGGCAACCGATCTACTGGAGGAGGAAGTAGATTTCCTCAGATCATATCATCCTGCCATGCACCGCCGAGACACCCGCCGACACTTCTACCCTAAAAGAGACCACCAGATGAGAGATGATATGAAATGATAAAGGAGATGTAATGGGGAGACAGGAAATTCGGGGGATGTAATTAAGCTACCCAGCATTCGCCTAGCAACCCAGGAAAACCCCGAAAAAACCCATGGGCCAGCTAGTTAAGCCACGGGAATCGAGCCCGGGCCTCCCGAATGCGGGCCACAGACGAAACCGCCTGAGCTATCCCGCTTGGTTTTAAACCACGTATCTTTGTCTTCCTCTAAATACATGTATGTTTTGAAACTCATAGAAAAAAATCACAACTATGTGTTCATATTTTACACGAAAGAATAAGTATTGATTTTGGAAGAAGTCATTTTTCGGGATTAAGTTTAACAGCAGTTCAATCAATACAGCTGCGTCAAAAGAAATAGTGATGTGCTTTTAATACAAACAAATGTGTATGGTTTTAATGAAAATTCAAAAGCGTTCGTTAACATCCATATAACTCTGCACAGATAAAAAAGAAGTTTCTGAAAGGCTGCAACAGCTGCATTATACGGCCTGAACATGAAATTGTTTGCAGTTTATCAGTGGAATTTAGGATCTAGGCTTACATTCGGTGAAAGAATACGAAAATAAATAGGAACATGCATACGCTTTTTGAAGTGTTTCCTGATATATCATATAATTCTTTTATTTTAGATTCTCTTTGTAGTATTGTGCTCTTGTTATTTAAAAATCTATAAAGGGTTTATCTGAGGAATGAAATACAAAACGTGTTGTGGGTGCTGTTTTTTTTTTTTTTATTTATGGCTTGAAATACGTATTTTCTTTTAATTTTTGTACCAAAAATTTAAAAGATGAGGAGGTATTACATTGCAACTGTAGCAGGATTTTATTGGGATGATGGAGGAAGCTAATGAATTTCTCACCTTTGCTGACAATCTAGAAGATATCCAGAGTTTCCTCTACAACTCTTGGTTTGGGTGGGCGCATCAGTAATTCTTGAGCGATGAGTTATTTTTCCCAGGGTCGTGATACCGCGGCTGAGAAAGTTAGTATTACTATTGCTAAAGAATGGACAAATAATTCTTTTCTTTTCCAAATATGAAGATATAATTCTTCCGAAACATTTCCAAAATGCGATACAAATTTAAATAATAAAAATGTTGTTCTTTAACAAACGATGACTGATGTACTTTTAACTACTACTTTCTCTCTCTCTCTCTCTCTCTCTCTCTCTCTCTCTCTCTCTCTCTCTCTCTCTCTCTCTCTCTCTCTCTCTCTCTCTTTCTCTTTCTCTTTCTCTCACACACACACTATTTGTGCATCTTAAATGCACACTTAAAACAAAAATTCTGCACAACCTCGCAGAGACACAAGTGTACGTCTTTTTCCTAAGACGTTCTTAAGCCGAAAAACAAAATATTTAAAAATTTAACAACTTCCTCTTAACTTGAGGTTGCCATGGTTACACATTACCTAACTTACATTATCTCTTGCGCCGTGGCGTAGCGGGCTAAGGCAGCATGACTTGGTCCCTGGCCACGAAAAGCGGCCCGTTTACCATCCCACCCATGGGGTGCGGAATTTCGATCCCGGGTATAGGATCGGTGTCCACTCAGCATCATGAAGAAAGTGAGGAGCTTACGCTAGGTAAGCGGCCCTGGTCACGGAAACCAACATTCCGGCTGGGGGATGCCGAGATGCTGACCACATCTCCTCCCCGTATCGGTTGGATGATCGTCCAGCTCTGCCGTGTGTAAGTGGGCGTGAGGCCGGCAATCGTGTTGGTAGGCCTGGGCCAGTGGTTAACTTTTAACCTTATATTATATCTCTTTTCCATTACATATTTTAATTCCTGTACCTTTACTTTATACAAAACATCAAATATCTAAAATAACTGCTTCACAACTAAGTAATGTTAAATCCAAAAGGAATATGTTTTTGAGAAATGGCCTATGTGTTTTTTTTTTTGAATAGCATAACCCAAAAGTCAAAGATCAGATAAATAGAATAATAATATTTAACTCCAGTATCTTAGCTTTTTCGGAATATTCCTACTACAAACTCTTTTTTTAAACTATTCATTTTCTCAACAAAAATATTTTTTAAAAATTCTGAATTGAATACTTTGTATTTAACATATGTATGTGGCAAATAAAACGTGTAGTTGAAATATTTTTAAATAGCCTGCGCATTACCATTTCAATCACAAACTAATTAGCTCTCTTACCGCTAAGTGGTAAAGAAAACCCTGCTTCACAAAACATATTGTTTCCTAAATGGCACACTGTTTATTTAAAATATTTTATTTTTCGGGGGCAAGACACGTCTTAAATTTGGTTTGAGTTTTACAGTATCTTCAGAGTCCCGACACTAGTTATTACTTCTCGTACTGCAATGGAAAACTTATTGAATTTTATAGACATATCAAGGCACTTCTAAATGCTGATTTATTTTATTCTTTTCTCCCTTATAGATACCCCAGGATATACAATGGAAGTAACTATAAGTGCATCTCAATAAACTTAAAACTGATGTCAAAATAATCCTTCATAAGGATAGTTTCCACGTGCTATGCAAAAAAAGGTATAATGGGTGGAGAATGTCACGTGAACCTAACGTATTCTATTTTCAGGTACGCTGAGTTCTATGCAATACATTTCAATACTCTCCGTGCACGAAGTTCTACAAGTCATGAATTAGTTTCACACATTATTGCAATTGTGTCACAGGTAATGAGTGGGTGATCCATAAAAAGCTCGATATCTTAATTTCATGTTTATTTTGGCATACAGAAAACTAGCAATGTGATAATACGTCTTTAAGGCACTGAGAAAATGGTCGATAACTTTTCCGTTACAGATCATTCTGAATTGTGCAAAATATCTTGGAGATTACTTCGTCGTTAAAGCTTGTGCTGAATATGTCCTCCGTCCGCCTCAAGGCACAGTTGAACAAGTTATTCCACGTTTCTGACAGTTCGTTGGAGCACTCCGTTGTCAACACAGTTGACTTCACGTATAATATTCTCCTTCAGATGTTCCAAAGTTTCAGAGTGTGTAGCGTATACAGTTCCGTTTAGATAACTCTAGAGAAAAGAGTCTGCTGGGGTTAAGTTATGTAAACTTGATGGCCAAAATTATCTGGATATTATACGGTTGTCGAAGTAATTTTGGTTCAGGGCCATAGACTAAAGTTATGTATCTTAATGGCACCATTTTTCTTAAAGAACCCTTGACCCAACTGGTATTGTTAAATTGGTCAAAGATTTTGCTGAAATCGGTAGTCCTATGCTCACTGTATTCCATTTATTTTTGACCCAATATTCTATCTGTTGATAGTGTTCAGCGAACTCTGATTTCTTATCGGTTCAAAGGTATTTCTTGAATGCCACATGTAATTTTTGTATTAACGAAGTACGAAGGCTGTTCAATAAAGAATGATCACAATTATTTTTTGAAAGCGTACCCTCTATTCATGCGCATAATTTTGATGGTCCTTCTCAAAATAGTCTCCCCTGAATGAGATTCACTTGTCCCAGCGTTTCTGCCAGTCTTCAAAGACGTGCTGGAAAACATTTTTTGAGAGATTCTTCCAAATCACCTCCGCAGCCTTCACCATTGCTTTTGATGATCGATAATGCCTCCTACGAAGGTGATTCTTCAAGTAAGGGAATAGAGAAAAGTCACATGGGGCTAAATACGAACTATAGGGAGGGTGAGAGATGCACTTCACGCAACAAATTGCCAATATGAGGCCGCGCGTTATCGTGGTGCAACATCCAGGCTGCGTCACGGAAATGTGGTCTTTTGCGCCTGATATGGACATGCAATCTTTTCAGATCATCCTTGTAGTGTTGTCCAGTTACTGATGTGTGTGCAGGTACAACATGCTGATAAACCATTCCATTAATATCAAAGAATGAGATGACCATAACTTTCCAAGGAGAAGCAACCACTTTTGCTTTTTGGGGGGTTGGTGATGTAGGAGATTTCCACACAGAGCTTTGCTGTTTGCTCTCAAGATCGAAAAAATATAACCAAGTTTCATCAGCAGTGATTACGTTTGAAAGAAACTGCGGATCTTCCTCTAACATCAACTTTAACTGCCTGCAGACCTGCGTGCGAATGTCGTTTTGTTCGGGAATCAACAGTCTTGGAACCCATCGCGCACAAACACGTCTCATGTGTAATGTTTCTGTCACGAACGTGTGGGTGGCGCCCAATGAAATGTTCAGTATTTCAGAAAGTGATCTTAATGTAATTCGTCGATTCTCTCTCACAATGGTAGCAGCAGTGTTGATGTTTTCTTCCGTAAGAGCAGTAACTGGAGCAACGGATCCACCTTCCTTTGAAATTGTCTCCCCTCTTTAAATTTTTTAAACCACCTTGGAGTTGTGCTGTAGGGAATAACAGACACTCCGCAGGCCTCCTGTAATATTGTATAGGCCTCAACTGAAGATTTGTTGAGACGAAAGCAGAACTTCATAGCCGCATATTGTTTCTCACGTGTTACCTCCATTGCAGCGTTAGGCGATACTGAAAATGTCTGAAAGTGCCTGGTTCTCACAAGCGGGAACCAGGAGTACCAAAAATGAAACTACTGCGGCGTGTTTGTTTCACATTAAGCTAACAGAATATTAAATAATAAGATTGAATTTTAATGCGAAAAATTTTGATCATTCTTTATTGAACAGCTCTCGTACCGTTAGGTTTAGGTGAAATAGTACCTCGTCTATGATCCATGTATATGAAGATTTCAATCAATGGTCATTTAGTACCAACGACAATCTGCCTTATCTTTTCCAAGCAGAACAGGAACATACGGTACCATATAAAGCTTAAGGAGCCCTGCTTGGCATTCTGAAACATTCCCTGCAGTGCCCGATCTCATGCCGGGTAACAACTGTAGTTGCTCGTAATGTCTACAGCAATCGACGGAACCTTGCTTGAGTGTTCGGAAGCTTTCACGGCCGGGGTCAGAATTAACATAAGAGATTCCTTCCGGGCTTTGGAGCCGTGGTCTGATGGAGTTAAGCTGTCCATACGTTTCGTCCATCCCTGCGGTGGACATCATCAGTGGCGTGGTCTTAGTCTTCTCGGTGAAGGTTCAGGCACAACTGAGGCGCTCGCTAGAGGTGTCGTATTTATATCCTGCTGCTTACAAACCGTCAAAATGGTACCGCTATGTGGATGACACTTTTGTTGTATGGAGTCATGGTGAATCTACTCTTGATGGGTTCCTTCAGCATCTCAACAGCGTCAATCCGCGTATTCAGTTCACTATGGAGAAAGAAGAAGATGGACAACTGGCATTTTTAGACGTTCTGGTGAGTAGGAAACCAAATGGGACACTTGGACACAAGGTATACCGCAAACCGACCCATACAGACAGATATCTGAACAAAAACTCCAACCATCACCCTAAACAGAAACGTGCTATCATTAAAACCCTCACGGACCGCGCTACCCGCATCTGTGAACCCGGCTCATTACAACAGGAACTCCGTCACCTCCAACAGGCCTTACGTTCCAACAGCTACACAGCACGTGAAGTCCGCAGAGCTACGCGACCACGTAAATCTCGCCCTGCCATCTGCGAGAATAGTCCGCATGAATACAAAGGCATTGCATTCCTGCCATATTTTAAGAATGTGACGGACAGAATTGAGCGCCTGCTTAAAAGCTTTAAGGTTAGAACTATTTTCAAGCCCACTAGGCAGATTAAATCGTTATTACGCTCATCCAAAGACCCTAGGGACCCTCTCGCTTCAGCCGGCGTCTACCGTATTCCTTGTTCCTGCGGTGCTGTATACGTCGGTACCACACAACGCAGTTTCAACACCCGGCTTTCAGAACACAAGCGTAACTGCCGTCTGGGACAATGGGACAAGTCTGCGGTCGCGGAACATGCCATTTGGGCCGATGGTGAACATATTATCCAGTATGAGAAGACAAAGGTGCTTTCTTCTACACCATACTACCACGCCAGACTACAACGCGAAGCTATTGAAATCTATAAACACTCCAATAATTTCAACAGAAAGGGAGAGGCTCTTAAACTGAACAACATCTGGCATCCGATACTGGAACGGCTAAAACAAAACCAAAGGGCAGAAAAATCACGAGAGCCAATCAACTATCAGTACAGGGAAACCCCACCCACCGAGGACACACCCCCTCTCCAGCCGCACCAATCCAGTACGTCCAACCAGGATATAAATACGACACCTCTAGCGAGCGCCTCAGTTGTGCCTGAACCTTCACCGAGAAGACTAAGACCACGCCACTGATGATGTCCACCGCAGGGATGGACGAAACGTATGGACAGCTTAACTCCATCAGACCACGGCTCCAAAGCCCGGAAGGAATCTCTTATGTTAATTTTGGAACCTTGCTTGTTAAACCCCCAGGATGTCCAATTCTTTCCAATTTCTGTACCTTCCAGTATTTTGTTATTGCCTGGACGACTGTGAACACCAAATTTCTTCTGGTATGCGGTTTGTGTAGATATCGTTATCCAATAGGAAATACACTTTGCTGTGACGTGCACTCTATCTTGACTAACATTGATAAATATTAATGGTACCTGAAAAAAGAAAGCGACAGTGACAGCTGCAAATTACGACTACAACTACACCATTTTATCACAAATGCCTAAATTAGTTAGGCGACATGCAGGGAAGGGCCCAACCCCCGAATGTAATTTCACAGAAAATGAAAGATTAAGTCGCATTCTTCTTTCAAAAAATGGAAAAATATTATCGTGCGCTCACCTCTTTAGCGTAGATGGTAGCGTGTCTGCCTCAAGTTCAACAGGTCCCGTGTTCTAATCTCGTACAGGGTCAGTTATCTGGATAAGGTTTATATCCGAGGTTTTCCCTTATCCTAAAAGACAAATGTCCGATAACTCGAAGCCGTATGGACCTCAGACTCATTTCAGCATCATTTTACCCACTCCATTCATCGTCCGATATGACTTAACTTTGAGGCACGTAAATTACATATACCTGTATTGTAAGTTTTATATCAGACTGCCAATGTCAGATATATGAATTTGTCAGATATATGAATTTCTTTAGCAATCACAAGTTTAATATACATTTGTCTCAAAGCAGAGCTCTATGTGAATATATTAACAGTAATTGGAATATATACTAATAAAGTTGTCTAGGCCTTTATCAGATCATATTACATTTGAGATTCCCTCTTACATCCATCCCGCAATGTGTACACAAAATAGGAAATAAAAGAAGAATTTTATGAACACAATGGAGTATTCCCGAAATGCCCATTTCCTTCCAATAGCGCTTACCTATCTTAGCAATGCCCTAAATGTTTATATTAAGGTTTCTACTTTACTGCTCGTTTCGAGGAGGTCTCTCGGAAACAAAAACCAATGCTCAGTTCGTGGCTGAGACTGATCACCTGGTCTCGGTGGCTTCCGCTAAGTCTCCGTCCGCGTTTTGAGGTCCTCTCAAAATTGTGGCTCCTGGCTCCTGCTTCTGCGGCTCCCTCTCCGGCTCGGAATGGGTATTTTCTGGAAGCAACATTTTATGATGATAATTTTTGTTTGAATGCCTTGGCTCACTCAGGGATTTTGGGAACATAAGGAGCAAAGACCCTTCTGTGCATTGTTTGCTACAGAGGCCGAAGATCCAGGGTCGTCGGACGGGTAGGAAGCTCCAATCACACCGAAGAATTTTGATATGAAAACAGTTTACTGTCGGTTACTACTGTAAATAAAAACTCGGATACAGTTTGATTTATGTTGATGCCCTCGGCTTGCAGGTTTTATAGATCAAATCTCGAATTATTTCTCCCGAATATATTCATTCCTTTCACTTAATGTAGGCCCTACACACAATGACCATTTTGGGTGTGATAAATAATCAGGAGTAGCGCAGGTTTTCCGTCACTAGGTGTGAAAATAAACTGGGGGGTTACTACGTCTTTATCCTAATATATATTTACACAGCTCACCATCCCCCTGGCTTCATTTCAGCTAAACAGCCATTGGCCATATTTTGGCTCTATACATAATGTGGGTGGCGTTATACCTTCTAATAGGCTGCAAAAAAAATATCTGCCGAGGCCTGTTTGTTTCCCTATTTACCAAATTGGTAAAATGCAGAATAGAGGATATAGAAAGACAGGAAATATGGGGAAGTCTAGAAAATATGAAATCATAAGAATTTTACAAGGAAATAAAAATAAATTAGGGACGAGAGGCATATGTAGATTACTGCAAAAGACAAGAGGGAGAGAAGAGTTAGCTTGGATGAGAACAGGGACAGTATTTCTAAGAGGGATAAGAGGTAGGGAAAAGGGAATTTTTGAATTGTGTGTGGGAAAGAAAGCATACAACACTATGTAACAGAATGCGTGGAGGCTGCAATGTGGAGAAAAAAGGTTTGAGAGAAAAAATGGGAGAAAGTAGAGAAGAAGATAGCTATACAAATGTTAACGGGGAGGAAAAGAAGGTAAGAAGTATTGGCGAGTTCTCGCAGAAAGTAAAAGAAAAATGGGCAAGAAATGTAAAGAATATACGAAAGGAAGGTGAGCGGGAATAATGGGACTAATTAAGTAACAAGGAGGCATGGAGGTTAAGAGCTACCTGGCAGAGCAGAAGACCAGGGTGTCATGTAAGCCAAGGTAGCAACAAGGTAAAGACAAATAAATGTAGCCAAAAGTTTTAAATTGTAAGATTTTGAAATATGCACAGTAAATAATCTAATTTAAACCCTATTTACCAACCTTGCACCAAAAACATACGCTCTGATGCAACCTTGAGCCCCGAACTTCTACAAAGATCTTCTATCTTTAGGATACGTGGACAATGGCTTCTAGTAAACAAAGTCACAAAATTTCCCTTACGAGAACTTCAGCCTTGCCTGCAAGCCGCGAACATTTCACATGTGTACATATATAAGAATTCCTGCGCCGTGGCGTAGCGGGCTAAGGCAGCAGGCCTTGGTCCCTGGCCACGGAAAGCGGCCCGGGTTTGATCCCACCCATGGGGTGCAGATTTTCCTTCCCGGGTACATGACCGGTGCCCACTCAGCATGGCGAGGAAAGTGAGGAGCTTACGATACGTAAGCGGCCCTGGTCACGGAAACCAACGTTCCGGCTGGAGGATGCCGAGATGCTGACCACATCTCCTCCCCGTATCGGTTGGATGATCGTCCACCTCTGTCGTGGTAAGTAGGCGTGAGGCCGGCAATCGGGTTGGTAGGCCTTGGCCCTCTTAGGACTTTCGCGCAAGTGGTTAACTTTAACATATATACGAAAAATAATATATGCAATTAAGCCATATAAGTAATGGTATATATAAATGGTATATAGGTAATATATAAATAATTATATAATAATTATTTTCGGGCTGGACGAAAGCTTCTGTTTCATAGCTCAAAAAATAGTGCTGTTCCACTTTTAAAATATTTTGTAATAGTTTTAAGTAAATGGTATATTTTGTGGTTAAATAGTAATATTCTATTTATTTATATTATACTTATAAACCCCAATGGAAAACTTTTTGTAGGACATTAAAATGTATGTTTATAACACCAAGTATTTCCGATTGCGTTCTGATTTTCTTTTGTATGTTCAAATGTAAATAATAAAAACTGTGAATGCCAACTTTCATAACGAGTTACTGAAGGTAGCTACGGAAAAGAAGTAAATATTTGCTGGGCATACAGCAGGATAGGTGATTGGGTGAGGATGATGTGAAAAACGTATATTAGTTAACCTCTGTAGCCTTTTAAAAGTGTTCGGTATACATTTATGTTGAGAAATATTTATAGCAAACTTTAATCCTATACAGACGTGTAAAAAGGGGTGAGAGCGTGTTATATTTAAAATATAACTTCAGCATTATTTATTTTTTTAATTCGGCTATAAACTACAGAAGTTTAGAAAGTGTGAAAAGTTACCGTTGCGGTTTTGTAGCAGAGAGAGATTTATAGCAACAAAAGGTAGAGTTATACAAGAGTACACCTGTGCACACTTCAATTCACTTCCGGACGAGTTGTGAAATTGTTTCTCTTAAAATTATGACACATACAGATGTGATAGTGATATTAAAAAACATTATCCCTCAATAACACGGCAGATGTTACCTGTGCAAAGCATATTAAATGCATCAAATGTATTCTGTGGTATGAAATAGGTTAGTAGCTTTTACAGAGAAACGACAGGCTGAATGGTTATAGCTGCTAATTTTGGCAATTCTTGTTTATTTGTCGGTAATGATGCCCCTTTGAGGTTTATGCTAAAACATAAACTTTCTGAGTTCAGAAACGGTCGTATAAATATTTCATATCTGTACAAATCCGTGCCATTGTGCATTGGGCTAGAGCTTGGCAACTCTCGTTCCCGGTTCGATTCCTCACGTAGGATTGGGGCATTTAATCCCAAATGTGCTTCAGTAAACTCAGGAGTGGATAGGGCTTCTTCAGCGTACTCTCCAAACCCCACATATGCTGCTATCTGTATTGTGACTTCTGTGTGTGCCTTCAACAGATTCTAGTTTATTCTGTAGTGAATAATGTTGTATTTATAAAAATATTGGAGAGAATCATCAACTACAGATTTACTATTTAGTCTGAAACCCAATAAAGTATATAACACGATGACTAATCGAAGAGAATAAATGCATTCGAATATCTTTTGAATATCTGGCAACACCAACGCTTTGTGCACTGAACATTTGTTACGTGCTTCAAATAACATACTCACAACTTTATGGGTACTTCGTGCTTAGTGCTATCGTGTAATCCCAGCTGAAGATCTCTCCTTGTGTTGTAAATGCGTACAACACAAACATTGTTAATATCGCGACAGTAATTAGCACAAATACAGGAACCATGTACAGCTAATTAAATGCAACTGTTTACAATTCCATTTGTGAAAACGTCATGTTGCGAGAGTGAAGGAACACATTTGAGTCTTTTCTTTCCGTCGGCAGTCATCATAATCACTAACACCAACATCATCATTGTAATCACCTGTACACAGACCAACTAATTAGCTACATATGCCCAAATAAAGGACATACTAGTGTAATGGTACAAATGTATTCACATAGGACAATTTTTCCCAGCAGCCAACAGGCTATATTAATTCGCTACAGCCGAATTAGTGGATCGTATGATTCGCTTCCGGTAGGTCGTGGGTTCTCTCCCCGCCGGTTGTGAATTATGTCTTGTGGTTTTCCGTGGATTCTCCCTTGTCACTTTAGGTGAATGCTGGGTGCTGGGGTGCTCGTGCTTATTCCACGGTTCTTATCTAAATTTCTGTTTACACCAATCGCTTCCCATTCCCTTCAGAGCTGAAGGATCAGGTGATGGTTTAGTGCGGATTGCGGCTTGCCGGTGATTTTTTTTTTCTTTGCAGTTTACGTCCTCCAACGTTAAGTCATATCGGACGTTGAATGAAATGGGTGAAATGATGCTCAAATGAATCCAGGGTCCATGGAGCTTATAGCTACCCGACATTCGTCTTTAAGGATAAGGGAAAACCTCGGAAAAAATCTTATCCAGGTAACTCACCCTGACCGAGATTCGAACTGAGATGCTGCCACCACTCTACCGAGGCGGGCTTGCCGGTGATTGCAATTCCTCCCTCAATTATGTGAATGTTTATCAAGACTGAGCCATAAGAATAGTTTCATGTAGTTCATTTATATTTATGTTGTGAACCACGTATATGTTAGTTTTAAACCAAAGAACGCGGTGCCCTCGCTTCAAAATATAACCTTTTTACATTTGAAGGGAAAAGTTATTACAAATTCTAGACATTCTGTTGTTATATTAAAATTTTATAATTTCTGTGCTTCTGGTGTAAAATTACACGAGTTAGGTGATGACCTCGACCCTCTGTATTGACGCAAGAGGCCTTTAAGCAAAACTTTTCAGACAAAACTGATTCTCCTTTTCTCCGTAAATACTGTTAAAAAGAGAGTAAATGCTACGATATATATATATACACACACATATATATATATATATATATATATATATATGGCAAGGTGGAATAAGTGCTTTGAAGCTTGTAGAGTTGTATTATCCTGTTACTCTAAAGTTTACTATGGCTTGATCTTTGTTGATAGAAACCTCTCAGATAACGCACTGGTTACTCCACGTGGACATAACATCTATCTGCAATTTGTAAATCCTGCGCATTCCACTGATTGAAGTGATGCGTTCATTGGTGCTTAGCACACGTTCGAGAAGCGCGCAAATACCCTTCTCACTCTTCCGAGAATAATCAGTGCATTATAACGGCAGGGTAACCTTTAGAGCAGCACGACAATAGCATTCTCCTAAGTATGTCACTTGAAGCATATCTAAACCCGGTTGTTTAGTGTTTCACTCAGACAATGAGAAGAATATGTCGACCTCTTTTTCTGTTTATATCGAGCTACTATCGTTAATGATGACTGTTGATCACTAACATAAATACATTTACTAAAAATTAAAGCAGAAAATCCTCCAAAATCACGTCAACATTTTGGTAGGCAAGTATATAATAGTGTTTTCTTTAACCTTTTCACCGATATGGATGTCATATGACGTCCAACTTAAAATGCTCCAAACCGATATAGACGCGTATAGACGTCCTGCGCATACATGCACTTAATATTTATTTAACGCCAATTATTTGAAACTTCCTATTTTACAAGAAATTTAAATTAGTTCTATAAGGGATGAAAACGTATCCTTAAAGGTCTCTTTTTGAATGGCATGCCTCAACACCTTGGATAAACACACAAGCTTACATCTTCATATTCACGGCAAATAAGATTGATTCACTTGCGATCTTCTTTTTCGCGACGCACAAGACATTTCTGGAATGGTCGTGACTTTTCTGGTTATGGGTGGTATCCTTTCAGTAAAGTGGTTTCTCATAAGTATGAGGGGTGCTGTAGTGGTGGATTTCTTACCCCAGTATTAAGAGGCCTCTAAATATTATAGTACTGAATTAGGTTACGACCTATTGAAACGCATAGGACCAGGTATGTCAATGTCTTGAATGAATTTAGAGCTCTGCAAATCACTAAATAATTCGGCATGGTTACATCCAGCTGGTATAAAAGTACTCTTTTTTAAATATTGTCGTGAGGTGCTTATTATGTGGCGAGAGAGAGAGAGAGAGAGAGAGAGAGAGAGAGAGAGAGAGAGAGAGAGAGAGAGAGAGAGAGAGAAGCAGGGAGCGAAAGAGACAGATAGGGCCCAAGCCACGCCCATGAAGCCGATGAGCGCTTAGACACGAGCGAAGGCTGAGATGGGGCAGGGAAAGAACCGGATCGACGTGTCGACAGTTCTACCTCTTTCGCCTGCCATCGTGAAAGACCGTGAGGCTTCTACATTTCCAAGCTAATATTCTTATAGGTAACTGTGAAACACAGGTGTACAGCTTTAACGTTTGTTACTTGAGTGATCATCTTTATGATTGTCATGAACACTATTCCTCATTGCGATGATGCAAGTTTCTTTTCACATCAATTGCTTATACTCTGGAAAAGGTTGCTCCACGTATTGGTCGCTAGTTTGATACAGCTTATTCTTACGTTGAAAATTTGGAAGCAGCGTGGCCTATCCTCAGAATAGTGCAAAGAGTTCCGTCAAAGGGTATGCG
This sequence comes from Mantis religiosa, assembly GCA_030765055.1. NCBI lineage: Eukaryota > Metazoa > Arthropoda > Insecta > Mantodea > Mantidae > Mantis > Mantis religiosa. The sequence continues at coordinate 37,462,244 of CM060948.1, forward strand.
TAAATATGTATGCGAGTAAGGATGATTCTAGTGGCACTGGAATGCAAGTTTAAAACTAGTTTAATAACTGTTTTTCTTTGTCATCACGTCAATCACGAAGTTGCCGACCAAGGTTTACCAATATATCACTGTTCAGAGTTACCGTATGTAGAATGCATATTACGTGATAACACTTAATTCTTTATTTACGTAGGAACCGATAGATAATTTTTCTCTGGTTCTGGTCTGCCTTCGCCGAAGAACCAACCAGATGGCTTTCTTACTGGACCGCCAACCCTATCGTGTCCTCTTTGGGGCACTGCAGCTGTGTGTCACTTTCACCTCTCGAAGCCTGCCTTTATTCACACCAAAATTCCATTGTGATTATTAGTCTCGGTCATGCCATTGTTAAGGGTCCGAACAATGCCTTTTCAAGCTGAATCAAGTGTTACCCACTTAGAATCCCTGCTATGAACCCGCTTTCTTCCGTCTCTTTTGTTAAAACTATTCAACACAACTGCACCTGCACGCGTTTTAACATAAAATGTTCCTTTAAATTCCATTATGTTTCTTAAGACATTGCATCCTTTAATTTCGGTATCAACGAGTATAACTGCAGATATTTTTATCGTCAACTCAGGACGGTGCGAAAAAGGGCATTTGTATACTAACAGCTTTGCTTAATTGTTTATATTTTCAGATTGGTTAATGCCTCAATGTACGCGTTACGCACGCTAGCCACGAGTGTTTATTTTACCAAAGAGTTCGGACGGGTAGCTGTAAGGGGTTAAGGAGAGCGAGCGGGTCTTGCACTAATAGATGTCAATGTCGCGGTTCTTACACCCAAATACTTATTATTTGTGTTATATAAAACTTACACTTTCAGGAAGAATTTTAAACACGAATTGTGAGGTCTGTATTTATTTCTGTACTTCCAAAGTATTAACTGTTTATCTTAACGAATACCTTAAGTCCGATGCTTTCTGCAAGATTTCTGACTCAAGAATGCCAGAAGCAGAAAGTGGGATAATGAAGAGTGGGCAGGAGGAAGAAACTAAATGGTCTGCATTGCACATTTTTGTTTACATTGAGCGCACTTTTAACCGTACAAAACACATCTGGTAACAAATTATGTGATGTGTTTATGGGAAAACTCTTTGAGGAAGGGGCAAATCACCAACGCACTTAAATGGATATGTACTGTCGCGAACCTATTGTCGTGATAGCGCGGCCGACGCACACAAAGGGACAAATAAAGATAGCGCGGAGATAAAAGGCTTGCGGAAACAGATAAGGAATAGAATATTCTAGTGCCGTCTTGTTCATTCTAGAAATATGAGTAGAGGTGTATATAAGAAATTGCGAAACGCCAGAAGAGAGTCAAAAAGAAGTTGAGAATCTTGGCATGCAGCTGACACAGACCCTTTGTCTGTGATCAGCGGCTTAGACGATTGTATTTGTGTATGTAACGTAATTCTGCAAAAGTAAGAGTTCACCAAAGTGTGTTTCTACGGAAATAAAAAGCATTTTAAATTTCTGCAAACTTTACTTTTAATTTTGCGAACCTGCAAAGTCACAATACTAATGTGCCCTTCATAAAAACATCTGTACCAATAACCCTAACACCCTGTATAGTGGTTGGAAGCAGCACCAGTGAAGGGAGGTTTCCAATATTACCTCAACAGCTACCGCTTCCCACAACTTGTTTATTGCTTTTCAGTGGTGTGTGGCCGGGCAGTAGTGTAAGGATTTAGTTCCAACCAAGCGCGTTGGCTAACTTCAGAGAATTACTTTACTGAACATTTTTGCATAAGGAAACAGATATAATTCAAAACACCATGGTTTTATTTATTAGCAGTTGTTGGGCTTTCACACTCCATATATTACCTCAAACAATATTGCTACTACTCCAGTATGGATATGCAGATAGTGTCTAAGGAATATCGTAATCTTTTCTCGGTATCATATTGAAATTAAAGTCAAAGAGGCAAGAGATGAGGGATAAAGGCAAATAATTCCCAATCGGTGGATAATAGAAGCTGGACTTGCAACTGCCAAAGGAATTCAAAGTAAGGTCACTCTGTTCCTAGAATACTTGGTGATCAATTATTTCTTGATAAATTTGTTAATGGCCTGGGAAGTAGCGAAGAGTTATTTAGTCAAATCAATTTTAATGCCAGCATTGCAAATATCAGAAACCATAAATTACTCCAGTTTAAGCACCAAAAACGTTATCGCATAAAAATTACCTCATTTTAAGAATATGTGCCAAGTACAATGACCTTTCTTCTAAAACAGAAGTGAATCACCGTTATATATATTGTCGCGAACCCGTATCTACGATCGCGTGGCTTGAAGCTGCCTGAAGCTTCAAAAACAACAGTAACGGCCTGGTCTACCGCACCGAGAAGGCGCCCCTAAGAAAGATGTACGTGGTACACATGAATCTTCTGGCTCACTAGATGGTGCTCTTTGGGACGACCAGCCTTTAGGAGGGAGCAGTGCCGCAAGGCCGTTTTTATGTGGCGAGGGAGACAGAGGAAGCAGAGAGTGAGAGAGAAATGACGGCCAAACCACGCCAATGAAGCCGATGAGTGCTTAGATACGCACTGCTGGCGACCGTGGCTAGGGAGGGAGCCGGAGAGACGTCTCGACAGTCCTCCTCCTTCGCCTGCCGTCGTGAAAGACCGTGAATCTTCGCGAGTTGTCGAGAAACTTCTCCAATCTGCGAGAACCAAATATTAGTGCACAAAAGCGAGAGCACTGGACGAGTTCAGCAGTTTCCGCAGGCTATGGGCTATTCGCCATGGTTTTCTCTCCTGGAGATTTACTTGTCTTAACATGTTTTCCCAGGCCTCTTTGCGGTGTGCTCTTAGGAATCGTCTTACCTGGGACTTGAACCTCTGGTGGACTTCTCCTTTGCTGGGATGGATAATGCTTGCCTATACATGCGCCACTTTCCAGCTGTCTGGAAGAATGCGCGCGTGGTTTGCATTTTAAAGCCGGGGAGAAATCAGGTTTTCCCTTCCAGTTACCGCTCCATCAGCCTTCTACCAGTTTTGTCGAAGGTTTTTGGAAAACTGCTGCTCTCCCGGCTCCTACCTCACTTAGAGGACAGGAGCTTAATCCCGGAACACCAGTTTGGCTTCCGTTCTGGCCACTCCACGACCAGCAACTACTGCGGGTTGCCGAGAAGGCCTCCCTGGGAGTCCAGGAAAGGTCTAGAACGGTAGCAGTATTGTTATACGTGGAGAAGGCAGTCGCCATTATCTGGCACAAGGGGCTTAATTACAAACTCCTAGAGCATGAAGTTCCCCGACCATACATTCCCTTGGTGGCCGGTTTCCTCGGAAACCGAAGCTTCCGAGTAAAGGTGGAGGGGAAGCTGTCAACCGAAAGGTCCATTGGCGCTGGAGTGCCGGAAGGCAGCGTGCTGTCACCAGCACTCTTTGCAGCTTACATGGCCGACATACCCACACACCACAACACACACACCTGTCAGGACAAGAGGGAGCAAAGACGCTTGCCATCATTCAAACTCCCCAGGGACGTTCTGCAGTCCCTTGGTTAACCCAAGTTAGAGCTACCTTAAATTCATTTTACGCCTGGGGCCCCTTGGTTAATCCAAGTTAGAGCCCATTAACCTTAAATTAACATTACGCCTGATGGCTCAAGCGTTAGGCCATCCGTAATCAAAACGGGGCAAAAGCACAAAACCGATTCCCCCCAATGGGAGAGTGCAATAGAACCGCCAAGCTCCTGCCTTCTGATATTACTCAAGGGCATCCAAACAAACACCTTTAAACAAACTACAACCTACCCCCAGCAGAACAACAAAAATCATTCCTGACTCACTACGCAGGTTAAGCCGCAAATCGGCTAGGTACTGCGGCAGAAGACGCACGGACGGGGAAAAAGAAAAAGTGCTCCGCCAGACCAGGACTACCTCTGGACCTCTGGAGCTCAGCAGTCCAGCAGGAAGCCGTAAGGAAAGGAGTTGGTAGAGAGCAGTGTGCAGACAGCCTAGAAGATTACGTTCGTGTGTGTTACGTCATTCTGCTGATATCAGGGTTGTACAAGAGCCTTTCTACGGAAATAAAGAGCATTTTGAATTTCTCCACACATGCGTTTAATCTCATGAACCAAAAAAGTCACAACATATGCATATGTTGTTAGTGTGGAAACAAGCTGGGACATAATTCAGGCATTCAGTATGCAGAATTACGCAAAGAGTAGCTTAAGCAGGGGCATTCGATAATCGTCCTCCACTGGAACGATAAAGTTGCGAATCTCTGGGGGAATATCACATGTTACACGATTTACACACTGAATTAATTCCCGAAATAGCAAATGTATTTAATTCACTGACGGCATTCTAAAAAGCCAGAATCAAATCTCCAAAAAGGGCTGATAATTCTGAAGTATGGTGCAATGTTAAATACACATTTCCAAGACAGCAGTGATTTAATTAAACTTTGCGGAGATGTTAATCTACTGGAATTTACCAAACATCGACTTAAAATTTATGTCAACGTTTGGTTCTCCATAGGCATGCGAACAGATGTTCTCAATTATAAATTTAAAACAAAGCAGGAGGCTTCTGATGCTATAAATGTCTACTAACAAATATATTGCAACTATATTCGTAAACAACAAAATGAAGCCTAAACTGGAGCAAAATGTACACCAGCTTTCCTCATTTGGGATGTACTGGGTTATTTATTTGGATTTATATCGCAATTCTGATTGCTATATTTATAGCTTGCTATAATATTTTAATAATATACGCGTTTCACACCGTTTTGTTAAGTTCATTTGGGTAATAGGCGAAATAAACTGGCAGATGTTTTCGTTTTCGTCTTAAAGAACATATAAATAATGAGTAAATTTTATCGATGTCTGCAGACTTTTGTTCGGAAACACAATATCTCCTTTCTTTATATTCATCTATATGTCAAATATTCTTCTAATTTACTATATAATATACGTCAAAACCGAACACCATTATTGCTATGTTTTGGAAATATTCTAAATAACTATAACATGTTTATATTTAAGTAACAATTACAAATTGCCCGTCATCTTTAACAGCCAGCCGGTACCTTGTATTTCAAGAGACTTGCACTGTGTGCCGTTGTGGTGGAAGAAAACCGCGGGATATCTGAGCTGCAGGTTTATACACGGATTGCTGCGCTAGATTTTTTTCTTAGTGTTAAAAAATAATTTGTACACCACGCACATACATAGAAGCTAGAGGAGAAATTGCATTTTACACAAATTTAATTTCGAAATTTTACTGGACATATGTATTTTGCGGTTCCATGTCATCTAAGAAAGATTTACAGCAAAATTCAAAACTGGAAAGTCGCGTAAATACCAAACGATATTTTATGTCTTTATATCCGAGGATGACACATGAAGATTTTGAAGAAAATTCTGCAGTAATGTACTACCGCTTAAAGAAAATTAATTGAGCGTCTGCTGTCTGTAAAGTTTTTATTTAGAACTCTTCTTATGGTTTTCTTAGTTTAATTTTGGATTACTTGATTGTATATTATATGTATTATTTTTATTAGGTTACGTAGCTTTGGAAGAAAGAGTCAAGCAATGTAATTTATAATATTAGTAAATTTAATATGTCCATGTAGGTCTTATTTGTATAATAACCATGGTAACGTGTCATTTTCTTTCATATTAATACAAAAAAAATTTAACACATCTCTCCACAACTGCATCCATAGATCATCACTTTGTGCAGTAAGGGAGTTAATCTAATTTTAAACACATCTAATAGGTCTTTTCATCTTCTATATTTTCATGCTACAACCTTCTAATTTGAATATCTAACAATTTACTCTGATTTCTTGTCTCCTTTTAAAATAGATACACATTCAGTTGACAGTGGTGGTGCTTTGTCCAGGGTCCCAGGCGAATTTGATAATTAATTACTCCTGAGGTATTTTCTGTTTAATTAGTTTTATGTTATACTAATGTTATGATAGAATTCAGGTATTAAGTAGGCAATATTTTTTATGCAAAGAGTAACATCATTACGAAAATGTTGACAGTTTTCATTCATTAGAAGCATTAAATATGTTGAAATCCGAAGATCTTGGAGTATGACATGTTTCACAGATATTCAAAGATTAACTGAACGCCAGAAGGGGCAAATAAATTCTGACTGAATTCTCACAAACCACAGCCAAATTTCCAAAATTATCTGATAAAATGAAATTGTGACGGAAACTTAAGGGACAGCTGTGGCGATTAACTTACATTTTACAACAAGAATTCAGCAAGATTATTTGCCATTTTGCTTCTTCATATCCATGCGTAGAGACGTTTTCAGTTATAATTTTTTAAACATGCAGGATGTCTGTGAAGCCATTACTGTCTTCTACAAATTCTAGGAACCCAATATTCTTAAATGACACAACTAAGCCACAGATAGACCCAAACATGCACTTCGTTTTTGTTACCGTCTCACTTCATTTATAAATTTCCTTAATTTATTCAGATTTACATCACAACTATATGTGCTAAATGAAATTGCAGAGCACCGAGCATTGAATATACAAAAAAAGGAATTAATTTTATTCGACTTATACAAATTTCTGAGGACTTATATTCTGAAATATGATAGTACTTGTAGCTTTATTTTGATCTATCTCTGAAATATTGAACAAACTTATTAGAGCTCCAATTGTATAATTGCTTTGCATCAAAACAATACATCAATAATCCCATGTTTTGGAACAGATTTTTCATAAGAAAGAGATATAGATATATAGAAAGTAATTACAACTTGCGCGACATCTTTACCACCCCACGAGTACTTTGTGTTTCAGGAGACTTCCACTGTGTGACGCTGTGGTGGGAGAAACCCGCGGGACATTAAAACGTCAATTTTGATAACGGGTAGCTTCGCCGTGTTTTCTTATTAGTGTTCAATAATACTTTGTGCACCAATTACATACGGAGTAGGTAGAGGGGGAATTGCATTCTATACAAAATAAATTTGAAAATTATATTGGATATATATTTTGCGATTCCATGTTTTCTAAGAAAGCTTTACAGCAAAATTTAAAACTGGAAATTCGGTTAAATAACAACATGGTATTTTAGTAAGTATATTCAAAGATGACTCATGAATATTTTGAAGAAATTTCTGCAATGATACTGCACCGATTAAACCAAGTTAATATAGCCGTTGCGCTCTGCAAGTTTATTATTTAAATGAAAACTGCGCTTTCAGTAATTATTTTCACTTTGGGATTCTTGATTCATATTATACTTTTTATATTTTAGTATGTTGGGTAGTTTGCTAAAAGTAGGTGAGGTTTGTAATTTATAATATTAACAATTTTAATTTGTATATGTAAGACTTCTTTGTAATATTAACTGTTGGAACCTGAAAAGTAATTGCAAAGATTTATCATTGTTATAAGATATGTAGCTGTATTCTTTAGTCTGCCTCACGTTCAAGAGATCCCGAGTTCGATCTCGGTCAGGTTGAGTCACCTCAATAAGGTTTTTCTGCGGTTTTCCCATATCCTGAAAGACGAATGACGGTTGACTCTGAGCTCGATGGACCCCGTACTCGTTAGAGCAGCATTTCACCCATTTCAACATCAGATATGTCTAAAGGTTGAGGACGTAAATTACAAAAGATAAGTGCATGTAAATAATTTACGGATAATTATTTATAAAAATTCGTGACGCAAGGGCCATACAGCTATTATCCATTTAGACGATACGAGCAGCATGACTGCCGATTGATACGCAAATACATTTTTACGGCACACTTTTGAAAAAACATGAAAAGCGCCAAAATTTGACATCCGCTTATTCCTTACAAAGGAATGTAACATATTAGAAAAACAAATATCAACTTCAGTTTAAAACAGTTTAGTTTCGAGGAACTTAAGTTAGTTGTGTGAAATCGACTAAAGCTTTCGGATCATGTAAACAAATATTATAAAAAAATTCCTCTATTTACGTAAATTGCATCGAGAAAGATAATTGTCGCGTTGTGGTTGAGTGGATTAGACGATCGACACCCACCAAGGCGGCCTGGGTTCAATCGCAAAAGACCGCAATTTGAGATATGTGGTGGACAACACGGTCCTGCAGCAGGATTTCTCCAGGTTCTCCTGTTTCTCCCACAAGCATTCCATTAATTTCTCCATTATCATCTTTGCTGTCACTTCATCTCACCATGCTTCTGTCATCCACTTCTCTCGCCCTCATACTAGGCACCGGGTTGATCTTCCATCCTGGATTCTCTCTCTCCCTGGTACAGAGATTTCGTTCTTCAACCTGCATAAGGGTTAAGAATAAAAGATACCCGGACACCACGTAGGGATATAACAGTACAGTTAAAAAAGAGGAAGAAAAAGAAGTAGAGACAGATAATTGTCGATGCAAATTTTCTTAAGTATTTATTAAAAAGTACATGAATAATACTAGAGTGGAGAAGGCTTTGGGCAATTTTCAAATATTTAACTTGCTGGTTCCATGAAATGCTTTGGAATTCAGCAATCTTTGCTTCACCAAGAGACAAAAAAGGAATAATCGCATCCGTTTAAAAATGTTGCTTATATTTGCCGATATCCAGAGGCACTGCTAAATGTTAACGTTGGGAATGTGTGAGTTGAGAATGCAGTGTGATTAGAAATACCTAAAATCACTTACAAACGCATGTTACATTACAGACAATATTTTAGCGTGCAGATATTCCGCGGGAAAAACTTTTTGGTTCACAAAGAATGAAAGTTCCAATGTACTGCGTTTCCTGTCCACAGATGATCCCACCTGTATTATTGTATACCTTGGAAGAAGAAGCTACATGTACTTATAACGTTTTGTAAGAGATATAACTATGTTTTTTAAGTTTAGTATAGATTTAAGTGCCTGTTATTTCTTAAGAATTCAGAATAGCTAAGAAAGTATACACACAAATGTCGAACAAACAAATTATTGTGCTTGAGAATGGAAGCAATCCAAAATGGCACTTACATTTTAGGTTGGAGTGAGAAGTAGAGGATGGCCATTAGCCCCGAGAAGAGCTGTGCTCTTCTTCTGGCTAAGGTCCAAGCTGGGCGACCGGATTGGTCGCTGAGGTTGAGGCAGAAGTGCCCACTGCCAATTATCGTACCTTGGCGTCCACCTCGATCGCGGTCTCACCTACGCACGTCACGTCCACGTCAAAGCCGGACAAGGGCATGCAGTGCTAACGCAGTTATACCCAATTCTCAAATCCGCCATACCAACGCACCTCAAACTACGCCTGTATCGGGCGATTATACCGCCCCTGATTCTTTACGGCTGCGAAGTCAGGGATATGCGGCTCCCACCACTATTCGCAGACTACAGCGCGTCCAGAAGAGAGCACTGTGCATGATCTACAATACCGGGCGTAGATTCCCGTCCCACATCCTTCATACCTACTACGGGGTCCCGTACATCGTGGACGTGGTGCGGGAGAGATCCCGCACCATCTACGATAAGCTGGACTCCCATCCAAACATACTGGTGAACACCCTTGGCCATTACGACCAGAGGGTTTCTCGCCGCCCTCCGAGCTACCGGTTACCCAGAGATGCTTTGGTAACTGGAACTGAACAGGGCCACATTCCCCTGACTGCAACCCCCAAGCCCAGAAATGGGCTTGTTAAACTCAATACCTAAACACTGTACCTTTCCCTCTAGAGTGTTAAGCGGACTGTGCTCAGATGCCTTCCAGGCAGGCGGAAGATCGCAGTCAGACTGGGCGCATCCTCCTGCGGGGCAACAGCGCGCACAAGGCTAGATATGTCCACTGCCAAAAACAACAGCCTGAGACAAAGGATGACCGTTTTATACTGCCCAGATAACGACGCAATAAACGGCTAGGTGCTGGGCAGCAAACCCTCCGTCCAGGTATACCTGGACGACTCGACTATTCTGCTGGTCTGCTGGTCTTTAGGTATATTTTTATGGCATGGTTACATCGAGCTGGTATAAAAATACTTTTTAAATATTGTCGTGAGGCGCTTATTATGTGGCGAGTGAGAGAGAGAGGGAAGCAGGGGGTGAAAGAGACAGATCGGGCCCAAGCCACGCCCATGAAGCCGATGAGCGCTTAGACACGAGCGAAGGCTGAGATGGGGCGGGGAAAGAAACGGATAGACGTGTCGGCAGTTCTTCCTCCTTCGCCTGCCATCGTGAAAGACCGTGAGGTTCTACATTTCCAAGCTAATATTCTTATAGGTAACTGTGAAACACACGTGTACAGCTTTAACGTTTGTTACTTGAGTGATCATCTTTATGATTGTCATGATCACTATTCCTCATAGCGACGATGCAAGTTTCTTTTCACATCAATTGCTTATACTCTGGAAAAGTTTGCTCCACGTATTGGTCGCTAGTTTGATACAGCTTATTCTTACGTTGTAAATTTGGAAGCAGAGTGGCCTATCCTCAGGGTAGTGCAAAGAGTTCCGTCAAAGGGTATGCATGGATATGTATGGGAGTAAGGATGATTCTAGTGGCACTGGAATGCAATTTTCAGACTGGTTTAATGACTGCTTTCTTTATCATCACGTCAATCACGAAGTTACCGACCAAGGGTTACCAATATATCACTGTTCAGAGTTACCGTATGTAGAATGCATATTACGTGATAACACTTAATTCTTTATTTACGTAGGAACCGATAGATAATTTTTCTCTGGTTCTAGTCTGCCTTCGCCGAAGAACCAACTAGATGGCTTTCTTACTGGACCGCCAACCCCATCGTGTCCTCTTTGGGGCACTGCAGCTGTGTGTCACTTCACCTCTCGAAGCCTGCCTTTATTCACACCAAAATTCCATTGTGATTATTAGTCTCGGTCATGCCATTGTTAAGGGTCCGAACAATGCCTTTTCAAGCTGAATCAAGTGTTACCCACTTAGAATCCCTGCTATGAACCCGCTTTCTTCCGTCTCTTTTGTTAAAACTATTCAACACAACTGCACCTGCACGCGTTTTAACATAAAATGTTCCTTTAAATTCCATTATGTTTCTTAAGACATTGCATCCTTTAATTTCGGTATCAACGAGTATAACTGCAGATATTTTTATCGTCAACTCAGGACGGTGCGAAAAAGGGCATTTGTATACTAACAGCTTTGCTTAATTGTTTATATTTTCAGATTGGTTAATGCCTCAATGTACGCGTTACGCACGCTAGCCACGAGTGTTTATTTTACCAAAGAGTTCGGACGGGTAGCTGTAAGGGGTTAAGGAGAGCGAGCGGGTCTTGCAATAATAGATGTCAATGTCACGGTTCTTCCACCCAGATACTTATTATTTGTGTTATATAAAACTTACACTTTCAGGAAGAATTTTAAACACGATTTGTGAGGTTTGTAATTATTTCTGTACTTCCAAAAATATTAACTGTTTATCTTAACGAATACCTTAAGTCCGATGCTTTCTGCAAGATTTCTGACTCAAGAATGCCAGAAGCAGAAAGTGGGATAATGAAGAGTGGGCAGGAGGAAGAAACTAAATGGTCTGCATTGCACATTTTTGTTTACATTGAGCGCACTTTTAACCGTACAAAACACATCTGGTAACAAATTATGTGATGTGTTTATGGGAAAACTCTTTGAGGAAGGGGCAAATCACCAACGCACTTAAATGGGTATGTACTGTCGCGAACCCATTGTCGTGATAGCGCGGCCGACGCACACAAAGGCACAAATAAAGATAGCGCGGAGATAAAAGGCTTGCGGAAACAGATAAGGAATAGAATATTCTAGTGCCGTCTTGTTCATTCTAGAAATATGAGTAGAGGTGTATATAAGAATTTGCGAAACGCCAGAAGAGAGTCAAAAAGGAAGTTGAGAGTCTTGGCATGCAGCCGACACAGACCCTTTTTCTGTGATCAGCGGCTTAGACGATTGTATTTGTGTATGTAACGTAATTCTGCAAATGTAAGAGTTGACCAAAGTGTGTTTCTACGGGAATAAAAAGCATTTTACATTTCTGCCAACTGTACTTTTAATTTTGCGAACCTGCAAAGTCACAATACTAATGTGCCCTTAATAAAAACATCTGTACCAATAACCCTAACACCCTGTATAGTGGTTGGAAGCAGCACCAGTGAAGGGAGGTTTCCAATATTACCTCAACAGCTACCGCTTCCCACAACTTGTTTATTGCTTTTCAGTGGTGTGTGGCCGGGCAGTAGTGTAAGGATTTAGTTCCAACCAAGCGCGTTGGCTAACTTCAGAGAATTACTTTACTGAACATTTTTGCATAAGGAAACCGATATAATTCAAAACACCATGTTTTTATTTATTAGCAGTTGTTGGGCTTTCACACTCCATATATTACTTCAAACAATATTGCTACTACTCCAGTATGGATATGCAGATAGTGTCTAAAGAACATCGTAATCTTTTCTCGGTATCATATTGAAATTTAAGTCAAAGAGGCAAGAGATGAGGGATAAAGGCAAATAATTGCCCAATCGTTGGATAATAGAAGCTGGACATGTAACTGCCAAAGGAATTCAAAGTAATGTCACTCTGTTCGTAGAATACTTGGTGATCAATTATTTCTTGATAAATTTGTTAATGGCCTGGGATGTAGCGAAGAGTTATTTAGTCAAATCAATTTTACTGCCAGCATTGCAAATATCAGAAACCATCAATTACTCTTGTTTAAGCACCAAAAACGTTATCGCATAAAAATTACCCCATTTTAAGAATATGTGTCAACTACAATGAACTTTCTTCTAAAACAGAAGTGAATCACCAATATATATATATATATATATATATATATATATATATATATATATATTGTCGCGAACCCGTATCTACGATCGCGTGGCTTGAAGCTGCCTGAAGCTTCAAAAACAACAGTAACGTCCTGGTCTACCGCACCTAGAAGGCGCCCCTAAGAAAGATGTACGTGGTACACATGAATCTTCTGGCTCACTAGATGGTGCTCTTTGGGAAGATCAGCCTTTAGGAGGGAGCAGTGCCGCAAGGCCGTTTTTATGTGGCGAGGGAGACAGAGGAAGCAGAGAGTGAGAGAGAAATGACGGCCAAGCCACGCCAATGAAGCCGATGAGTGCTTAGACACGCACTGCTGGCGACCGTGGGTGGGGAGGGAGCCGGAGAGACGTCTCGACCGTCCTCCTGCTTCGCCTGCCGTCGTGAAAGACCGTGAATCTTCGCGAGTTGTCGAGAAACTTCTCCAATCTGCGAGAACCAAAGATTAGTGCACAAAAGCGAGAGCACTGGACGAGTTCAGCAGTTTCCGCAGGCTATGGGCTATTCGCCATGGTTTTCTCTCCTGGAGATGTACTTGTCTTAACATGTTTTCCCAGGCCTCTTTGCGGTGTGCTCTTAGGAATCGTCTTACCAGGGACTTGAACCTCTGGTGGACTTCTCCTATGCTGGGATGGATAATGCTTGCCTATACATGCGCCACTTTCCAGCTGTCTGGAAGGATGCGCGCGTGGTGTGCGTTTTAAAGCCGGGGAGAAATCAGGTTTTCCCTTCCAGTTACCGCTCCATCAGCCTTCTACCAGTTTTGTCGAAGGTTTTTGGAGAACTGCTGCTCTCCCAGCTCCTACCTCACTTAGAGGACAGGGGCCTAATCCGGGAACACCAGTTTGGCTTCCGTTCTGGTCAGTCCACGACCGGCAACTACTGCGGGTTGCCGAGAAGGCCTCCCTGGGGTTCCAGGAAAGGTCTAAAACGGTAGCAGTATTGTTAGACGTAGAGAAGGCAGTCGCCATTATCTGGCACAAGGGGCTTAATTACAAACTCCTAGAGCATGAAGTTCCCCGACCATACATTCCCTTGGTGGCCAGTTTCCTCGGAAACCGAAGCTTCCGAGTAAAGGTGGAGGGGAAGCTGTCAACCGAAAGGTCCATTGGCGCTGGAGTGCCGGAAGGCAGCGTGCTGTCACCAGCACTCTTTGCAGCTTACATGGCCGACATACCCACACACCACAACACACACACCTGTCAGGACAAGAGGGAGCAAAGACGCTTGCCAACATTCAAACTCCCCAGTGACGTTCTGCAGTCCCTTGGTTAACCCAAGTTAGAGCTACCTTAAATTCATTTTACGCCTGGGGCCCCTTGGTTAATCCAAGTTAGAGCCCATTAACCTTAAATTAACATTACGCCTGAGGGCTCAAGCGTTAGGCCATCCGTAATCAAAACGGGGCAAAAGCACAAAACCGATTCCCCCCAATGGGAGAGTGCAATAGAACCGCCAAGCTCCTGCCTTCTGATATTACTCAAGGGCATCCAAACAAACACCTTTAAACAAACTACAACCTACCCCCAGCAGAACAACAAAAATCATTCCTGACTCACTACGCAGGTTAAGCCGCAAATCGGCTAGGTACTGCGGCAGAAGACGCACGGACGGGGAAAGAGAAAAAGTGCCCCGCCAGACCAGGACTACCTCTGGACCTCTGGAGCTCAGCAGTCCAGCAGGAAGCCGTAAGGAAAGGAGTTGGTAGAGAGCAGTGTGCAGACAGCCTGGAAGATTACGTTCGTGTGTGTTACGTCATTCTGCTGATATCAGGGTTGTACAAGAGCCTTTCTACGGAAATAAAGAGCATTTTGAATTTCTCAACACATGCGTTTAATCTCATGAACCAAAAAAGTCACAACATATGCATATGTTCTTAGTGTGGAAACAAGCTGGGACATAATTCAGGCATTCAGTATGCAGAATTACGCAAAGAGTAGCTTAAGCAGGGGCATTCGATAATCGTCCTCCACTGGAACGATAAAGTTGCGAATCTCTGGGGGAATATCACATGTTACACGATTTACACACTGAATTAATTCCCGAAATAGCAAATGTATTTAATTCACTGACGGCATTCTAAAAAGCCAGAATCAAATCTCCAAAAAGGGCTGATAATTCTGAAGTATGGTGCAATGTTAAATACACATTTCCAAGACAGCAGTGATTTAATTAAACTTTACGGAGATGTTAATCTACTGGAATTTACCAAACATCGACTTAAAATTTATTTCAACGTTTGGATCTCCATAGGCATGCGAACAGATGTTCTCAATTATAAATTTAAAACAAAGCAGGAGGCTTCTGATGCTATAAATGTCTACTAACAAATATATTGCAACTATATTCGTAAACAACAAAATGAAGCCTAAACTGGAGCAAAATGTACACCAGCTTTCCTCATTTGGGATGTACTGGGTTATTTATTTGGATTTATATCGCAATTCTGATTGCTATATTTATAGCTTGCTATAATATTTTAATAATATACGCGTTTCACACAGTTTTGTTAAGTTCATTTGGGTAATAGTCGAAATAAACTGGCAGATGTTTTCGTTTTCGTCTTAAAGAACATATAAATAATGAGTAAATTTTATCGATGTCTGCAGACTTTTGTTCGGAAACACAATATCTCCTTTCTTTATATTCATCTATATGTCAAATATTCTTCTAATTTACTATATAATATACGTCAAAACCGAACACCATTATTGCTATGTTTTGGAAATATTCTAAATAACTATAACATGTTTATATTTAAGTAACAATTACAAATTCCCCGTCATCTTTAACTGCCAGCCGGTACCTTGTATTTCAAGAGACTTACACTGTGTGCCGCTGTGGTGGGAGAAAACCGCGGGATATCTGAGTTGCGCTGGATTTTCTTCTTAGTGTTAAAAAATAATTTGTACACCACGCACATACATAGAAGCTAGAGGAGAAATTGCATTTTACACAAATTAAATTTCGAAATTTTACTGGACATATGTATTTTGCGGTTCCATGTCATCTAAGAAAGATTTACAGCAAAATTCAAAACTGGAAAGTCGCGTAAATACCAAACGATATTTTATTTCTTTATATCCGAGGATGACACATGAAGATTTTGAAGAAAATTCTGCAGTAATGTACTACCGCTTAAAGAAAATTAATTGAGCGTCTGCTGTCTGTAAAAATTTTATTTAGAACTCTTCTTATGGTTTTCTTAGTTTAATTTTGGATTACTTGATTGTATATTATATGTATTATTTTTATTAGGTTACGTAGCTTTGGAAGAAAGAGTCAAGCAATGTAATTTATAATATTAGTAAATTTAATATGTCCATGTAGGTCTTATTTGTATAATAACCATGGTAACGTGTCATTTTCTTTCATATTAATACAAAAAAAATTTAACACATCTCTCCACAACTGCATCCATAGATCATCACTTTGTGCAGTAAGGGAGTTAATCTAATTTTAAACACATCTAATAGGTCTTTTCATCTTCTATATTTTCATGCTACAACCTTCTAATTTGAATATCTAACAATTTACTCTGATTTCTTGTCTCCATTTAAAATAGATACACATTCAGTTGACAGTGGTGGTGCTTTGTCCAGGGTCCCAGGCGAATTTGATAATTAATTACTCCTGAGGTATTTTCTGTTTAATTAGTTTTATGTTATACTAATGTTATGATAGAATTCAGGTATTAAGTAGGCAATATTTTTTATGCAAAGAGTAACACCATTACGAAAATGTTGACAGTTTTCATTCATTAGAAGCATTAAATATGTTGAAATCCGAAGATCTTGGAGTATGACATGTTTCACAGATATTCAAAGATTAACTGAACGCCAGAAGGGGCAAATAAATTCTGACTGAATTCTCACAAACCACAGCCAAATTTCCAAAATTATCTGATAAAATTAAATTGTGACGGAAACTTAAGGGACAGCTGTGGCGATTAACTTACATTTTACAACAAGAATTCAGCAAGATTATTTGCCATTTTGCTTCTTCATATCCATGCGTAGAGACGTTTTCAGTTATAATATTTTAAACATGCACGATGTCTGTGAAGCCATTACTGTCTTCTACAAATTCTAGGTACCCAATATTCTTAAATGACACAACTAAGCCACAGATAGACCCAAACATGCACTTCGTTTTTGTTACCGTCTCACTTCATTTATAAATTTCCTTTATTTATTCAGATTTACATCACAACTATATGTGCTAAATGAAATTGCAGAGCACCGAGCATTGAATATACAAAAAAAGGAATTAATTTTATTCGACTTATACAAATTTCTGAGGACTTATATTCTGAAATATGATAGTACTTGTAGCTTTATTTTGATCTATCTCTGAAATATTGAACAAACTTATTAGAGCTCCAATTGTATAATTGCTTTGCATCAAAAATATACATCAATAATCCCATGTTTTGGAACAGATTTTTCATAAGAAAGAGATATAGATATATAGAAAGTAATTACAACTTGCGCGACATCTTCACCACCCCACGAGTACTTTGTGTTTCAGGAGACTTCCACTGTGTGACGCTGTGGTGGGAGAAACCCGCGGGACATTAAAACGTCAATTTTGATAACGGGTAGCTTCGCCGTGTTTTCTTATTAGTGTTCAATAATACTTTGTGCACCACGTACATACGGAGTAGGTAGAGGACGAATTGCATTCTATACAAAATAAATTTGAAAATTATACTGGATATATATTTTGCGATTCCATGTTTTCTAAGAAAGCTTTACAGCAAAATTTAAAACTGGAAATTCGGTTAAATAAAAAAATGGTATTTTAGTTCAGTATATTCAAAGATGACTCATGAATATTTTGAAGAAATTTCTGCAATGATACTGCACCGATTAAACCAAGTTAATATAGCCGTTGCGCTCTGCAAGTTTATTATTTAAATGAAAACTGCGCTTTCAGTAATTATTTTCACTTTGGGATTCTTGATTCATATTATACTTTTTATATTTTAGTATGTTGGGTAGTTTGCTAAAAGTAGGTGAGGTTTGTAATTTATAATATTAACAATTTTAATTTGTATATGTAAGACTTCTTTGTATAATAACTGTTGCAACCTGAAAAGTAATTGCAAAGATTTATCATTGTTATAAGATATGTAGCTGTATTCTTTAGTCTGCCTCACGTCAAGAGATCCCGAGTTCGATCTCGGTCAGGTTGAGTCACCTGGATAAAGTTTTTCTGCGGTTTTCCCATATCCTGAAAGACGAATGACGGTTGACTCTGAGCTCGATGGACCCCGTACTCGTTAGAGCAGCATTTCACCCATTTCAACATCAGATATGTCTAAAGGTTGAGGACGTAAATTACAAAAGATAAGTGCATGTAAATAATTTACGGATAATTATTTATAAAAATTCGTGACGCAAGGGCCATACAGCTATTATCCATTTAGACGATACGAGCAGCATGACTGCCGATTGATACGCAAATACATTTTTACGGCACACTTTTGAAAAAACATGAAAAGCGCCAAAATTTGACATCCGCTTATTCCTTACAAAGGAATGTAACATATTAGAAAAACAAATATCAACTTCAGTTTAAAACAGTTTAGTTTCGAGGAACTTAAGTTAGTTGTGTGAAATCGACTAAAGCTTTCGGATCATGTAAACAAATATTATAAAAAAATTCCTCTATTTACGTAAATTGCATCGAGAAAGATAATTGTCGCGTTGTGGTTGAGTGGATTGGAATGATCGACACCCACCAAGGCGGCCTGGGTTCAATCGCAAAAGACCGCAATTTGAGATATGTGGTGGACAACACGGTCCTGCAGCAGGATTTCTCCAGGTTCTCCTGTTTCTCCCACAAGCATTCCATTAATTTCTCCATTATCATCTTTGCTGTCACTTCATCTCACCATGCTTCTGTCATCCACTTCTCTCGCCCTCATACTAGGCACCGGGTTGATCTTCCATCCTGTATTCTCTCTCTCCCTGGTACAGAGATTTCGTTCTTCAACCTGCATAAGGGTTAAGAATAAAAGATACCCGGACACCACGTAGGGATATAACAGTACAGTTAAAAAAGAGGAAGAAAAAGAAGTAGAGACAGATAATTGTCGATGCAAATTTTCTTAAGTATTTATTAAAAAGTACATGAATAATACTAGAGTGGAGAAGGCTTTGGGCAATTTTCAAATATTTAACTTGCTGGTTCCATGAAATCCTTTGGAATTCAGCAATCTTTGCTTCACCAAGAGACAAAAAAGGAATAATCGCATCCGCTTAAAAATGTTGCTTATATTTGCCGATATCCAGAGGCACTGCTAAATGTTAACGTTGGGAATGTGTGAGTTGAGAATGCAGTGTGATTAGAAATACCTAAAATCACTTACAAACGCATGTTACATTACAGACAATATTTTAGCGTGCAGATATTCCGCGGGAAAAACTTTTTGGTTCACAAAGAATGAAAGTTCCAATGTACTGTGTTTCCTGTCCACAGATGATCCCACCTGTATTATTGTATACCTTGGAAGAAGAAGCTACATGTACTTATAACGTTTTGTAAGAGATATAACTATGTTTTTTAAGTTTAGTATAGATTTAAGTGCCTGTTATTTCTTAAGAATTCAGAATAGCTAAGAAAGTAAACACACAAATGTCGAACAAACAAATTATTGTGCTTGAGAATGGAAGCAATCCAAAATGGCACTTACATTTTAGGTTGGAGTGAGAAGTAGAGGATGGCCATTAGCCCCGAGAAGAGCTGTGCTCTTCTTCTGGCTAAGGTCCAAGCTGGGCGACCGGATTGGTCGCTGAGGTTGAGGCAGAAGTGCCCACTGCCAATTATCGTACCTTGGCGTCCACCTCGATCGCGGTCTCACCTACGCACGTCACGTCCACGTCAAAGCCGGACAAGGGCATGCAGTGCTAACGCAGTTATACCCAATTCTCAAATCCGCCATACCAACGCACCTCAAACTACGCCTGTATCGGGCGATTATACCGCCCCTGATTCTTTACGGCTGCGAAGTCAGGGATATGCGGCTCCCACCACTATTCGCAGACTACAGCGCGTCCAAAAGAGGGCACTGTGCATGATCTACAATACCGGGCGTAGATTCCCGTCCCACATCCTTCATACCTACTACGGGGTCCCGTACATCGTGGACGTGGTGCGGGAGAGATCCCGCACCATCTACGATAAGCTGGACTCCCATCCAAACATACTGGTGAACACCCTTGGCCATTACGACCAGAGGGTTCCTCGCCGCCGACCGAGCTACCGGTTACCCAGAGATGCTTTGGTAACTGGAACTGAACAGGGCCACATTCCCCTGACTGCAACCCCCAAGCCCAGAAATTGGCTTGTTAAACTCAATACCTAAACACTGTACCTTTCCCTCTAACCTGTTAAGCGCACTGTGCTCAGATGCCTTCCAGGCAGGCGGAAGATCGCAGTCAGTCTGGGCGCATCCTCCTGCGGGGCAACAGCGCGCACAAGGCTAGATATGTCCACTGCCAAAAACAACAGCCTGAGACAAAGGATGACCGTTTTATACTGCCCAGATAACGACGCAATAAACGGCTAGGTGCTGGGCAGCAAACCCTCCGTCCAGGTATACCTGGACGACTCGACTATTCTGCTGGTCTGCTGGTCTTTAGGTATATTTTTATGGCATGGTTACATCGAGCTGGTATAAAAATACTTTTTTAAATATTGTCGTGAGGCGCTTATTATGTGGCGAGTGAGAGAGAGAGGGAAGCAGGGGGTGAAAGAGACAGATCGGGCCCAAGCCACGCCCATGAAGCCGATGAGCGCTTAGACACGAGCGAAGGCTGAGATGGGGCGGGGAAAGAAACGGATAGACGTGTCGGCAGTTCTTCCTCCTTCGCCTGCCATCGTGAAAGACGGTGAGGTTCTACATTTCCAAGCTAATATTCTTATAGGTAACTGTGAAACACACGTGTACAGCTTTAACGTTTGTTACTTGAGTGATCATCTTTATGATTGTCATGATCACTATTCCTCATAGCGACGATGCAAGTTTCTTTTCACATCAATTGCTTATACTCTGGAAAAGTTTGCTCCACGTATTGGTCGCTAGTTTGATACAGCTTATTCTTACGTTGTAAATTTGGAAGCAGAGTGGCCTATCCTCAGGGTAGTGCAAAGAGTTCCGTCAAAGGGTATGCATGGATATGTATGCGAGTAAGGATGATTCTAGTGGCACTGGAATGCAATTTTCAGACTGGTTTAATGGCTGCTTTCTTTATCATCACGTCAATCACGAAGTTGCCGACCAAGGGTTACCAATATATCACTGTTCATAATTACCGTATGTAGAATGCATATTACGTGATAACACTTAATTCTTTATTTACGTAGGAACCGATAGATAATTTTTCTCTGGTTCTGGTCTGCCTTCGCCGAAGAACCAACTAGATGGCTTTCTTACTGGACCGCCAACCCCATCGTGTCCTCTTTGGGGCACTGCAGCTGTGTGTCACTTTCACCTCTCGAAGCCTGCCTTTATTCACACCAAAATTCCATTGTGATTAATAGTCTCGGTCATGCCATTGTTAAGGGTCCGAACAATGCCTTTTCAAGCTGAATCAAGTGTTACCCACTTAGAATCCCTGCTATGAACCCGCTTTCTTCCGTCTCTTTTGTTAAAACTATTCAACACAACTGCACCTGCACGCGTTTTAACATAAAATGTTCCTTTAAATTCCATTATGTTTCTTAAGACATTGCATCCTTTAATTTCGGTATCAACGAGTATAACTGCAGATATTTTTATCGTCAACTCAGGACGGTGCGAAAAAGGGCATTTGTATACTAACAGCTTTGCTTAATTGTTTATATTTTCAGATTGGTTAATGCCTCAATGTACGCGTTACGCACGCTAGCCACGAGTGTTTATTTTACCAAAGAGTTCGGACGGGTAGCTGTAAGGGGTTAAGGAGAGCGAGTGGGTCTTGCAATAATAGATGTCAATGTGACGGTTCTTCCACCCAGAGACTTATTATTTGTGTTATATAAAACTTACACTTTCAGGAAGAATTTTAAACACGATTTGTGAGGTTTGTAATTATTTCTGTACTTCCAAAGTATTAACGATTTATCTTAACGAATACCTTAAGTCCGATGCTTTCTGCAAGATTTCTGACTCAAGAATGACAGAAGCAGAAAGTGGGATAATGAAGAGTGGGCAGGAGGAAGAAACTAAATGGTCTGCATTGCACATTTTTGTTTACATTGAGCGCACTTTTAACCGTACAAAACACATCTGGTAACAAATTATGTGATGTGTTTATGGGAAAACTCTTTGAGGAAGGGGCAAATCACCAACGCACTTAAATGGGTATGTACTGTCGCGAACCCATTGTCGTGATAGCGCGGCCGACGCACACAAAGGCACAAATAAAGATAGCGCGGAGATAAAAGGCTTGCGGAAACAGATAAGGAATAGAATATTCTAGTGCCGTCTTGTTCATTCTAGAAATATGAGTAGAGGTGTATATAAGAAATTGCGAAACGCCAGAAGAGAGTCAAAAAGGAAGTTGAGAATCTTGGCATGCAGCTGACACAGGCCCTTTTTCTGTGATCAGCGGCTTAGACGATTGTATTTGTGTATGTAACGTAAATCTGCAAATGTAAGAGTTGACCAAAGTGTGTTTCTACGGGAATAAAAAGCATTTTACATTTCTGCCAACTGTAGTTTTAATTTTGCGAACCTGCAAAGTCACAATACTAATGTGCCCTTCATAAAAACATCTGTACCAATAACCCTAACACCCTGTATAGTGGTTGGAAGCAGCACCAGTGAAGGGAGGTTTCCAATATTACCTCAACAGCTACCGCTTCCCACAACTTGTTTATTGCTTTTCAGTGGTGTGTGGCCGGGCAGTAGTGTAAGGATTTAGTTCCAACCAAGCGCGTTGGCTAACTTCAGAGAATTACTTTACTGAACATTTTTGCATAAGGAAACAGATATAATTCAAAACACCATGCTTTTATTTATTAGCAGTTATTGGGCTTTCACACTCCATATATTACCTCAAACAATATTGCTACTACTCCAGTATGGATATGCAGATAGTGTCTAAAGAACATCGTAATCTTTTCTCGGTATCATATTGAAATTAAAGTCAAAGAGGCAAGAGATGAGGGATAAAGGCAAATAATTGCCCAATCGTTGGATAATAGAAGCTGGACATGCAACTGCCAAAGGAATTCAAAGTAATGTCACTCTGTTCGTAGAATACTTGGTGATCAATTATTTCTTGATAAATTTGTTAATGGCCTGGGATGTAGCGAAGAGTTATTTAGTCAAATCAATTTTAATGCCAGCATTGCAAATATCAGAAACCATCAATTACTCTTGTTTAAGCACCAAAAACGTTATCGCATAAAAATTACCCCATTTTAAGAATATGTGTCAACTACAATGAACTTTCTTCTAAAACAGAAGTGAATCACCAATATATATATATTGTCGCGAACCCGTATCTACGATCGCGTGGCTTGAAGCTGCCCGAAGCTTCAAAAACAACAGTAACGGCCTGGTCTACCGCACCGAGAAGGCGCCCCTAAGAAAGATGTACGTGGTACACATGAATCTTCTGGCTCACTAGATGGTGCTCTTTGGGAAGACCAGCCTTTAGGAGGGAGCAGTGCCGCAAGGCCGTTTTTATGTGGCGAGGGAGACAGAGGAAGCAGAGAGTGAGAGAGAAATGACGGCCAAGCCACGCCAATGAAGCCGATGAGTGCTTAGACACGCACTGCTGGCGACCGTGGGTGGGGAGGGAGCCGGAGAGACGTCTCGACAGTCCTCCTCCTTCGCCTGCCGTCGTGAAAGACCGTGAATCTTCGCGAGTTGTCGAGAAACTTCTCCAATCTGCGAGAACCAAAGATTAGTGCACAAAAGCGAGAGCACTGGACGAGTTCAGCAGTTTCCGCAGGCTATGGGCTATTCGCCATGGTTTTCTCTCCTGGAGGTGTACTTGTCTTAACATGTTTTCCCAGGCCTCTTTGCGGTGTGCTCTTAGGAATCGTCTTACCAGGGACTTGAACCTCTGGTGGACTTCTCCTATGCTGGGATGGATAATGCTTGCCTATACATGCGCCACTTTCCAGCTGTCTGGAAGGATGCGCGCGTGGTGTGCGTTTTAAAGCCGGGGAGAAATCAGGTTTTCCCTTCCAGTTACCGCTCCATCAGCCTTCTACCAGTTTTGTCGAAGGTTTTTGGAAAACTGCTGCTCTCCCAGCTCCTACCTCACTTAGAGGACAGGGGCCTAATCCGGGAACACCAGTTTGGCTTCCGTTCTGGCCAGTCCACGACCGGCAACTACTGCGGGTTGCCGAGAAGGCCTCCCTGGGATTCCAGGAAAGGTCTAAAACGGTAGCAGTATTGTTAGACGTGGAGAAGGCAGTCGCCATTATCTGGAACAAGGGGCTTAATTACAAACTCCTAGAGCATGAAGTTCCCCGACCATACATTCCCTTGGTGGCCGATTTCCTCGGAAACCGAAGCTTCCGAGTAAAGGTGGAGGGGAAGCTGTCAACCGAAAGGCCCATTGGCGCTGGAGTGCCGGAAGGCAGCGTGCTGTCACCAGCACTCTTTGCAGCTTACATGGCCGACATACCCACACACCACAACACCCACACCTCTCAGGATGCAGATGATCTCATGATCTTCACGGTAAACAGGAACCTGGGGTACGGCTTTCGGTAGATCCGAGCCCAGCTCCGGGCCATTGGCGAATGGAGCGCAAAATGGCGAATGGCAATTAACCCGGAGAAGAGCTCTGCAATTGTCCTGGCGAAAACCAGAGCCAACCGGTTGCAGCAGAACTTCGTTTTACGGCACCGTGGAATCCCATGGGTGAAAACGGCGAAGTATCTCGCAGTGACGCTAGACCGCAAACTAACTTACGCTCCGCAAGTCAAAGGAAAGGTCCAGCTTGGACACGCCGCGCTCAGGAACCTATAACCAATTTTCCGTTCAACCATGCCCCTCCGTCTCAAACTCCAGCTGTATCGGGAAATCGTCCCACCCATGACTTTGTACGGCTGTGAGATCTGGGGAACAGTGGCAAATACCAGTTTCATCAGACTCCAGACGCTGCAGAACAGGGGGCTCAAAGTGATTTACGATACAAACTGGAGATTTTCAGCCCAGATCCTACATGAATATTCGAAAACCCCGTACACTGTCGATGTCATCCGAGAGAGGGCACGTTCAATGTACGACAAAATCCAAACCCATGGCAACCCTTTGGTGAACTCCCTGGGCAGGTATGACCAGAGGGAGCAAAGACGCTTGCCAACATTCAAACTCCCCAGGGACGTCCTGGGGTCCCTTGGTTAACCCAAGTTAGAGCTACCTTAAATTCATTTTACGCCTGGGGCCCCTTGGTTAATCCAAGTTAGAGCCCATTAACCTTAATTTAACATTACGCGTGAGGGCTCAAGCGTTAGGCCATCCGTAATCAAAACGGCGGAAAAGCACAAAACCGATTCCCCCCCCCCCCAATGGGAGATTAGAATAGAACCGCCAAGCTGCTGCCTTCTGATATTACTCAAGGGCATCCAAACAAACACCTTTAAACAAACTACAACCTACCCCCAGCAGAACAACAAAAATCATTCCTGACTCACTACGCAGGTTAAGCCGCAAATCGGCTAGGTACTGCGGCAGAAGGCGCACGGACGGGGAAAGAGAAAAAGTGCCCCGCCAGACCAGGACTACCTCTGGACCTCTGGAGCTCAGCAGTCCAGCAGGAAGCCGTAAGGAAAGGAGTTGGTAGAGAGCAGTGTGCAGACAGCCTAGAAGATTACGTTCGTGTGTGTTACGTCATTCTGCTGATATCAGGGTTGTACAAGAGCCTTTCTACGGAAATAAAGAGCATTTTGAATTTCTCCACACATGCGTTTAATCTCATGAACCAAAAAAGTCACAACATATGCATATGTTCTTAGTGTGGAAACAAGCTGGGACATAATTCAGGCATTCAGTATGCAGAATTACGCAAAGAGTAGCTTAAGCAGGGGCATTCGATAATCGTCCTCCACTGGAACGATAAAGTTGCGAATCTCTGGGGGAATATCACATGTTACACGATTTACACACTGAATTAATTCCCGAAATAGCAAATGTATTTAATTCACTGACGGCATTCTAAAAAGCCAGAATCAAATCTCCAAAAAGGGCTGATAATTCTGAAGTATGGTGCAATGTTAAATACACATTTCCAAGACAGCAGTGATTTAATTAAACTTTACGGAGATGTTAATCTACTGGAATTTACCAAACATCGACTTAAAATTTATTTCAACGTTTGGATCTCCATAGGCATGCGAACAGATGTTCTCAATTATAAATTTAAAACAAAGCAGGAGGCTTCTGATGCTATAAATGTCTACTAACAAATATATTGCAACTATATTCGTAAACAACAAAATGAAGCCTAAACTGGAGCAAAATGTACACCAGCTTTCCTCATTTGGGATGTACTGGGTTATTTATTTGGATTTATATCTCAACTCTGATTGCTATATTTATAGCTTGCTATAATATTTTAATAATATACGCGTTTCACACAGTTTTGTTAAGTTCATTTGGGTAATAGGCGAAATAAACTGACAGATGTTTTCGTTTTCGTCTTAAAGAACATATAAATAATGAGTAAATTTTATCGATGTCTGCAGAATTTTGTTCGGAAACACAATATCTCCTTTCTTTATATTCATCTATATGTCAAATATTCTTCTAATTTACTATATAATATACGTCAAAACCGAACACCATTATTGCTATGTTTTGGAAATATTCTAAATAACTATAACATGTTTATATTTAAGTAACAATTACAAATTCCCCGTCATCTTTAACTGCCAGCCGGTACCTTGTATTTCAAGAGACTTACACTGTGTGCCGCTGTGGTGGGAGAAAACCGCGGGATATCTGAGTTGCGCCGGATTTTCTTCTTAGTGTTAAAAAATAATTTGTACACCACGCACATACATAGAAGCTAGAGGAGAAATTGCATTTTACACAAATTTAATTTTGAAATTTTACTGGACATATGTATTTTGCGGTTCCATGTCACCTAAGAAAGATTTACAGCAAAATTCAAAACTGGAAAGTCGCGTAAATACCAAACGATATTTTATTTCTTTATATCCGAGGATGACACATGAAGATTTTGAAGAAAAATCTGCAGTAATGTACTACCGCTTAAAGAAAATTAATTGAGCGTCTGCTGTCTGTAAAGTTTTTATTTAGAACTCTTCTTATGGTTTTCTTAGTTTAATTTTGGATTACTTGATTGTATATTATATGTATTATTTTTATTAGGTTACGTAGCTTTGGAAGAAAGAGTCAAGCAATGTAATTTATAATATTAGTAAATTTAATATGTCCATGTAGGTCTTATTTGTATAATAACCATGGTAACGTGTCATTTTCTTTCATATTAATACAAAAAAAATTTAACACATCTCTCCACAACTGCATCCATAGATCATCACTTTGTGCAGTAAGGGAGTTAATCTAATTTTAAACACATCTAATAGGTCTTTTCATCTTCTATATTTTCATGCTACAACCTTCTAATTTGAATATCTAACAATTTACTCTGATTTCTTGTCTCCATTTAAAATAGATACACATTCAGTTGACAGTGGTGGTGCTTTGTCCAGGGTCCCAGGCGAATTTGATAATTAATTACTCCTGAGGTATTTTCTGTTTAATTAGTTTTATGTTATACTAATGTTATGATAGAATTCAGGTATTAAGTAGGCAATATTTTTTATGCAAAGAGTAACATCATTACGAAAATGTTGACAGTTTTCATTCATTAGAAGCATTAAATATGTTGAAATCCGAAGATCTTGGAGTATGACATGTTTCACAGATATTCAAAGATTAACTGAACGCCAGAAGGGGCAAATAAATTCTGACTGAATTCTCACAAACCACAGCCAAATTTCCAAAATTATCTGATAAAATTAAATTGTGACGGAAACTTAAGGGACAGCTGTGGCGATTAACTTACATTTTACAACAAGAATTCAGCAAGATTATTTGCCATTTTGCTTCTTCATATCCATGCGTAGAGACGTTTTCAGTTATAATTTTTTAAACATGCAGGATGTCTGTGAAGCCATTACTGTCTTCTACAAATTCTAGGTACCCAATATTCTTAAATGACACAACTAAGCCACAGATAGACCCAAACATGCACTTCGTTTTTGTTACCGTCTCACTTCATTTATAAATTTCCTTAATTTATTCAGATTTACATCACAACTATATGTGCTAAATGAAATTGCAGAGCACCGAGCATTGAATATACAAAAAAAGGAATTAATTTTATTCGACTTATACAAATTTCTGAGGACTTATATTCTGAAATATGATAGTACTTGTAGCTTTATTTTGATCTATCTCTGAAATATTGAACAAACTTATTAGAGCTCCAATTGTATAATTGCTTTGCATCAAAACAATACATCAATAATCCCATGTTTTGGAACAGATTTATCATAAGAAAGAGATATAGATATATAGAAAGTAATTACAACTTGCGCGACATCTTTACCACCCCACGAGTACTTTGTGTTTCAGGAGACTTCCACTGTGTGACGCTGTGGTGGGAGAAACCCGCGGGACATTAAAACGTCAATTTTGATAACGGGTAGCTTCGCCGTGTTTTCTTATTAGTGTTCAATAATACTTTGTGCACCACGTACATACGGAGTAGGTAGAGGGGGAATTGCATTCTATACAAAATAAATTTGAAAATTATACTGGATATATATTTTGCGATTCCATGTTATCTAAGAAAGCTTTACAGCAAAATTAAAACTGGAAATTCGGTTAAATAACAACATGGTATTTTAGTAAGTATATACATAGATGACTCATGAATATTTTGAAGAAATTTCTGCAATGATACTGCACCGATTAAACCAAGTTAATATAGCCGTTGCGCTCTGCAAGTTTATTATTTAAATGAAAACTGCGCTTTCAGTAATTATTTTCACTTTGGGATTCTTGATTCATATTATACTTTTTATATTTTAGTATGTTGGGTAGTTTGCTAAAAGTAGGTGAGGTTTGTAATTTATAATATTAACAATTTTAATTTGTATATGTAAGACTTCTTTGTATATTAACTGTTGGAACCTGAAAAGTAATTGCAAAGATTTATCATTGTTATAAGATATGTAGCTGTATTCTTTAGTCTGCCTCACGTTCAAGAGATCTCGAGTTCGATCTGGGTCAGGTTGAGTCACCTGGATAAGGTTTTTCTGCGGTTTTCCCATATCCTGAAAGACGAATGACGGTTGACTCTGAGCTCGATGGACCCCGTACTCGTTAGAGCAGCATTTCACGCATTTCAACATCAGATATGTCTAAAGGTTGAGGACGTAAATTACAAAAGATAAGTGCATGTAAATAATTTACGGATAATTATTTATAAAAATTCGTGACGCAAGGGCCATACAGCTATTATCCATTTAGACGATACGAGCAGCATGACTGCCGATTGATACGCAAATATATTTTTACGGCACACTTTTGAAAAAACATGAAAAGCGCCAAAATTTGACATCCGCTTATTCCTTACAAAGGAATGTAACATATTAGAAAAACAAATATCAACTTCAGTTTAAAACAGTTTAGTTTCGAGGAACTTAAGTTAGTTGTGTGAAATCAACTAAAGCTTTCGGATCATGTAAACAAATATTATAAAAAAATTCCTCTATTTACGTAAATTGCATCGAGAAAGATAATTGTCGCGTTGTGGTTGAGTGGATTGGACGATCGACACCCACCAAGGCGGCCTGGGTTCAATCGCAAAAGACCGCAATTTGAGATATGTGGTGGACAACACGGTCCTGCAGCAGGATTTCTCCAGGTTCTCCTGTTTCTCCCACAAGCATTCCATTAATTTCTCCATTATCATCTTTGCTGTCACTTCATCTCACCATGCTTCTGTCATCCACTTCTCTCGCCCTCATACTAGGCACCGGGTTGATCTTCCATCCTGGATTCTCTCTCTCCCTGGTACAGAGATTTCGTTCTTCAACCTGCATAAGGGTTAAGAATAAAAGATACCCGGACACCACGTAGGGATATAACAGTACAGTTAAAAAAGAGGAAGAAAAAGAAGTAGAGACAGATAATTGTCGATGCAAATTTTCTTAAGTATTTA
This sequence comes from Mantis religiosa, assembly GCA_030765055.1. Taxonomy (NCBI): domain Eukaryota; kingdom Metazoa; phylum Arthropoda; class Insecta; order Mantodea; family Mantidae; genus Mantis; species Mantis religiosa. Next base: position 37,492,249 of record CM060948.1, read on the forward strand.
TTAAAAAGTACATGAATAATACTAGAGTGGAGAAGGCTTTGGGCAATTTTCAAATATTTAACTTGCTGGTTCCATGAAATGCTTTGGAATTCAGCAATCTTTGCTTCACCAAGAGACAAAAAAGGAATAATCGCATCCGTTTAAAAATGTTGCTTATATTTGCCGATATCCAGAGGCACTGCTAAATGTTAACGTTGGGAATGTGTGAGTTGAGAATGCAGTGTGATTAGAAATACCTAAAATCACTTACAAACGCATGTTACATTACAGACAATATTTTAGCGTGCAGATATTCCGCGGGAAAAACTTTTTGGTTCACAAAGAATGAAAGTTCCAATGTACTGTGCTTCCTGTCCACAGATGATCCCACCTGTATTATTGTATACCTTGGAAGAAGAAGCTACATGTACTTATAACGTTTTGTAAGAGATATAACTATGTTTTTTAAGTTTAGTATAGATCTAAGTGCCTGTTATTTCTTAAGAATTCAGAATAGCTAAGAAAGTATACACACAAATGTCGAACAAACAAATTATTGTGCTTGAGAATGGAAGCAATCCAAAATGGCACTTACATTTTAGGTTGGAGTGAGAAGTAGAGGATGGCCATTAGCCCCGAGAAGAGCTGTGCTCTTCTTCTGGCTAAGGTCCAAGCTGGGCGACCGGATTGGTCGCTGAGGTTGAGGCAGAAGTGCCCACTGCCAATTATCGTACCTTGGCGTCCACCTCGATCGCGGTCTCACCTACGCACGTCACGTCCACGTCAAAGCCGGACAAGGGCATGCAGTGCTAACTCAGTTATACCCAATTCTCAAATCCGCCATACCAACGCACCTCAAACTACGCCTGTATCGGGCGATTATACCGCTCCTGATTCTTTACGGCTGCGAAGTCAGGGATATGCGGCTCCCACCACTATTCGCAGACTACAGCGCGTCCAGAAGAGGGCACTGTGCATGATCTACAATACCGGGCGTAGATTCCCGTCCCACATCCTTCATACCTACTACGGGGTCCCGTACATCGTGGACGTGGTGCGGGAGAGATCCCGCACCATCTACGATAAGCTGGACTCCCATCCAAACATACTGGTGAACACCCTTGGCCATTACGACCAGAGGGTTCCTCGCCGCCGACCGAGCTACCGGTTACCCAGAGATGCTTTGGTAACTGGAACTGAACAGGGCCACATTCCCCTGACTGCAACCCGCAAGCCCAGAAATGGGCTTGTTAAACTCAATACCTAAACACTGTACCTTTCCCTCTAGTCTGTTAAGCGGACTGTGCTCAGATGCCTTCCAGGCAGGCGGAAGATCGCAGTCAGACTGGGCGCATCCTCCTGCGGGGCAACAGCGCGCACAAGGCTAGATATGTCCACTGCCAAAAACAACAGCCTGAGACAAAGGATGACCGTTTTATACTGCCCAGATAACGACGCAATAAACGGCTAGGTGCTGGGCAGCAAACCCTCCGTCCAGGTATACCTGGACGACTCGACTATTCTGCTGGTCTGCTGGTCTTTAGGTATATTTTTATGGCATGGTTACATCGAGCTGGTATAAAAATACTTTTTTAAATATTGTCGTGAGGCGCTTATTATGTGGCGAGTGAGAGAGAGAGGGAAGCAGGGGGTGAAAGAGACAGATCGGGCCCAAGCCACGCCCATGAAGCCAATGAGCGCTTAGACACGAGCGAAGGCTGAGATGGGGCGGGGAAAGAAACGGATAGACGTGTCGGCAGTTCTTCCTCCTTCGCCTGCCATCGTGAAAGACCGTGAGGTTCTACATTTCCAAGCTAATATTCTTATAGGTAACTGTGAAACACACGTGTACAGCTTTAACGTTTGTTACTTGAGTGATCATCTTTATGATTGTCATGATCACTATTCCTCATAGCGACGATGCAAGTTTCTTTTCACATCAATTGCTTATACTCTGGAAAAGTTTGCTCCACGTATTGGTCGCTAGTTTGATACAGCTTATTCTTACGTTGTAAATTTGGAAGCAGAGTGGCCTATCCTCAGGGTAGTGCAAAGAGTTCCGTCATAGGGTATGCATGGATATGTATGCGAGTAAGGATGATTCTAGTGGAACTGGAATGCAATTTTCAGACTGGTTTAATGACTGCTTTCTTTATCATCACGCCAATCACGAAGTTGCCGACCAAGGGTTACCAATATATCACTGTTCAGAGTTACCGTATGTAGAATGCATATTACGTGATAACACTTAATTCTTTATTTACGTAGGAACCGATAGATAATTTTTCTCTGGTTCTGGTCTGCCTTCGCCGAAGAACCAACTAGATGGCTTTCTTACTGGACCGCCAACCCCATCGTGTCCTCTTTGGGGCACTGCAGCTGTGTGTCACTTTCACCTCTCGAAGCCTGCCTTTATTCACACCAAAATTCCATTGTGATTATTAGTCTCGGTCATGCCATTGTTAAGGGTCCGAACAATGCCTTTTCAAGCTGAATCAAGTGTTACCCAGATAGAATCCCTGCTATGAACCCGCTTTCTTCCGTCTCTTTTGTTAAAACTATTCAACACAACTGCACCTGCACGCGTTTTAACATAAAATGTTCCTTTAAATTCCATTATGTTTCTTAAGACATTGCATCCTTTAATTTCGGTATCAACGAGTATAACTGCAGATATTTTTATCGTCAGCTCAGGACGGTGCGAAAAAGGGCATTTGTATACTAACAGCTTTGCTTAATTGTTTATATTTTCAGATTGGTTAATGCCTCAATGTACGCGTTACGCACGCTAGCCACGAGTGTTTATTTTACCAAAGAGTTCGGACGGGTCGCTGTAAGGGGTTAAGGAGAGCGAGCGGGTCTTGCAATAATAGATGTCAATGTCACGGTTCTTCCACCCAGATACTTATTATTTGTGTTATATAAAACTTACACTTTCAGGAAGAATTTTAAACACGATTTGTGAGGTTTGTAATTATTTCTGTACTTCCAAAAATATTAACTGTTTATATTAACGAATACCTTAAGTCCGATGCTTTCTGCAAGATTTCTGACTCAAGAATGCCAGAAGCAGAAAGTGGGATAATGAAGAGTGGGCAGGAGGAAGAAACTAAATGGTCTGCATTGCACATTTTTGTTTACATTGAGCGCACTTTTAACCGTACAAAACACATCTGGTAACAAATTATGTGATGTGTTTATGGGAAAACTCTTTGAGGAAGGGGCAAATCACCAACGCACTTAAATGGGTATGTACTGTCGCGAACCCATTGTCGTGATAGCGCGGCCGACGCACACAAAGGCACAAATAAAGATAGCGCGGAGATAAAAGGCTTGCGGAAACAGATAAGGAATAGAATATTCTAGTGCCGTCTTGTTCATTCTAGAAATATGAGTAGAGGTGTATATAAGAAATTGCGAAACGCCAGAAGAGAGTCAAAAAGGAAGTTGAGAATCTTGGCATGCAGCTGACACAGACCCTTTTTCTGTGATCAGCGGCTTAGACGATTGTATTTGTGTATGTAACGTAATTCTGCAAATGTAAGAGTTGACCAAAGTGTGTTTCTACGGGAATAAAAAGCATTTTACATTTCTGCCAACTGTACTTTTAATTTTGCGAACCTGCAAAGTCACAATACTAATGTGCCCTTCATAAAAACATCTGTACCAATAACCCTAACACCCTGTATAGTGGTTGGAAGCAGCACCAGTGAAGGGAGGTTTCCAATATTACCTCAACAGCTACCGCTTCCCACAACTTGTTTATTGCTTTTCAGTGGTGTGTGGCCGGGCAGTAGTGTAAGGATTTAGTTCCAACCAAGCGCGTTGGCTAACTTCAGAGAATTACTTTACTGAACATTTTTGCATAAGGAAACAGATATAATTCAAAACACCATGGTTTTATTTATTAGCAGTTGTTGGGCTTTCACACTCCATATATTACCTCAAACAATATTGCTACTACTCCAGTATGGATATGCAGATAGTGTCTAAAGAACATCGTAATCTTTTCTCGGTGTCATATTGAAATTAAAGTCAAAGAGGCAAGAGATGAGGGATAAAGGCAAATAATTGCCCAATCGTTGGATAATAGAAGCTGGACTTGCAACTGCCAAAGGAATTCAAAGTAATGTCACTCTGTTCGTAGAATACTTGGTAATCAATTATTTCTTGATAAATTTGTTAATGGCCTGGGATGTAGCGAAGAGTTATTTAGTCAAATCAATTTTAATGCCAGCATTGCAAATATCAGAAACCATCAATTACTCTTGTTTAAGCACCAAAAACGTTATCGCATAAAAATTACCCCATTTTAAGAATATGTGTCAACTACAATGAACTTTCTTCTAAAACAGAAGTGAATCACCAATATATATATATATATATTGTCGCGAACCCGTATCTACGATCGCGTGGCTTGAAGCTGCCTGAAGCTTCAAAAACAACAGTAACGTCCTGGTCTACCGCACCGAGAAGGCGCCCCTAAGAAAGATGTACGTGGTACACATGAATCTTCTGGCTCACTAGATGGTGCTCTTTGGGAAGACCAGCCTTTAGGAGGGAGCAGTGCCGCAAGGCCGTTTTTATGTGGCGAGGGAGACAGAGGAAGCAGAGAGTGAGAGAGAAATGACGGCCAAGCCACGCCAATGAAGCCGATGAGTGCTTAGACACGCACTGCTGGCGACCGTGGGTGGGGAGGGAGCCGGAGAGACGTCTCGACCGTCCTCCTCCTTCGCCTGCCGTCGTGAAAGACCGTGAATCTTCGCGAGTTGTCGAGAAACTTCTCCAATCTGCGAGAACCAAAGATTAGTGCACAAAAGCGAGAGCACTGGACGAGTTCAGCAGTTTCCGCAGGCTATGGGCTATTCGCCATGGTTTTCTCTCCTGGAGATGTACTTGTCTTAACATGTTTTCCCAGGCCTCTTTGCGGTGTGCTCTTAGGAATCGTCTTACCAGGGACTTGAACCTCTGGTGGACTTCTCCTATGCTGGGATGGATAATGCTTGCCTATACATGCGCCACTTTCCAGCTGTCTGGAAGGATGCGCGCGTGGTGTGCGTTTTAAAGCCGGGGAGAAATCAGGTTTTCCCTTCCAGTTACCGCTCCATCAGCCTTCTACCAGTTTTGTCGAAGGTTTTTGGAAAACTGCTGCTCTCCCAGCTCCTACCTCACTTAGAGGACAGGGGCCTAATCCGGGAACACCAGTTTGGCTTCCGTTCTGGCCAGTCCACGACCGGCAACTACTGCGGGTTGCCGAGAAGGCCTCCCTGGGATTCCAGGAAAGGTCTAAAACGGTAGCAGTATTGTTAGACGTGGAGAAGGCAGTCGCCATTATCTGGCACAAGGGGCTTAATTACAAACTCCTAGAGCATGAAGTTCCCCGACCATACATTCCCTTGGTGGCCGGTTTCCTCGGAAACCGAAGCTTCCGAGTAAAGGTGGAGGGGAAGCTGTCAACCGAAAGGCCCATTGGCGCTGGAGTGCCGGAAGGCAGCGTGCTGTCACCAGCACTCTTTGCAGCTTACATGGCCGACATACCCACACACCATAACACCCACACCTCTCAGGATGCAGATGATCTCATGATCTTCACGGTAAACAGGAACCTGGGGTACGGCTTTCGGTAGATCCGAGCCCAGCTCCGGGCCATTGGCGAATGGAGCGCAAAATGGCGAATGGCAATTAACCCGGAGAAGAGCTCTGCAATTGTCCTGGCGAAAACCAGAGCCAACCGGTTGCAGCAGAACTTCGTTTTACGGCGCCGTGGAACCCCATGGGTGAAAACGGCGAAGTATCTCGCAGTGACGCTAGACCGCAAACTAACTTACGCTCCGCAAGTCAAAGGAAATGTCCAGCTTGGACACGCCGCGCTCAGGAACCTATAACCAATTTTCCGTTCAACCATGCCCCTCCGTCTCAAACTCCAGCTGTATCGGGAAATCGTCCCACCCATGACTTTGTACGGCTGTGAGATCTGGGGAACAGTGGCAAATACCAGTTTCATCAGACTCCAGACGCTGCAGAACAGGGGGCTCAAAGTGATTTACGATACAAACTGGAGATTTTCAGCCCAGATCCTACATGAATATTCGAAAACCCCGTACACTGTCGATGTCATCCGAGAGAGGGCACGATCAGTGTACGACAAAATCCAAACCCATGGCAACCCTTTGGTGAACTCCCTGGGCAGGTATGACCAGAGGGAGCAAAGACGCTTGCCAACATTCAAACTCCCCAGTGACGTCCTGGGGTCCCTTGGTTAACCCAAGTTAGAGCTACCTTAAATTCATTTTACGCCTGGGGCCCCTTGGTTAATCCAAGTTAGAGCCCATTAACCTTAATTTAACATTACGCCTGAGGGCTCAAGCGTTAGGCCATCCGTAATCAAAACGGCGGAAAAGCACAAAACCGATTCCCCCCCCCCCAATGGGAGATTAGAATAGAACCGCCAAGCTGCTGCCTTCTGATATTACTCAAGGGCATCCAAACAAACACCTTTAAACAAACTACAACCTACCCCCAGCAGAACAACAAAAATCATTCCTGACTCACTACGCAGGTTAAGCCGCAAATCGGCTAGGTACTGCGGCAGAAGACGCACGGACGGGGAAAGAGAAAAAGTGCCCCGCCAGACCAGGACTACCTCTGGACCTCTAGAGCTCAGCAGTCCAGCAGGAAGCCGTAAGGACAGGAGTTGGTAGAGAGAAGTGTGCAGACAGCCTGGAAGATTACGTTCGTGTGTGTTACGTCATTCTGCTGATATCAGGGTTGTACAAGAGCCTTTCTACGGAAATAAAGAGCATTTTGAATTTCTCCACACATGCGTTTAATCTCATGAACCAAAAAAGTCACAACATATGCATATGTTTTTAGTGTGGAAACAAGCTGGGACATAATTCAGGCATTCAGTATGCAGAATTACGCAAAGAGTAGCTTAAGCAGGGGCATTCGATAATCGTCCTCCACTGGAACAATTAAGTTGCGAATCTCTGGGGGAATATCACATGTTACACGATTTACACACTGAATTAAATCCCGAAATAGCAAATGTATTTAATTCACTGACGGCATTCTAAAAAGCCAGAATCAAATCTCCAAAAAGGGCTGATAATTCTGAAGTATGGTGCAATGTTAAATACACATTTCCAAGACTGCAGTGATTTAATTGCACTTTACGGAGATGTTAATCAACTGGAATTTACCAAACATCGACTTAAAATTTATTTCAACGTTTGGATCTCCATAGGCATGCGAACAGATGTTCTCAATTATAAATTTAAAACAAAGCAGGAGGCTTCTGATGCTATAAATGTCTACTAACAAATATATTGCAACTATATTCGTAAACAACAAAATGAAGCCTAAACTGGAGCAAAATGTACACCAGCTTTCCTCATTTGGGATGTACTGGGTTATTTATTTGGATTTATATCGCAATTCTGATTGCTATATTTATAGCTTGCTATAATATTTTAATAATATACGCGTTTCACACAGTTTTGTTAAGTTCATTTGGGTAATAGGCGAAATAAACTGGCAGATGTTTTCGTTTTCGTCTTAAAGAACATATAAATAATGAGTAAATTTTATCGATGTCTGCAGACTTTTGTTCGGAAACACAATATCTCCTTTCTTTATATTCATCTATCTGTCAAATATTCTTCTAATTTACTATATAATATACGTCAAAACCGAACACCATTATTGCTATGTTTTGGAAATATTCTAAATAACTATAACATGTTTATATTTAAGTAACAATTACAAATTCCCCGTCATCTTTAACTGCCAGCCGGTACCTTGTATTTCAAGAGACTTACACTGTGTGCCGCTGTGGTGGGAGAAAACCGCGGGATATCTGAGTTGCGCTGGATTTTCTTCCTAGTGTTAAAAAATAATTTGTACACCACGCACATACATAGAAGCTAGAGGAGAAATTGCATTTTACACAAATTAAATTTCGAAATTTTACTGGACATATGTATTTTGCGGTTCCATGTCATCTAAGAAAGATTTACAGCAAAATTCAAAACTGGAAAGTCGCGTAAATACCAAACGATATTTTATGTCTTTATATCCGAGGATGACACATGAAGATTTTGAAGAAAATTCTGCAGTAATGTACTACCGCTTAAAGAAAATTAATTGAGCGTCTGCTGTCTGTAAAGTTTTTATTTAGAACTCTTCTTATGGTTTTCTTAGTTTAATTTTGGATTACTTGATTGTATATTATATGTATTATTTTTATTAGGTTACGTAGCTTTGGAAGAAAGAGTCAAGCAATGTAATTTATAATATTAGTAAATTTAATATGTCCATGTAGGTCTTATTTGTATAATAACCATGGTAACGTGTCATTTTCTTTCATATTAATACAAAAAAAATTTAACACATCTCTCCACAACTGCATCCATAGATCATCACTTTGTGCAGTAAGGGAGTTAATCTAATTTTAAACACATCTAATAGGTCTTTTCATCTTCTATATTTTCATGCTACAACCTTCTAATTTGAATATCTAACAATTTACTCTGATTTCTTGTCTCCTTTTAAAATAGATACACATTCAGTTGACAGTGGTGGTGCTTTGTCCAGGGTCCCAGGCGAATTTGATAATTAATTACTCCTGAGGTATTTTCTGTTTAATTAGTTTTATGTTATACTAATGTTATGATAGAATTCAGGTATTAAGTAGGCAATATTTTTTATGCAAAGAGTAACATCATTACGAAAATGTTGACAGTTTTCATTCATTAGAAGCATTAAATATGTTGAAATCCGAAGATCTTGGAGTATGACATGTTTCACAGATATTCAAAGATTAACTGAACGCCCGAAGGGGCAAATAAATTCTGACTGAATTCACACAAACCACAGCCAAATTTCCAAAATTATCTGATAAAATTAAATTGTGACGGAAACTTAAGGGACAGCTGTGGCGATTAACTTACATTTTACAACAAGAATTCAGCAAGATTATTTGCCATTTTGCTTCTTCATATCCATGCGTAGAGACGTTTTCAGTTATAATTTTTTAAACATGCAGGATGTCTGTGAAGCCATTACTGTCTTCTACAAATTCTAGGAACCCAATATTCTTAAATGACACAACTAAGCCACAGATAGACCCAAACATGCACTTCGTTTTTGTTACCGTCTCACTTCATTTATAAATTTCCTTTATTTATTCAGATTTACATCACAACTATATGTGCTAAATGAAATTGCAGAGCACCGAGCATTGAATATACAAAAAAAGGAATTAATTTTATTCGACTTATACAAATTTCTGAGGACTTATATTCTGAAATATGATAGTACTTGTAGCTTTATTTTGATCTATCTCTGAAATATTGAACAAACTTATTAGAGCTCCAATTGTATAATTGCTTTGCATCAAAACAATACATCAATAATCCCATGTTTTGGAACAGATTTTTCATAAGAAAGAGATATAGATATATAGAAAGTAATTACAACTTGCGCGACATCTTTACCACCCCACGAGTACTTTGTGTTTCAGGAGACTTCCACTGTGTGACGCTGTGGTGGGAGAAACCCGCGGGACATTAAAACGTCAATTTTGATAACGGGTAGCTTCGCCGTGTTTTCTTATTAGTGTTCAATAATACTTTGTGCACCACGTACATACGGAGTAGGTAGAGGGGGAATTGCATTCTATGCAAAATAAATTTGAAAATTATACTGGATATATATTTTGCGATTCCATGTTATCTAAGAAAGCTTTACAGCAAAATTTAAAACTGGAAATTCGGTTAAATAACAACATGGTATTTTAGTAAGTATATTCAAAGATGACTCATGAATATTTTGAAGAAATTTCTGCAATGATACTGCACCGATTAAACCAAGTTAATATAGCCGTTGCGCTCTGCAAGTTTATTATTTAAATGAAAACTGCGCTTTCAGTAATTATTTTCACTTTGGGATTCTTGATTCATATTATACTTTTTATATTTTAGTATGTTGGGTAGTTTGCTAAAAGTAGGTGAGGTTTGTAATTTATAATATTAACAATTTTAATTTGTATATGTAAGACTTCTTTGTAATATTAACTGTTGGAACCTGAAAAGTAATTGCAAAGATTTATCATTGTTATAAGATATGTAGCTGTATTCTTTAGTCTGCCTCACGTTCAAGAGATCCCGAGTTCGATCTCGGTCAGGTTGAGTCACCTGGATAAGGTTTTTCTGCGGTTTTCCCATATCCTGAAAGACGAATGACGGTTGACTCTGAGCTCGATGGACCCCGTACTCGTTAGAGCAGCATTTCACCCATTTCAACATCAGATATGTCTAAAGGTTGAGGACGTAAATTACAAAAGATAAGTGCATGTAAATAATTTACGGATAATTATTTATAAAAATTCGTGACGCAAGGGCCATACAGCTATTATCCATTTAGACGATACGAGCAGCATGACTGCCGATTGATACGCAAATACATTTTTACGGCACACTTTTGAAAAAACATGAAAAGCGCCAAAATTTGACATCCGCTTATTCCTTACAAAGGAATGTAACATATTAGAAAAACAAATATCAACTTCAGTTTAAAACAGTTTAGTTTCGAGGAACTTAAGTTAGTTGTGTGAAATCGACTAAAGCTTTCGGATCATGTAAACAAATATTATAAAAAAATTCCTCTATTTACGTAAATTGCATCGAGAAAGATAATTGTCGCGTTGTGGTTGAGTGGATTGGACGATCGACACCCACCAAGGCGGCCTGGGTTCAATCGCAAAAGACCGCAATTTGAGATATGTGGTGGACAACACGGTCCTGCAGCAGGATTTCTCCAGGTTCTCCTGTTTCTCCCACAAGCATTCCATTAATTTCTCCATTATCATCTTTGCTGTCACTTCATCTCACCATGCTTCTGTCATCCACTTCTCTCGCCCTCATACTAGGCACCGGGTTGATCTTCCATCCTGGATTCTCTCTCTCCCTGGTACAGAGATTTCGTTCTTCAACCTGCATAAGGGTTAAGAATAAAAGATACCCGGACACCACGTAGGGATATAACAGTACAGTTAAAAAAGAGGAAGAAAAAGAAGTAGAGACAGATAATTGTCGATGCAAATTTTCTTAAGTATTTATTAAAAAGTACATGAATAATACTAGAGTGGAGAAGGCTTTGGGCAATTTTCAAATATTTAACTTGCTGGTTCCATGAAATGCTTTGGAATTCAGCAATCTTTGCTTCACCAAGAGACAAAAAAGGAATAATCGCATCCGTTTAAAAATGTTGCTTATATTTGCCGATATCCAGAGGCACTGCTAAATGTTAACGTTGGGAATGTGTGAGTTGAGAATGCAGTGTGATTAGAAATACCTAAAATCACTTACAAACGCATGTTACATTACAGACAATATTTTAGCGTGCAGATATTCCGCGGGAAAAACTTTTTGGTTCACAAAGAATGAAAGTTCCAATGTACTGTGTTTCCTGTCCACAGATGATCCCACCTGTATTATTGTATACCTTGGAAGAAGAAGCTACATATACTTATAACGTTTTGTAAGAGATATAACTATGTTTTTTAAGTTTAGTATAGATTTAAGTGCCTGTTATTTCTTAAGAATTCAGAATAGCTAAGAAAGTATACACACAAATGTCGAACAAACAAATTATTGTGCTTGAGAATGGAAGCAATCCAAAATGGCACTTACATTTTAGGTTGGAGTGAGAAGTAGAGGATGGCCATTAGCCCCGAGAAGAGCTGTGCTCTTCTTCTGGCTAAGGTCCAAGCTGGGCGACCGGATTGGTCGCTGAGGTTGAGGCAGAAGTGCCCACTGCCAATTATCGTACCTTGGCGTCCACCTCGATCGCGGTCTCACCTACGCACGTCACGTCCACGTCAAAGCCGGACAAGGGCATGCAGTGCTAACGCAGTTATACCCAATTCTCAAATCCGCCATACCAACGCACCTCAAACTACGCCTGTATCGGGCGATTATACCGCCCCTGATTCTTTACGGCTGCGAAGTCAGGGATATGCGGCTCCCACCACTATTCGCAGACTACAGCGCGTCCAGAAGAGAGCACTGTGCATGATCTACAATACCGGGCGTAGATTCCCGTCCCACATCCTTCATACCTACTACGGGGTCCCGTACATCGTGGACGTGGTGCGGGAGAGATCCCGCACCATCTACGATAAGCTGGACTCCCATCCAAACATACTGGTGAACACCCTTGGCCATTACGACCAGAGGGTTTCTCGCCGCCCACCGAGCTACCGGTTACCCAGAGATGCTTTGGTAACTGGAACTGAACAGGGCCACATTCCCCTGACTGCAACCCCCAAGCCCAGAAATGGGCTTGTTAAACTCAATACCTAAACACTGTACCTTTCCCTCTAGAGTGTTAAGCGGACTGTGCTCAGATGCCTTCCAGGCAGGCGGAAGATCGCAGTCAGACTGGGCGCATCCTCCTGCGGGGCAACAGCGCGCACAAGGCTAGATATGTCCACTGCCAAAAACAACAGCCTGAGACAAAGGATGACCGTTTTATACTGCCCAGATAACGACGCAATAAACGGCTAGGTGCTGGGCAGCAAACCCTCCGTCCAGGTATACCTGGACGACTCGACTATTCTGCTGGTCTGCTGGTCTTTAGGTATATTTTTATGGCATGGTTACATCGAGCTGGTATAAAAATACTTTTTTAAATATTGTCGTGAGGCGCTTATTATGTGGCGAGTGAGAGAGAGAGGGAAGCAGGGGGTGAAAGAGACAGATCGGGCCCAAGCCACGCCCATGAAGCCGATGAGCGCTTAGACACGAGCGAAGGCTGAGATGGGGCGGGGAAAGAAACGGATAGACGTGTCGGCAGTTCTTCCTCTTTCGCCTGCCATCGTGAAAGACCGTGAGGTTCTACATTTCCAAGCTAATATTCTTATAGGTAACTGTGAAACACACGTGTACAGCTTTAACGTTTGTTACTTGAGTGATCATCTTTATGATTGTCATGATCACTATTCCTCATAGCGACGATGCAAGTTTCTTTTCACATCAATTGCTTATACTCTGGAAAAGTTTGCTCCACGTATTGGTCGCTAGTTTGATACAGCTTATTCTTACGTTGTAAATTTGGAAGCAGAGTGGCCTATCCTCAGGGTAGTGCAAAGAGTTCCGTCAAAGGGTATGCATGGATATGTATGCGAGTAAGGATGATTCTAGTGGCACTGGAATGCAATTTTCAGACTGGTTTAATGACTGCTTTCTTTATCATCACATCAATCACGAAGTTGCCGACCAAGGGTTACCAATATATCACTGTTCAGAGTTACCGTATGTAGAATGCATATTACGTGATAACACTTAATTCTTTATTTACGTAGGAACCGATAGATAATTTTTCTCTGGTTCTGGTCTGCCTTCGCCGAAGAACCAACTAGATGGCTTTCTTACTGGACCGCCAACCCCATCGTGTCCTCTTTGGGGCACTGCAGCTGTGTGTCACTTCACCTCTCGAAGCCTGCCTTTATTCACACCAAAATTCCATTGTGATTATTAGTCTCGGTCATGCCATTGTTAAGGGTCCGAACAATGCCTTTTCAAGCTGAATCAAGTGTTACCCACTTAGAATCCCTGCTATGAACCCGCTTTCTTCCGTCTCTTTTGTTAAAACTATTCAACACAACTGCACCTGCACGCGTTTTAACATAAAATGTTCCTTTAAATTCCATTATGTTTCTTAAGACATTGCATCCTTTAATTTCGGTATCAACGAGTATAACTGCAGATATTTTTATCGTCAACTCAGGACGGTGCGAAAAAGGGCATTTGTATACTAACAGCTTTGCTTAATTGTTTATATTTTCAGATTGGTTAATGCCTCAATGTACGCGTTACGCACGCTAGCCACGAGTGTTTATTTTACCAAAGAGTTCGGACGGGTAGCTGTAAGGGGTTAAGGAGAGCGAGCGGGTCTTGCAATAATAGATGTCAATGTCACGGTTCTTCCACCCAGATACTTATTATTTGTGTTATATAAAACTTACACTTTCAGGAAGAATTTTAAACACGATTTGTGAGGTTTGTAATTATTCCTGTACTTCCAAAAATATTAACTGTTTATCTTAACGAATACCTTAAGTCCGATGCTTTCTGCAAGATTTCTGACTCAAGAATGCCAGAAGCAGAAAGTGGGATAATGAAGAGTGGGCAGGAGGAAGAAACTAAATGGTCTGCATTGCACATTTTTGTTTACATTGAGCGCACTTTTAACCGTACAAAACACATCTGGTAACAAATTATGTGATGTGTTTATGGGAAAACTCTTTGAGGAAGGGGAAAATCACCAACGCACTTAAATGGGTATGTACTGTCGCGAACCCATTGTCGTGATAGCGCGGCCGAGGCACACAAAGGCACAAATAAAGATAGCGCGGAGATAAAAGGCTTGCGGAAACAGATAAGGAATAGAATATTCTAGTGCCGTCTTGTTCATTCTAGAAATATGAGTAGAGGTGTATATAAGAAATTGCGAAACGCCAGAAGAGAGTCAAAAAGGAAGTTGAGAGTCTTGGCATGCAGCTGACACAGACCCTTTTTCTGTGATCAGCGGCTTAGACGATTGTATTTGTGTATGTAACGTAATTCTGCAAATGTAAGAGTTGACCAAAGTGTGTTTCTACGGGAATAAAAAGCATTTTACATTTCTGCCAACTGTACTTTTAATTTTGCGAACCTGCAAAGTCACAATACTAATGTGCCCTTAATAAAAACATCTGTACCAATAACCCTAACACCCTGTATAGTGGTTGGAAGCAGCACCAGTGAAGGGAGGTTTCCAATATTACCTCAACAGCTACCGCTTCCCACAACTTGTTTATTGCTTTTCAGTGGTGTGTGGCCGGGCAGTAGTGTAAGGATTTAGTTCCAACCAAGCGCGTTGGCTAACTTCAGAGAATTACTTTACTGAACATTTTTGCATAAGGAAACAGATATAATTCAAAACACCATGGTTTTATTTATTAGCAGTTGTTGGGCTTTCACACTCCATATATTACTTCAAACAATATTGCTACTACTCCAGTATGGATATGCAGATAGTGTCTAAAGAACATCGTAATCTTTTCTCGGTATCATATTGAAATTAAAGTCAAAGAGGCAAGAGATGAGGGATAAAGGCAAATAATTGCCCAATCGTTGGATAATAGAAGCTGGACATGCAACTGCCAAAGGAATTCAAAGTAATGTCACTCTGTTCGTAGAATACTTGGTGATCAATTATTTCTTGATAAATTTGTTAATGGCCTGGGATGTAGCGAAGAGTTATTTAGTCAAATCAATTTTAATGCCAGCATTTCAAATATCAGAAACCATCAATTGCTCTTGTTTAAGCACCAAAAACGTTATCGCATAAAAATTACCCCATTTTAAGAATATGTGTCAACTACAATGAACTTTCTTCTAAAACAGAAGTGAATCACCAATATATATATATATATATATATATATATATATATATATATTGTCGCGAACCCGTATCTACGATCGCGTGGCTTGAAGCTGCCTGAAGCTTCAAAAACAACAGTAACGTCCTGGTCTACCGCACCGAGAAGGCGCCCCTAAGAAAGATGTACGTGGTACACATGAATCTTCTGGCTCACTAGATGGTGCTCTTTGGGAAGACCAGCCTTTAGGAGGGAGCAGTGCCGCAAGGCCGTTTTTATGTGGCGAGGGAGACAGAGGAAGCAGAGAGTGAGAGAGAAATGACGGCCAAGCCACGCCAATGAAGCCGATGAGTGCTTAGACACGCACTGCTGGCGACCGTGGGTGGGGAGGGAGCCGGAGAGACGTCTCGACCGTCCTCCTCCTTCGCCTGCCGTCGTGAAAGACCGTGAATCTTCGCGAGTTGTCGAGAAACTTCTCCAATCTGCGAGAACCAAAGATTAGTGCACAAAAGCGAGAGCACTGGACGAGTTCAGCAGTTTCCGCAGGCTATGGGCTATTCGCCATGGTTTTCTCTCCTGGAGATGTACTTGTCTTAACATGTTTTCCCAGGCCTCTTTGCGGTGTGCTCTTAGGAATCGTCTTACCAGGGACTTGAACCTCTGGTGGACTTCTCCTATGCTGGGATGGATAATGCTTGCCTATACATGCGCCACTTTCCAGCTGTCTGGAAGGATGCGCGCGTGGTGTGCGTTTTAAAGCCGGGGAGAAATCAGGTTTTCCCTTCCAGTTACCGCTCCATCAGCCTTCTACCAGTTTTGTCGAAGGTTTTTGGAAAACTGCTGCTCTCCCAGCTCCTACCTCACTTAGAGGACAGGGGCCTAATCCGGGAACACCAGTTTGGCTTCCGTTCTGGCCAGTCCACGACCGGCAACTACTGCGGGTTGCCGAGAAGGCCTCCCTGGGATTCCAGGAAAGGTCTAAAACGGTAGCAGTATTGTTAGACGTGGAGAAGGCAGTCGCCATTATCTGGCACAAGGGGCTTAATTACAAACTCCTAGAGCATGAAGTTCCCCGACCATACATTCCCTTGGTGGCCGGTTTCCTCGGAAACCGAAGCTTCCGAGTAAAGGTGGAGGGGAAGCTGTCAACCGAAAGGCCCATTGGCGCTGGAGTGCCGGAAGGCAGCGTGCTGTCACCAGCACTCTTTGCAGCTTACATGGCCGACATACCCACACACCATAACACCCACACCTCTCAGGATGCAGATGATCTCATGATCTTCACGGTAAACAGGAACCTGGGGTACGGCTTTCGGTAGATCCGAGCCCAGCTCCGGGCCATTGGCGAATGGAGCGCAAAATGGCGAATGGCAATTAACCCGGAGAAGAGCTCTGCAATTGTCCTGGCGAAAACCAGAGCCAACCGGTTGCAGCAGAACTTCGTTTTACGGCGCCGTGGAACCCCATGGGTGAAAACGGCGAAGTATCTCGCAGTGACGCTAGACCGCAAACTAACTTACGCTCCGCAAGTCAAAGGAAATGTCCAGCTTGGACACGCCGCGCTCAGGAACCTATAACCAATTTTCCGTTCAACCATGCCCCTCCGTCTCAAACTCCAGCTGTATCGGGAAATCGTCCCACCCATGACTTTGTACGGCTGTGAGATCTGGGGAACAGTGGCAAATACCAGTTTCATCAGACTCCAGACGCTGCAGAACAGGGGGCTCAAAGTGATTTACGATACAAACTGGAGATTTTCAGCCCAGATCCTACATGAACGTTCGAAAACCCCGTACACTGTCGATGTCATCCGAGAGATTGCACGATCAGTGTACGACAAAATCCAAACCCATGGCAACCCTTTGGTGAACTCCCTGGGCAGGTATGACCAGAGGGAGCAAAGACGCTTGCCATCATTCAAACTCCCCAGGGACGTCCTGGGGTCCCTTGGTTAACCCAAGTTAGAGCTACCTTAAATTCATTTTACGCCGGGGGCCCCTTGGTTAATCCAAGTTAGAGCCCATTAACCTTAAATTAACATTACGCCTGAGGGCTCAAGCGTTAGGCCATCCGTAATCAAAACGGGGCAAAAGCACAAAACCGATTCCCCCCAATGGGAGAGTGCAATAGAACCGCCAAGCTCCTGCCTTCTGATATTACTCAAGGGCATCCAAACAAACACCTTTAAACAAACTACAACCTACCCCCAGCAGAACAACAAAAATCATTCCTGACTCACTACGCAGGTTAAGCCGCAAATCGGCTAGGTACTGCGGCAGAAGACGCACGGACGGGGAAAAAGAAAAAGTGCTCCGCCAGACCAGGACTACCTCTGGACCTCTGGAGCTCAGCAGTCCAGCAGGAAGGCGTAAGGAAAGGAGTTGGTAGAGAGCAGTGTGCAGACAGCCTAGAAGATTACGTTCGTGTGTGTTACGTCATTCTGCTGATATCAGGGTTGTACAAGAGCCTTTCTACGGAAATAAAGAGCATTTTGAATTTCTCCACACATGCGTTTAATCTCACGAACCAAAAAAGTCACAACATATGCATATGTTCTTAGTGTGGAAACAAGCTGTGACATAATTCAGGCATTCAGTATGCAGAATTACGCAAAGAGTAGCTTAAGCAGGGGCATTCTGATAATCGTCCTCCACTGGAACGATAAAGTTGCGAATCTCTGGGGGAATATCACATGTTACACGATTTACACACTGAATTAAATCCCGAAATAGCAAATAAATTTAATTCACTGACGGCATTCTAAAAAGCCAGAATCAAATCTCCAAAAAGGGCTGATAATTCTGAAGTATGGTGCAATGTTAAATACACATTTCCAAGACAGCAGTGATTTAATTGCACTTTACGGAGATGTTAATCTACTGGAATTTACCAAACATCGACCTAAAATTTATTTCAACGTTTGGATCTCCATAGGCATGTGAACAGATGTTCTCAATTATAAATTTAAAACAAAGCAGGAGGCTTCTGATGCTATAAATGTCTACTAACAAATATATTGCAACTATATTCGTAAACAACAAAATGAAGCCTAAACTGGAGCAAAATGTACACCAGCTTTCCTCATTTGGGATGTACTGGGTTATTTATTTGGATTTATATCGCAATTCTGATTGCTATATTTATAGCTTGCTATAATATTTTAATAATATACGCGTTTCACACAGTTTTGTTAAGTTCATTTGGGTAATAGGCGAAATAAACTGGCAGATGTTTTCGTTTTCGTCTTAAAGAACATATAAATAATGAGTAAATTTTATCGATGTCTGCAGACTTTTGTTCGGAAACACAATATCTCCTTTCTTTATGTTCATCTATATGTCAAATATTCTTCTAATTTACTATATAATATACGTCAAAACCGAACACCATTATTGCTATGTTTTGGAAATATTCTAAATAACTATAACATGTTTATATTTAAGTAACAATTACAAATTCCCCGTCATCTTTAACTGCCAGCCGGTACCTTGTATTTCAAGAGACTTGCACTGTGTGCCGCTGTGGTGGGAGAAAACCGCGGGATATCTGAGTTGCGCTGGATTTTCTTCTTAGTGTTAAAAAATAATTTGTACACCACGCACATACATAGAAGCTAGAGGAGAAATTGCATTTTACACAAATTAAATTTCGAAATTTTACTGGACATATGTATTTTGCGGTCCCATGTCAACTAAGAAAGATTTACAGCAAAATTCAAAACTGGAAAGTCGCGTAAATACCAAACGATATTTTATTTCTTTATATCCGAGGATGACACATGAAGATTTTGAAGAAAATTCTGCAGTAATGTACTACCGCTTAAAGAAAATTAATTGAGCGTCTGCTGTCTGTAAAGTTTTTATTTAGAACTCTTCTTATGGTTTTCTTAGTTTAATTTTGGATTACTTGATTGTATATTATATGTATTATTTTTATTAGGTTACGTAGCTTTGGAAGAAAGAGTCAAGCAATGTAATTTATAATATTAGTAAATTTAATATGTCCATGTAGGGGTTATTTGTATAATAACCATGGTAACGTGTCATTTTCTTTCATATTAATACAAAAAAAATTTAACACATCTCTCCACAACTGCATCCATAGATCATCACTTTGTGCAGTAAGGGAGTTAATCTAATTTTAAACACATCTAATAGGTCTTTTCATCTTCTATATTTTCATGCTACAACCTTCTAATTTGAATATCTAACAATTTACTCTGATTTCTTGTCTCCATTTAAAATAGATACACATTCAGTTGACAGTGGTGGTGCTTTGTCCAGGGTCCCAGGCGAACTTGATAATTAATTACTCCTGAGGTATTTTCTGTTTAATTAGTTTTATGTTATACTAATGTTATGATAGAATTCAGGTATTAAGTAGGCAATATTTTTTATGCAAAGAGTAACATCATTGCGAAAATGTTGACAGTTTTCATTCATTAGAAGCATTAAATATGTTGAAATCCGAAGATCTTGGAGTATGACATGTTTCACAGATATTCAAAGATTAACTGAACGCCAGAAGGGGCAAATAAATTCTGACTGAATTCTCACAAACCACAGCCAAATTTCCAAAATTATCTGATAAAATTAAATTGTGACGGAAACTTAAGGGACAGCTGTGGCGATTAACTTACATTTTACAACAAGAATTCAGCAAGATTATTTGCCATTTTGCTTCTTCATATCCATGCGTAGAGACGTTTTCAGTTATAATTTTTTAAACATGCAGGATGTCTGTGAAGCCATTACTGTCTTCTACAAATTCTAGGTACCCAATATTCTTAAATGACACAACTAAGCCACAGATAGACCCAAACATGCACTTCGTTTTTGTTACCGTCTCACTTCATTTATAAATTTCCTTTATTTATTCAGATTTACATCACAACTATATGTGCTAAATGAAATTGCAGAGCACCGAGCATTGAATATACAAAAAAAGGAATTAATTTTATTCGACCTATACAAATTTCTGAGGACTTATATTCTGAAATATGATAGTACTTGTAGCTTTATTTTGATCTATCTCTGAAATATTGAACAAACTTATTAGAGCTCCAATTGTATAATTGCTTTGCATCAAAACAATACATCAATAATCCCATGTTTTGGAACAGATTTTTCATAAGAAAGAGATATAGATATATAGAAAGTAATTACAACTTGCGCGACATCTTTACCACCCCACGAGTACTTTGTGTTTCAGGAGACTTCCACTGTGTGACGCTGTGGCGGGAGAAACCCGCGGGACATTAAAACGTCAATTTTGATAACGGGTAGCTTCGCCGTGTTTTCTTATTAGTGTTCAATAATACTTTGTGCACCACGTACATACGGAGTAGGTAGAGGGGGAATTGCATTCTATACAAAATAAATTTGAAAATTATACTGGATATATATTTTGCGATTCCATGTTATCTAAGAAAGCTTTACAGCAAAATTTAAAACTGGAAATTCGGTTAAATAACAACATGGTATTTTAGTAAGTATATTCAAAGATGACTCATGAATATTTTGAAGAAATTTCTGCAATGATTCTGCACCGATTAAACCAAGTTAATATAGCCGTTGCGCTCTGCAAGTTTATTATTTAAATGAAAACTGCGCTTTCAGTAATTATTTTCACTTTGGGATTCTTGATTCATATTATACTTTTTATATTTTAGTATGTTGGGTAGTTTGCTAAAAGTAGGTGAGGTTTGTAATTTATAATATTAACAATTTTAATTTGTATATGTAAGACTTCTTTGTATATTAACTGTTGGAACCTGAAAAGTATTTGCAAAATTTATCATTGTTATAAGATATGTAGCTGTATTCTTTAGTCTGCCTCACGTTCAAGAGATCCCGAGTTCGATCTCGGTCAGGTTGAGTCACCTGGATAAGGTTTTTCTGCGGTTTTCCCATATCCTGAAAGACGAATGACGGTTGACTCTGAGCTCGATGGACCCCGTACTCGTTAGAGCAGCATTTCACCCATTTCAACATCAGATATGTCTAAAGGTTGAGGACGTAAATTACAAAAGATAAGTGCATGTAAATAATTTACGGATAATTATTTATAAAAATTCGTGACCCAAGGGCCATACAGCTATTATCCATTTAGACGATACGAGCAGCATGACTGCCGATTGATACGCAAATACATTTTTACGGCACACTTTTGAAAAAACATGAAAAGCGCCAAAATTTGACATCCGCTTATTCCTTACAAAGGAATGTAACATATTAGAAAAACAAATATCAACTTCAGTTTAAAACAGTTTAGTTTCGAGGAACTTAAGTTAGTTGTGTGAAATCGACTAAAGCTTTCGGATCATGAAACAAATATTATAAAAAAATTCCTCTATTTACGTAAATTGCATCGAGAAAGATAATTGTCGCGTTGTGGTTGAGTGGATTGGACGATCGACACCCACCAAGGCGGCCTGGGTTCAATCGCAAAAGACCGCAATTTGAGATATGTGGTGGACAACACGGTCCTGCAGCAGGATTTCTCCAGGTTCTCCTGTTTCTCCCACAAGCATTCCATTAATTTCTCCATTATCATCTTTGCTGTCACTTCATCTCACCATGCTTCTGTCATCCACTTCTCTCGCCCTCATACTAGGCACCGGGTTGATCTTCCATCCTGGATTCTCTCTCTCCCTGGTACAGAGATTTCGTTCTTCAACCTGCATAAGGGTTAAGAATAAAAGATACCCGGACACCACGTAGGGATATAACAGTACAGTTAAAAAAGAGGAAGAAAAAGAAGTAGAGACAGATAATTGTCGATGCAAATTTTCTTAAGTATTTATTAAAAAGTACATGAATAATACTAGAGTGGAGAAGGCTTTGGGCAATTTTCAAATATTTAACTTGCTGGTTCCATGAAATGCTTTGGAATTCAGCAATCTTTGCTTCACCAAGAGACAAAAAAGGAATAATCGCATCCGTTTAAAAATGTTGCTTATATTTGCCGATATCCAGAGGCACTGCTAAATGTTAACGTTGGGAATGTGTGAGTTGAGAATGCAGTGTGATTAGAAATACCTAAAATCACTTACAAACGCATGTTACATTACAGACAATATTTTAGCGTGCAGATATTCCGCGGGAAAAACTTTTTGGTTCACAAAGAATGAAAGTTCCAATGTACTGTGTTTCCTGTCCACAGATGATCCCACCTGTATTATTGTATACCTTGGAAGAAGAAGCTACATATACTTATAACGTTTTGTAAGAGATATAACTATGTTTTTTAAGTTTAGTATAGATTTAAGTGCCTGTTATTTCTTAAGAATTCAGAATAGCTAAGAAAGTATACACACAAATGTCGAACAAACAAATTATTGTGCTTGAGAATGGAAGCAATCCAAAATGGCACTTACATTTTAGGTTGGAGTGAGAAGTAGAGGATGGCCATTAGCCCCGAGAAGAGCTGTGCTCTTCTTCTGGCTAAGGTCCAAGCTGGGCGACCGGATTGGTCGCTGAGGTTGAGGCAGAAGTGCCCACTGCCAATTATCGTACCTTGGCGTCCACCTCGATCGCGGTCTCACCTACGCACGTCACGTCCACGTCAAAGCCGGACAAGGCATGCAGTGCTAACGCAGTTATACCCAATTCTCAAATCCGCCATACCAACGCACCTCAAACTACGCCTGTATCGGGCGATTATACCGCCCCTGATTCTTTACGGCTGCGAAGTCAGGGATATGCGGCTCCCACCACTATTCGCAGACTACAGCGCGTCCAGAAGAGGGCACTGTGCATGATCTACAATACCGGGCGTAGATTCCCGTCCCACATCCTTCATACCTACTACGGGGTCCCGTACATCGTGGACGTGGTGCGGGAGAGATCCCGCACCATCTACGATAAGCTGGACTCCCATCCAAACATACTGGTGAACACCCTTGGCCATTACGACCAGAGGGTTCCTCGCCGCCGACCGAGCTACCGGTTACCCAGAGATGCTTTGGTAACTGGAACTGAACAGGGCCACATTCCCCTGACTGCAACCCCCAAGCCCAGAAATGGGCTTGTTAAACTCAATACCTAAACACTGTACCTTTCCCTCTAGACTGTTAAGCGGACTGTGCTCAGATGCCTTCCAGGCAGGCGGAAGATCGCAGTCAGACTGGGCGCATCCTCCTGCGGGGCAACAGCGCGCACAAGGCTAGATATGTCCACTGCCAAAAACAACAGCCTGAGACAAAGGATGACCGTTTTATACTGCCCAGATAACGACGCAATAAACGGCTAGGTGCTGGGCAGCAAACCCTCCGTCCAGGTATACCTGGACGACTCGACTATTCTGCTGGTCTGCTGGTCTTTAGGTATATTTTTATGGCATGGTTACATCGAGCTGGTATAAAAATACTTTTTTAAATATTGTCGTGAGGCGCTTATTATGTGGCGAGTGAGAGAGAGAGGGAAGCAGGGGGTGAAAGAGACAGATCGGGCCCAAGCCACGCCCATGAAGCCGATGAGCGCTTAGACACGAGCGAAGGCTGAGATGGGGCGGGGAAAGAAACGGACAGACGTGTCGGCAGTTCTTCCTCCTTCGCCTGCCATCGTGAAAGACCGTGAGGTTCTACATTTCCAAGCTAATATTCTTATAGGTAACTGTGAAACACACGTGTACAGCTTTAACGTTTGTTACTTGAGTGATCATCTTT
Source organism: Mantis religiosa (assembly GCA_030765055.1). NCBI lineage: Eukaryota > Metazoa > Arthropoda > Insecta > Mantodea > Mantidae > Mantis > Mantis religiosa. Next base: position 37,516,323 of record CM060948.1, read on the forward strand.
ATGATTGTCATGATCACTATTCCTCATAGCGACGATGCAAGTTTCTTTTCACATCAATTGCTTATACTCTGGAAAAGTTTGCTCCACGTATTGGTCGCTAGTTTGATACAGCTTATTCTTACGTTGTAAATTTGGAAGCAGAGTGGCCTATCCTCAGGGTAGTGCAAAGAGTTCCATCAAAGGGTATGCATGGATATGTATGCGAGTAAGGATGATTCTAGTGGCACTGGAATGCAATTTTCAGACTGGTTTAATGACTGCTTTCTTTATCATCACGTCAATCACGATGTTGCCGACCAAGGGTTACCAATATATCACTGTTCATAATTACCGTATGTAGAATGCATATTACGTGATAACACTTAATTCTTTATTTACGTAGGAACCGATAGATAATTTTTCTCTGGTTCTGGTCTGCCTTCGCCGAAGAACCAACTAGATGGCTTTCTTACTGGACCGCCAACCCCATCGTGTCCTCTTTGGGGCACTGCAGCTGTGTGTCACTTTCACCTCTCGAAGCCTGCCTTTATTCACACCAAAATTCCATTGTGATTATTAGTCTCGGTCATGCCATTGTTAAGGGTCCGAACAATGCCTTTTCAAGCTGAATCAAGTGTTACCCAGATAGAATCCCTGCTATGAACCCGCTTTCTTCCGTCTCTTTTGTTAAAACTATTCAACACAACTGCACCTGCACGCGTTTTAACATAAAATGTTCCTTTAAATTCCATTATGTTTCTTAAGACATTGCATCCTTTAATTTCGGTATCAACGAGTATAACTGCAGATATTTTTATCGTCAACTCAGGACGGTGCGAAAAAGGGCATTTGTATACTAACAGCTTTGCTTAATTGTTTATATTTTCAGATTGGTTAATGCCTCAATGTACGCGTTACGCACGCTAGCCACGAGTGTTTATTTTACCAAAGAGTTCGGACGGGTAGCTGTAAGGGGTTAAGGAGAGCGAGCGGGTCTTGCAATAATAGATGTCAATGTCACGGTTCTTCCACCCAGATACTTATTATTTGTGTTATATAAAACTTACACTTTCAGGAAGAATTTTAAACACGATTTGTGAGGTTTGTAATTATTTCTGTACTTCCAAAAATATTAACTGTTTATCTTAACGAATACCTTAAGTCCGATGCTTTCTGCAAGATTTCTGACTCAAGAATGCCAGAAGCAGAAAGTGGGATAATGAAGAGTGGGCAGGAGGAAGAAACTAAATGGTCTGCATTGCACATTTTTGCTTACATTGAGCGCACTTTTAACCGTACAAAACACATCTGGTAACAAATTATGTGATGTGTTTATGGGAAAACTCTTAGAGGAAGGGGCAAATCACCAACGCACTTAAATGGGTATGTACTGTCGCGAACCCATTGTCGTGATAGCGCGGCCGACGCACACAAAGGCACAAATAAAGATAGCGCGGAGATAAAAGGCTTGCGGAAACAGATAAGGAATAGAATATTCTAGTGCCGTCTTGTTCATTCTAGAAATATGAGTAGAGGTGTATATAAGAAATTGCGAAACGCCAGAAGAGAGTCAAAAAGGAAGTTGAGAATCTTGGCATGCAGCTGACACAGACCCTTTTTCTGTGATCAGCGGCTTAGACGATTGTATTTGTGTATGTAACGTAATTCTGCAAATGTAAGAGTTGACCAAAGTGTGTTTCTACGGGAATAAAAAGCATTTTACATTTCTGCCAACTGTACTTTTAATTTTGCGAACCTGCAAAGTCACAATACTAATGTGCCCTTCATAAAAACATCTGTACCAATAACCCTAACACCCTGTATAGTGGTTGGAAGCAGCACCAGTGAAGGGAGGTTTCCAATATTACCTCAACAGCTACCGCTTCCCACAACTTGTTTATTGCTTTTCAGTGGTGTGTGGCCGGGCAGTAGTGTAAGGATTTAGTTCCAACCAAGCGCGTTGGCTAACTTCAGAGAATTACTTTACTGAACATTTTTGCATAAGGAAACAGATATAATTCAAAACACCATGGTTTTATTTATTAGCACTTGTTGGGCTTTCACACTCCATGTATTACCTCAATGGATTATCCATGAATTACTTCACTATGGATATGCAGATAGTGTCTAAAGAACATCGTAATCTTTTCTCGGTATCATATTGAAATTAAAATCAAAGAGATGAGGGATAAAGGCAAATAATTGCTCAAACGTTGGATAATAGAAGCTGGACATGCAACTGCCAAAGGAATTCAAAGTAAGGTCACTCTGTTCCTAGAATACTTGGTGATCAATTATTTCTTGATAAACTTGTTAATGGCCTGGGATGTAGCGAAGAGTTATTTAGTCAAATCAATATTAATGCCAGCATTGCAAATATCAGAAACCATCAATTGCTCCAGTTTAAGCACCAAAAACGTTATCGCATAAAAATTACCCCATTCTAAGGTTATGTACCAAGTACAATGGACTTTCTTCTAAAACAGAAGTGAATCACAGTTATATATATTGTCGCGAACGCGTATCTACGATCGCGTGGCTTGAAGCTGCCTGAAGCTTCAAAAACAACCGTACCGGCCTGGTCTACCGCACCGAGAAGGCGCCCCTAAGAACGATGTAGGTGGTATCATGAATCTTCTGGCCCACTAGATGGTGCTCTTTGGGACGACCAGCCTTGAGGAGGGAGCAGTGTCGCAAGGCGGTTTTTATGTGGCGAGGGAGACAGAGGGAAGCAGAGTGTGAGAGAGAAATGATGGCCAAGCCACGCCCATGAAGCCGATGAGTGCTTAGACACGCACTGCGGGCGACCCGGGGCTGGGGATGGAGCCGGAGAGACGTCTCGACAGTCCTCCTCCTTCGCCTGCCGTCGTGAAAGACCGTGAATTTTCACGAGTTGTCGAGAAACTTCTCCAATCTGCGAGAACAAAAAATTAGTGCACAAAAGCGAGAGCACTGGACGAGTTCAGCAGTTTCCGCAGGCTATGGACTATTCGCCATGGTTTTCTCTCCTGGAGATTTGCTTGTTTTAACATGTTTTCCCAGGCCTCTTTGCGGTGTGCTCTTAGGAATCGTCTTACCAGGGACTTGAACCACTGGTGGACTTCTCCTATACTGGGATGGATAATGCTTGCCTATACGTGCGCCACTTTCCAGCTGTCTGGAAGGATGCGCGCGTGGTGTGAGTTTTAAAGCCGGGGAGAAATCAGTTACCGCTCCATCAGCCTTCTACCAGTTTTGTCGAAGGTTTTCGGAAAACTGCTGCTCTCCCGGCTCCTACCTCATTTAGAAGAAAGGGGCCTAATCCCGGAACACCAGTTTGGCTTCCGTTCTGGCCACTCCACGACCGGCAACTACTGCGGGTTGCCGAGAAGGCCTCCCTGGGATTCCAGGAAAGGTCTAAAACGGTAGCAGTATTGTTAGACGTGGAGAAGGCAGTCGCCATTACCTGGCACAAGGGGCTTAGTTACAAACTCCTAGAGCATGAAGTTCCCCGTCCATACATTCCCTTGGTGGCCGGTTTCCTCGGAAACCGAAGCTTCCGAGTAAAGGTGGAGGGGAAGCTGTCAACCGAACGGCCCATTGACGCTGGAGTGCCGGAAGGCAGCGTGCTGTCACCAGCACTCTTTGCAGCTTACATGGCCGACATACCCACACACCACAACACCCACACCTGTCAGGATGCAGATGATCTCATGATCTTCGCGGTAAACAGGAACCTGAGGTATGGCTTTCGGTAGATCCAAGCCCAGCTCCGGGCCATTGGCGAAATGGCGAATGACAATTAACCCGGAGAAGAGCTCTGCAATTGTCCTGGCGAAAACCAGAGCCAACCGGTTGCAGCATAACTTCGTTTTACGGCGCTGTGGAATCCCATGGGTGCAAACGGCGAAGTATCTCGGAGTGACGCTGGACCGCAAACTAACTTACGCTCCGCAAGTCAAAGGCAAGGTCCAGCTTGGACACGCCGCGCTCAGGAACCTATAACCAATTTTCCGTTCAACCATGCCACTCCATCTCAAACTCCAGCTGTATCGGGAAATCATCCCACCCATGATTTTGTATGGCTGTGAGATCTGGGGAACAGTGGCAAATACCAGTTTCATCAGACTCCAGACGCTGCAGAACAGGGGGCTCAGAGTGATTTACGATACAAACTGGAGATTTCCAGCCCAGATCCTACATGAACGTTCGAAAACCCCGTACACTGTCGATGTCATCCGAGAGATTGCACGATCAGTGTACGACAAAATCCAAACCCATGGCAACCCTTTGGTGAACTCCCTGGGCAGGTATGACCAGAGGGAGCAAAGACGCTTGCCATCATTCAAACTCCCCAGGGACGTTCTGCAGTCCCTTGGTTAACCCAAGTTAGAGCTACCTTAAATTCATTTTACGCCTGGGGCCCCTTGGTTAATCCAAGTTAGAGCCCATTAACCTTAGATTAACATTACGCCTGAGGGCTCAAGCGTTAGGCCATCCGTAATCAAAACGGGGCAAAAGCACAAAACCGATTCCCCCCCCCCCCCCCAATGGGAGATTAGAATAGAACCGCCAAGCTGCTGCCTTCTGATATTACTCAAGGGCATCCAAACAAACACCTTTAAACAAACTACAACCTACCCCCAGCAGAACAACAAAAATCATTCCTGACTCACTACGCAGGTTAAGCCGCAAATCGGCTAGGTACTGCGGCAGAAGACGCACGGACGGGGAAAAAGAAAAAGTGCTCCGCCAGACCAGGACTACCTCTGGACCTCTGGAGCTCAGCAGTCCAGCAGGAAGCCGTAAGGACAGGAGTTGGTAGAGAGCAGTGTGCAGACAGCCTGGAAGATTACGTTCGTGTGTGTTACGTCATTCTGCTGATATCAGGGTTGTACAAGAGCCCTTCTACGGAAATAAAGAGCATTTTGAATTTCTCCACACATGCGTTTAATCTCACGAACCAAAAAAGTCACAACATATGCATATGTTCTTAGTGTGGAAACAAGCTGGGACATAATTCAGGCATTCAGTATGCAGAATTACGCAAAGAGTAGCTTAAGCAGGGACATTCTGATAATCGTCCTCCACTGGAACAATTAAGTTGCGAATCTCTGGGGGAATATCACATGTTACACGATTTACACACTGAATTAAATCCCGAAATAGCAAATAAATTTAATTCACTGACGGCATTCTAAAAAGCCAGAATCAAATCTCCAAAAAGGGCTGATAATTCTGAAGTATGGTGCAATGTTAAATACACATTTCCAAGACAGCAGTGATTTAATTAAACTTTACGGAGATGTTAATCTACTGGAATTTACCAAACATCGACTTAAAATTTATTTCAACGTTTGGATCTCCATAGGCATGCGAACAGATGTTCTCAATTATAAATTTAAAACAAAGCAGGAGGCTTCTGATGCTATAAATGTCTACTAACAAATATATTGCACCCAATATTTGTAAACAACAAAATGAAGCCTAAACTGGAGCAAAATGTACACCAGCTTTCCTCATTTGGGATGTACTGGGTTATTTATTTGGATTTATATCGCAATTCTGATTGCTATATTTATAGCTTGCTATAATATTTTAATAATATACGCGTTTCACACAGTTTTGTTAAGTTCATTTGGGTAATAGGCGAAATAAACTGGCAGATGTTTTCGTTTTCGTCTTAAAGAACATATAAATAATGAGTAAATTTTATCGATGTCTGCAGACTTTTGTTCGGAAACACAATATCTCCTTTCTTTATGTTCATCTATATGTCAAATATTCTTCTAATTTACTATATAATATACGTCAAAACCGAACACCATTATTGCTATGGTTTGGAAATATTCTAAATAACTATAACATGTTTATATTTAAGTAACAATTACAAATTCCCCGTCATCTTTAACTGCCAGCCGGTACCTTGTATTTCAAGAGACTTACACTGTGTGCCGCTGTGGTGGGAGAAAACCGCGGGATATCTGAGTTGCGCTGGATTTTCTTCTTAGTGTTAAAAAATAATTTGTACACCACGCACATACATAGAAGCTAGAGGAGAAATTGCATTTTACACAAATTAAATTTCGAAATTTTACTGGACATATGTATTTTGCGGTTCCATGTCATCTAAGAAAGATTTACAGCAAAATTCAAAACTGGAAAGTCGCGTAAATACCAAACGATATTTATATTTCTTTATATCCGAGGATGACACATGAAGATTTTGAAGAAAATTCTGCAGTAATGTACTACCGCTTAAAGAAAATTAATTGAGCGTCTGCTGTCTGTAAAGTTTTTATTTAGAACTCTTCTTATGGTTTTCTTAGTTTAATTTTGGATTACTTGATTGTATATTATATGTATTATTTTTATTAGGTTACGTAGCTTTGGAAGAAAGAGTCAAGCAATGTAATTTATAATATTAGTAAATTTAATATGTCCATGTAGGTCTTATTTGTATAATAACCATGGTAACGTGTCATTTTCTTTCATATTAATACAAAAAAATTTAACACATCTCTCCACAACTGCATCCATAGATCATCACTTTGTGCAGTAAGGGAGTTAATCTAATTTTAAACACATCTAATAGGTCTTTTCATCTTCTATATTTTCATGCTACAACCTTCTAATTTGAATATCTAACAATTTACTCTGATTTCTTGTCTCCATTTAAAATAGATACACATTCAGTTGACAGTGGTGGTGCTTTGTCCAGGGTCCCAGGCGAATTTGATAATTAATTACTCCTGAGGTATTTTCTGTTTAATTAGTTTTATGTTATACTAATGTTATGATAGAATTCAGGTATTAAGTAGGCAATATTTTTTATGCAAAGAGTAACATCATTACGAAAATGTTGACAGTTTTCATTCATTAGAAGCATTAAATATGTTGAAATCCAAAGATCTTGGAGTATGACATGTTTCACAGATATTCAAAGATTAACTGAACGCCAGAAGGGGCAAATAAATTCTGACTGAATTCTCACAAACCACAGCCAAATTTCCAAAATTATCTGATAAAATTAAATTGTGACGGAAACTTAAGGGACAGCTGTGGCGATTAACTTACATTTTACAACAAGAATTCAGCAAGATTATTTGCCATTTTGTTTCTTCATATCCATGCGTAGAGACGTTTTCAGTTATAATTTTTTAAACATGCAGGATGTCTGTGAAGCCATTACTGTCTTCTACAAATTCTAGGTACCCAATATTCTTAAATGACACAACTAAGCCACAGATAGACACAAACATGCACTTCGTTTTTGTTACCGTCTCACTTCATTTATAAATTTCCTTTATTTATTCAGATTTACATCACAACTATATGTGCTAAATGAAATTGCAGAGCACCGAGCATTGAATATACAAAAAAAGGAATTAATTTTATTCGACTTATACAAATTTCTGAGGACTTATATTCTGAAATATGATAGTACTTGTAGCTTTATTTTGATCTATCTCTGAAATATTGAACAAACTTATTAGAGCTCCAATTGTATAATTGCTTTGCATCAAAACAATACATCAATAATCCCATGTTTTGGAACAGATTTTTCATAAGAAAGAGATATAGATATATAGAAAGTAATTACAACTTGCGCGACATCTTTACCACCCCACGAGTACTTTGTGTTTCAGGAGACTTCCACTGTGTGACGCTGTGGTGGGAGAAACCCGCGGGACATTAAAACGTCAATTTTGATAACGGGTAGCTTCGCCGTGTTTTCTTATTAGTGTTCAATAATACTTTGTGCACCACGTACATACGGAGTAGGTAGAGGAGGAATTGCATTCTATACAAAATAAATTTGAAAATTATACTGGATATATATTTTGCGATTCCATGTTTTCTAAGAAAGCTTTACAGCAAAATTTAAAACTGGAAATTCGGTTAAATAAAAAAATGGTATTTTAGTTCAGTATATTCAAAGATGACTCATGAATATTTTGAAGAAATTTCTGCAATGATACTGCACCGATTAAACCAAGTTAATATAGCCGTTGCGCTCTGCAAGTTTATTATTTAAATGAAAACTGCGCTTTCAGTAATTATTTTCACTTTGGGATTCTTGATTCATATTATACTTTTTATACTTTAGTATGTTGGGTAGTTTGCTAAAAGTAGGTGAGGTTTGTAATTTATAATATTAACAATTTTAATTTGTATATGTAAGACTTCTTTGTATAATAACTGTTGCAACCTGAAAAGTAATTGCAAATATTTATCATTGTTATAAGATATGTAGCTGTATTCTTTAGTCTGCCTCACGTCAAGAGATCCCGAGTTCGATCTCGGTCAGGTTGAGTCACATCAATAAGGTTTTTCTGCGGTTTTCCCATATCCTGAAAGACGAATGACGGTTGACTTTGAGCTCGATGGACCCCGTACTCGTTAGAGCAGCATTTCACCCATTTCAACATCAGATATGTCTAAAGGTTGAGGACGTAAATTACAAAAGATGAGTACATGTAAATAATTTACGGATAATTATTTATAAAAATTCGTGACGCAAGGGCCATACAGCTATTATCCATTTAGACGATACGAGCAGCATGACTGCCGATTGATACGCAAATACATTTTTACGGCACACTTTTGAAAAAACATGAAAAGCACCAAAAGTTGACATCCGCTTATTCCTGACAGAGGAGTGTAACATATTAGAAAGACAAATATCAACTTCAGTTTAAAACAGTTTAGTTTCGAGAAACTTAAGTTAGTTGTGTGAAATCGATTAAAGCTTTCGGATCATGCAAACAAATATTATAAAAAAATTCCTCTATTTACGTAAATTGCATCGAGAAAGATAATTGTCGCGTTGTGGTTGAGTGGATTGGACGATCGACACCCACCAAGGTGGCCTGGGTTCAATCGCAAAAGACCGCAATTTGAGATATGTGGTGGACAACACGATCCTGCAGCAGGATTTCTCCAGGTTCTCCTGTTTCTCCCACAAGCATTCTATTAATTTCTCCATTATCATCTTTCCTGTCTCTTCATCTCACCATGCTTCTGTCATCCACTTTTCTCGCCCTCATACTAGGCACCAGGTTGATCTTCCATCCTGGATTCTCTCTCTCACTGGTACAGAGATTTCGTTCATCAACCTGCATAAGGGTTAAGAAGAAAAGATACCCGGACACCACGTAGGGATATAATTGTACAGTTAAAAAAGAGGAAGAACAATAAGTAGAGACAGATAATTGTCGATGCAAATTTTCTTAAGTATTTATTAAAAAGTACATGAATAATACTAGAGTGGAGAAGGCTTTGGGCAATTTTCAAATATTTAACTTGCTGGTTCCATGAAATGCTTTGGAATTCAGCAATCTTTGCTTCACCAAGAGACAAAAAAGGAATAATCGCATCCGTTTAAAAATGTTGCTTATATTTGCCGATATCCAGAGGCACTGCTAAATGTTAACGTTGGGAATGTGTGAGTTGAGAATGCAGTGTGATTAGAAATACCTAAAATCACTTACAAACGCATGTTACATTACAGACAATATTTTAGCGTGCAGATATTCCGCGGGAAAAACTTTTTGGTTCACAAAGAATGAAAGTTCCAATGTACTGCGTTTCCTGTCCACAGATGATCCCACCTGTATTATTGTATACCTTGGAAGAAGAAGCTACATGTACTTATAACGTTTTGTAAGATATATAACTATGTTTTTTAAGTTTAGTATAGATTTAAGTGCCTGTTATTTCTTAAGAATTCAGAATAGCTAAGAAAGTATACACACAAATGTCGAACAAAGAAATTATTGTGCTTGAGAAGGAAGCAATCCAAAGTGGCATTTACATTTTAGGTTGGAGTGAGAAGTAGAGGATGGCCATTAGCCCCGAGAAGAGCTGTGCTCTTCTTCTGGATAAGGTCCAAGCTGGGCGCCCGGATTGTTAGCTGAGGTTGAGGCAGAAGTGCCCACTGCCAATTATCGTACCTTGGCGTCCACCTCGATCGCGGTCTCACCTACGCACGTCACGTCCATGTCAAAGCCGGACAAGGGTATGCCGTGCTAACGCAGTTATACCCAATTCTGAAATCGACCATACCAACGCACCCCAAACTACGCCTGTATCGGGCGATTATACCGCCCCTGATTCTTTACGGCTGCGAAGTCAGGGAGATGCGGCTCCCACCACTATTCGCAGACTACAGCGCGTCCAGAACAGGGCACTGTGCATGATCTACAATACCGGGCATAGATTCCCGTCCCACATCCTTCATACCTACTGCGGGGTCCCGTACATCGTGGGCGTGGTGCGGGAGTGATCCCGCACCATCTACGATAAGCTGGACTCCCCTGCAGACATACTGGTGAACACCCTTGGCCGTTACTTCTAGAGGATTCCTCGCCGCCGACCGAGCTACTGGTTACCCAGAGATGCTTTGGGTAAATAGAACTGAACAGGGCCACATTCCCCTGACTCCAAACCCCGAAGCCCAGAAATGGGCTTGTTAAACTCAATACCTAAACACTCTACCTTTCCCTCTAACCTGTTAAGTGGACTGTGCTCAGATGCCTTCGAGGCAGGCGGAGGGGCGCAGTCAGCACTGGGCGCATCCCCCTACGGGGCAACAGCGCACACAAAGCTAGATATGTCCACTGCCAGAAACAACCGCCTGAGACAAAGGATGACTGTTTTATACTGCCCAGATAAAGACGCAATAAACGGCTAGGTGCTGGGCAGCAAACACTCCGTCCAGGTATACCTGGACGACTCGACTCTTCTGCTGGTCTTTAGGTATATTTTTATGGCATGGTTACATCGAGCTGGTATAAAAATACTTTTTTAAATAGTGTCGTGAGGCGCTCATTATGTGGCGAGAGAGAGAGAGAGAGTGGGAAGCAGGGTGTGAAAGAGACAGAGAGCGCCCAAGCCACGCCAATGAAGCCGATTAGCGCTTAGACACGCGCGGAGGGAGAGACGGGGCGGAAAAAGAGCCGGATAGACTTCTCGACAGTTCTTCCTCCTTCGCCTGCCATTGTGAAAGACCGCGAGGCTTCTACATTTCCAAGCTAATTATAGGTAACTGTGAAACACACGTGTACAGCTTACGCGTTTGTTACTTGAGTCATCACCTTTATGATTTTCATGATCACTATTCCTCATTGCGATGATGCAAGTTTCTTTTCACATCAATTGCTTATACTCTGGAAAAGGTTGCTCCACGTATTGGTCGCTAGTTTGATACAGCTTATTCTTACGCTGTTAATTTGGAAGCAGCGTGGCCTATCCTCAGGGTAGTGCAAAGAGTTCCGTCAAAGGGTATGCGTGGATAAGTATGGGGGTAATGATGATTCTAATGGCAATGGAATGCAAGTTTAAAACTAGTTTAATAACTGTTTTTCTTTGTCATCACGTCAATCACGAAGTTGCCGAACAAGGTTTACCAGTATATCACTGTTCAGAGTTACCGTATGTCAAATGCATATTTCGTGATAACACTTAATTCTTTATTTGCGTAGGAACCGATAGATGATCTTTCTCTCTGGCTCTGGTCTTCCTTCGCCGAAGAACCAACCAGATGGCTTTCTTACTGGTCCGCCAACCCCATCGTGTCCTCTTTAGGGCACTGCAGCTGTGTGTCACTTTCACCTCTCGAAGCCTGCCTTTATTCACACCAAAATTCCATTGTGATTATTAGTCTCGGTCATGCCATTGTTAAGGGTCCGAACAATGCCTTTTCAAGCTGAATCAAGTGTTACCCAGATAGAATCCCTACTATGTACCCGCTTTCTTCCGTCTCTTTTGTTAAAACTATTCAACACAACTGCACCTTCAGGCGTTTTAACATAGAATGTTCCTCTAACTTCCATTATGTTTCCTAAGATATTGCATCCTATAATTTCGGTATCAACGAGTACAACTGCAGATATTTTTATAGTAAAATCAGGACGGTGCGAAAAAGGGCATTTGTATACTCACAGATTTGCTTAATTGTTTATATTTTCAGATTGGTTAATACCTCAATGTACGCGTTACGCACGCTAGCCACGGGTGTTTATTTTACCCAAGAGTTCGGACGGGTAATTGTAAGGAGTTAAGGAGAGCGAGCGGGTCTTGCAATAATAGATGTCAATGTCACGGTTCTTACACCCAAATACTTATTATTTGTGTTATTTAAAACTTACACTTTCAGGAAGAATTTTAAACACGATTTGTGAGGTTTGTAATTATTTCTGTACTTCCAAAGTATTAACTGTTTATCTTAACGAATACCTTAAGTCCGATGCTTTCTGCAAGATTTCTGACTCAAGAATGACAGATATAGAAAGTGGGATAATGAAGAGTGGGCAGGAGGAAGAAAATAAATGGTCTGAATTGCACATTTTTGTTTACATTGAGCGCACTTTTAACCGTACAAAACACATCTGGTAACAAATTATGTGATGTGTTTATGGGAAAACTCTTTGAGGAAGGGGAAAATCACCAACGCACTTAAATGGGTATGTACTGTCGCGAACCCATTGTCGTGATAGCGCGGCCGAGGCACACAAAGGCACAAATAAAGATAGCGCGGAGATAAAAGGCTTGCGGAAACAGATAAGGAATAGAATATTCTAGTGCCGTCTTGTTCATTCTAGAAATATGAGTAGAGGTGTATATAAGAAATTGCGAAACGCCAGAAGAGAGTCAAAAAGGAAGTTGAGAATCTTTGGCATGCAGCTGACACAGACCCTTTGTCTGTGATCAGCGGCTTAGACGATTGTATTTGTGTATGTAACGTAATTCTGCAACTGTAAGAGTTGACCAAAGTGTGTTTCTACGGGAATAAAAAGCATTTTAAATTTCTGCAAACTTTACTTTTAATTTTGCGAACCTGCAAAGTCACAATACTAATGTGCCCTTCATAAAAACATCTGTACCAATAACCTTAACACGCTGTATAGTGGTTGGAAGCAGCACCAGTGAAGGGAGGTTTCCAATATTACCTCAACAGCTACCGCTTCCCACAACTTGTTTATTGCTTTTCAGTGGTGTGTGGCCGGGCAGTAGTGTAAGGATTTAGTTCCAACCAAGCGCGTTGGCTAACTTCAGAGAATTACTTTACTGAACATTTTTGCATAAGGAAACAGATATAATTCAAAACACCATGGTTTTATTTATTAGCAGTTGTTGGGCTTTCACACTCCATGTATTACCTCAATGGATTATCCATGTATTACTTCACTATGGATATGCAGATAGTGTCTAAAGAACATCGTAATCTTTTCTCGGTATCATATTCAAATAAAAATCAAAGAGGCGAGGGATAAAGGCAAATAATTGATCAGCCGTTGTATAATAGAAGCTGGACGTGCCACTGCCAAAGAAATTCAAAGTAATGCCACTCTGTTCGTAGAATACTTGGTGATCAATTATTTCTTGATAAATTTGTTAATGGCCTGGGATGTAGCGAAGAGTTATTTAGTCAAATCAATTTTAATGCCAGCATTTCAAATATCAGAAACCATCAATTGCTCCAGTTTAAGCACCAAGAACGTTATCGCATAAAAATTACCCTATTTTAAGAATATGTGCCAAGTACAATGAACTTTCTTCTAAAACAGAAGTGAATCACAGTTATATATATTGTCGCGAACCCGTATCTACGATCGCGTGGCTTGAAGCTGCCTGAAGCTTCAAAAACAACAGTAACGGCCTGGTCTACCGCACCGAGAAGGCGCCCCTAAGAAAGATGTAGGTGGTATCATGAATCTTCAGGCCCACTAGATGGTGCTCTTTGGGACGACCAGCCTTGAGGAGGGAGTAGTGCCGCAAGGCGGTTTTTATGGGCGAGGGAGACAGAGGGAAGCAGAGAGTGAGAGAGAAATGACGGCCAAGCCACGCCCATGAAGCCGATGAGTGCTTAGACACGCACTTCAGGCGACCCGGGGGTGGGGAGAGAGCCGGAGAGACGTCTCGACAGTCCTCCTCCTTCGCCTGCCGTCGTGAAAGACCGTGAATCTTCGCGAGTTGTCGAGAAACTTCTCCAATCTGCGAGAACCAAAAATTAGTGCACAAAAGCGAGTGCACTGGACGAGTTCAGCAGTTTCCGCAGGCTATTGACTATTCGCCATGGTTTTCTCTCCTGGAGATTTGCTTGTCTTAACATGTTTTCCCAGGCCTCTTTGCGGTGTGCTCTTAGGAATCGTCTTACCAGGGACTTGAACCACTGGTGGACTTCTCCTATGCTGGGATGGATAATGCTTGCCTATACATGCGCCACTTTCCAGCTGTCTGGAAGGATGCGCGCGTGGTGTGCGTTTTAAAGCCGGGGAGAAATCAGGTTTTCCCTTCCAGTTACCGCTCCATCAGACTTCTACCAGTTTTGTCGAAGGTTTTCGGAAAACTGCTGCTCTCCCGGCTCCTACCTCATTTAGAGGAAAGGGGCCTAATCCCGGAACACCAGTTTGGCTTCCGTTCTGGCCACTCCACGACCGGCAACTACTGCGGGTTGCCGAGAAGGCCTCCCTGGGATTCTAGGAAAGGTCTAAAACGGTAGCAGTATTGTTAGACGTGGAGAAGGCAGTCGCCATTACCTGGTACAAGGGGCTTAGTTACAAACTCCTAGTGCATGAAGTTTCCCGTCCATACATTCCCTTGGTGGCCGGTTTCCTCGGAAACCGAAGCTTCCGAGTAAAGGTGGAGGGGAAGCTGTCAACCGAACCGTCCATTGGCGCTGGAGTGCCGGAAGGCAGCGTGCTGTCACCAGCACTCTTTGCAGCTTACATGGCCGACATACCCACACACCACAACACCCACACCTGTCAGGACGCAGATGATCTCATGATCTTCGCGGTAAACAGGAACCTGAGGTATGGCTTTCGGTAGATCCAAGCCCAGCTCCGGGCCATTGGCGAAATGGCGAATGGCAATTAACCCGGAGAAGAGCTCTGCAATTGTCCTGGCGAAAACCAGAGCCAACCGGTTGCAGCAGAACTTCGTTTTACGGCGCCGTGGAATCCCATGGGTGCAAACGGCGAAGCATCTCGGAGTGACGCTGGACCGCAAACCAACTTACGCTGCGCAAGTCAAAGGCAAGGTCCAGCTTGGGCACGCCGCGCTCAAGAACCTATAACCAATTTTACGTTCAACCATGCCCCTCCGTCTCAAACTCCAGCTGTATCGGGAAATCATCCCACCCATGATTTTGTACGGCTGTGAGATCTGGGGAAGAGTGGCAAATACCAGTTTCATCAGACTCCAGACGCTGCAGAACAGGGGGCTCAGAGTGATTTACGATACAAACTGGAGATTTCCAGCCCAGATCCTACATGAACTTTCGAAAACCCCGTACACTGTCGATGTCATCCGAGAGATTGCACGATCAGTGTACGACAAAATCCAAACCCATGGCAACCCATCATTCAAACTCCCCAGGGACGTCCTGGGGTCCCTTGGTTAACCCAAGTTAGAGCTACCTTAAATTCATTTTACGCCGGGGGCCCCTTGGTTAATCCAAGTTAGAGCCCATTAACCTTAAATTAACATTACGCCTGAGGGCTCAAGCGTTAGGCCATCCGTAATCAAAACGGGGCAAAAGCACAAAACCGATTCCCCCCAATGGGAGAGTGCAATAGAACCGCCAAGCTGCTGCCTTCTGATATTACTCAAGGGCATCCAAACAAACACCTTTAAACAAACTACAACCTACCCCCAGCAGAACAACAAAAATCATTCCTGACTCACTACGCAGGTTAAGCCGCAAATCGGCTAGGTACTGCGGCAGAAGACGCACGGACGGGGAAAAAGAAAAAGTGCTCCGCCAGACCAGGACTACCTCTGGACCTCTGGAGCTCAGCAGTCCAGCAGGAAGCCGTAAGGACAGGAGTTGGTAGAGAGAAGTGTGCAGACAGCCTAGAAGATTACGTTCGTGTGTGTTACGTCATTCTGCTGATATCAGGGTTGTACAAGAGCCTTTCTACGGAAATAAAGAGCATTTTGAATTTCTCCACACATGCGTTTAATCTCATGAACCCAAAAAGTCACAACATATGCATATGTTCTTAGCGTGGAAACATGTTGTGGCATAATTCAGGCATTCATGCAGAATTATGCAAAGAGTAACTTAAGCAGGAACATTCTGATAATCTTCCTTCACTAGAACCATTAAGTTGCGAATCTCTGGGGGAATATCACATGCTGCACGATTTACACACTGAATTAAATCCCCAAATAGCAAATGAATTTAATTAACTGACTGCATTCTAAAAAGCCAGAATCAAATGTCCAAAAAGGGCTGATAAATCTTAAGTATGGTGCAATGTTAAATAAACATTTCCAAGACAGCAGTGATTTAATTAAACTTTACGGAGATGTTAATCTACTGGAATTTACCAAAATTGGACTTAAGATTTATTTCAACGTTTGGATCTCCATAGGCATGCGAACAGATGTTCTCAATTATAAATTTAAAACAAAGCAGGAGGCCTCTGATGCTAAAAATGTCTACTAACAAATATATTGCACCCAATATTTGTAAACAACAAAATGAAGCCTAAACTGGAGCAAAATGCAAACCAGAATTCCTCATTTGGGATGTATTGGGTTAACTATTTGGATTTATATCTCAATTCTGATTGCTATATTTATAGCTTGCTATAACATTTTAATAATATACGCGTTTCACACCGTTTTGTTAAGTTCATTTGGGTAATAGGCGAAATAAACTGGCAGATTTTTTAGTTTTCATCTTAAAGAACATATAAATAATGAGTAAATTTTATCAATGTCTGCAGACTTTTGTTCGGAAACACAATAGTTCCTTTCTTTATATTCATCTATATGTCAAATATTCTTCTAATTTACTATATAATATACGTCAAAACCGAACACCATTATTGCTATATTTTGGAAATATTCTAAATAGCTATGACATGTTTATATTTAAGTAACAATTACAAATTGCTCGTCATCTGTAACAGTCAGCCGGTACCTTGTTTTTCAGCAGACTTACACTGTGTGCCGCTGTGGTGGGAGAAAACCGCGGGGTATCTGAGCTGTAGGTTTATACCCGGATTGCTGCGCTGGATTGTCTTCTTAGTGTTAAAAGTAATTTGTACACCACGCACACACATAGAAGCTAGAGGAGAAATTGCATTTTATTTAAGTTAAATTTGGAAATTTTACTGGTCATATGTATTTTGCGGTCCCATGTCATCTAAAAAAGCTTTACAGCAAAATTCAAAACTGGAAAGTCGCGTAAATACCAAACTATATTTTATTTCTGTATATTCGAGGATGACACATGAAGATTTTGAAGAAAATTCTGCAGTAATATACTACCGCTTAAACAAAAATAATTTGGCATCTGCTGTCTGTAAAGTTTTTATTTAGAACTCTTCTTATGGTTTTCTTAGTTTCATTTTGGATTACTTGATTGTATATTATATGTATTATTTTTATTATGTTACGTAGCTTTGGAAGAAAGAGTCAAGCAATGTAATTTATAATATTAGCAAATTTAATATGTCCATGTAAGTCTTCTTTGTATAATAACCATGGTAAAGTGTCATTTTCTTTCATATTAATAAAACAAAAAATTAACACATCTCTCTACAACTACAACATAGATCATCACTTTGTGCAGTAGTAAGGGAGTTAATCTAGTCTTAAACATGCCTAATAGATCTTTGCATCTTCTATATTTTCTTCCTACATCCTCCTGAGCTGAATATCCAACAACTTACTCTGATTTCTTGTCTCCATTTAAAATAGATACACTTTCAGTTGACAGTGGTAGTGCTTTGTCCAGAGTTCCAGGCGAACTTGATAAATAATTATTCCTGAGGTATTTTCTGTTTAATTAGTTTTCGGTTATACTAATGTTATGATAGAATTCAGGCATTAAGTAGGCAAAATTTTTTATGAAAGGAGTAACATCATCACGGAAATGTTGACAGTTTTCGTTCATTAGAAGCATTAAATATGTTGAAATCCGAAGTTCTTGGAGTATGACGAATTTTACAGATAATGAAAGATTAACTCAACGTTAGAAGGGACAAATAAATCCGACTGAATTCTCACAAACCACAATCAAATTTCCAAAATTATCTGATAAAAATAAATTGTGACGGAAACTTAAGGGACAGCTGTGGCAATTTACTTACAGTTTACAAAGATGTTAATCAACAGGAATTCAGCAAGATTTATACATTTGCCATTTTGCTTCTTAATATCCATGCGTAGAGACGTTTTCAGTTATAATTTTTTAAACATGCAGGATGTCTGTGAAGCCATTACTGTCTTCTACAAATTCTAGGTACCCAATATTCTTAAATGACACAACTAAGCCACAGATAGACCCAAACATGCACTTCGTTTTTGTTACCGTCTCACTTCATTTATAAATTTCCTTTATTTATTCAGATTTACATCACAACTATATGTGCTAAATGAAATTGCAGAGCACCGAGCATTGAATATACAAAAAAAGGAATTAATTTTATTCGACTTATACAAATTTCTGAGGACTTATATTCTGAAATATGATAGTACTTGTAGCTTTATTTTGATCTATCTCTGAAATATTGAACCAACTTATTAAAGTTCGAATTCTATAATTGTTTTGCATCAAAACAAAACATCAATAAACTCGTGTTCTGGAACAGATTCTTCATAAATAAGAGATATAGATATATAGAAAGTAATTACCACTTACGCGACATCTGTCACACCCCACGGGTACTTCGTGTTTCAGGAGACTCCCACTGTGTGACGCTGTGATGGGAAAAACCCGCGGAACATTAAAACGTCAATTTTGATAAGCGGGTAGCTTCTCCGTGTTTTCTTCTTAGTGTTCATGTGCACCACGTACATACAGAGTAGGTAGAGGAGGAGTTGCATTCTATACAAAATAAATTTGAAAATTATACTTGATATATATTTTGCGATTCCATGTTATCTAAGAAAGTTTTACAGCAAAATTTAAAACTGGAAATTGGGTTAAATAACAAAATACTATTTTAGTTCAGTATATTCAAAGATGACTCATGAATATTTTGAAGAAATTTCTGCAATGATACTGCACCGATTAAACCAAGTTAATATAGCCGTTCCGCTCTGCAAGTTTATTATTTAAATGAAAACTGCGCTTTCAGTAATTATTTTCACTTTGGGATTCTTAATTCCTATTATACTTTTTATATTTTAGTATGTTGGGTAGTTTGCTAAAAGTAGGTGAGGTTTGTAATTTATAATATTAACAATTTTAATTTGTATATGTAAGACTTCTTTGTATAATAACTGTTGCAACTTGAAAAGTAATTGCAAATATTTATCATTTTTATAAGATATGTAGCTGTATTCTTTAGTCTGCCTCACGTTCAAGAGATCCCGAGTTCGATCTCGGTCAGGTTGAGTCACCTGGATAAAGCTTTCCTGCGGTTTTCCCATATCCTGAAAGACGAAAGACGGTTGACTCTGAGCTCGATGGACCCCGTACTCGTTAGAGCAGCATTTCACCCATTTCAACATCAGATATGTCTAAAAGTTGAAGGACGTAAATTACAAAAGATGAGTACATGTGAATAAATTACGAATAATTATTTATAAAAATGTGTGACGCAAGGGCCATACAGCTACTATATATTTAGACGATACGAGCAGCATGACTGCCGATTGATACGCAAATATATTTTTACCGCACACTTTTGAAAAAACATGAAAAGCATCAAAAGTTGACATCCGCTTATTCCTGACAAAGAGTGTAACATATTAGAAAAACGAATATCAACTGCATTTTAAAACAGTTAATTTCGAGAAACTAAAGTTGGTTGTGTGAAATCGACTAAAGCTTTCGGATCAAGCAAACAAATATTTTTAAAAAAATCTTCTATTTACGTAAATTGCATCGAGAAAGATAATTGTCGCGTTGTGGCTGAATGGATTGGACGATCGACACCCACCAAGGCGGCCTGGGTTCAATCCCAAAAGACCGCAATTTGAGATAAGTGTGGGACATCACGGTCCTACAGCAGGTTTTCTCCAGGTTCACCTGTTTCTCCCACAAGCTTTCCATCAATTTCTCCATTATCATCTTTCCTGTCACTTCATCTCACCATGCTTCTGTCATCCACTTCTCTCGCCTTCATACTAGGCACCTGGTTGATCTTCCATCCTGGATTCTCTCTCTCCCTGGTACAGAGATTTCGTTCCTCGAAATGCATAATGGTTAAGAAGACAACAAACACCCAGACACCTCGAAGGGATATAACTGTACAGTTAAAAAAGAGCAAGAAAAGGAAGAAGAGACAGATAACTGTCGATGCACATTTTCTTAAGTATTTATTAAAAATTTTCTTAAGTATTTATTAAAAAGTACATGAATAATACTAGAGTGGAGAAGGTTTTGGGCAATTTTCAAATATTTAGCTTGCTGGTTCCATGAAGTGCTTTGGAATTCAGTAATTTTTGCTTCACCGAGAGACAAAAAAGGAATAATCACATCCGTTTAAAAATGTTGCTTATATTTGCCGATAACCAGTGGCTCTGATAAACGTTAAAGTTGGGAATGTGTGAGTTGAGAATGCAGTGTGATTAGAAATACCTAAAATCACTTACAAACGCATGTTACATTACAGACAATATTTTAGTGTGCAGATTTCCCGCGGGAAAGACATATGGTTCACAAAGAATGAAAGTTTCAATGTACTGCGTTTCCTGTCTACAGATGACCCCACCTGTATTATTGTATACCTTGGAAGAAGAAGCTACATGTACTTATAACGTTTTGTAAGATATATAACTATGTTTTTTAAGTTTAGTATAGATTTAAGTGCCTGTTATTTCTTAAGAATTCAGAATAGCTAAGAAAGTATACACACAAATGTCGAACAAAGAAATTATTGTGCTTGAGAATGGAAGCAATCCAAAATGGCATTTACATTTTAGGTTGGAGTGAGAAGTAGAGGATGGCCATTAGCCCCGAGAAGAGCTGTGCTCTTCTTCTGGCTAAGGTCCAAGCTGGGCGACCGGATTGGTCGCTGAGGTTGAGGCAGAAGTGCCCACTGCCAAATATCTTACCTTGGCGTCCACCTCGATCGCGGTCTCACCTACGCACGTCACGTCCACGTCAAAGCCGGACAAGGGTATGCAGTGCTAACGCAGTTATACCCAATTCTTAAATCCACCATGTCAACGCACCTCAAACTACGTCTGTATCGGGCGATTATACCGCCCCTGATTCTGTACGGCTGCGAAGTCAGGGATATGCGGCTCCCACCACTATTCGCAGACTACAGCGCGTCCAGAACAGGGCACTGTGCATGATCTACAATACCGGGCATAGATTCCCGTCCCACATCCTTCATACCTACTACGGGGTCCCGTACATCGTGGGCGTGGTGCGGGAGTGATCCTGCACCATCTACGATAAGCTGGACTCCCATCCAGACATACTGGTGAACACCCTTGGCCGTTACGTCCACAGGGTTCCTCGCCGCCGACTGAGCTACCGGTTACCCAGAGATGCTTTGGGTAACTAGAACTGAATAGGGCCACAGTCCTCTGACTCCAACCGCCCAAGCCCAGAAATGGGCTTGTTAAACCCAATGCCTAAACACCTTTCCCTCTAGACTGTTAAGCGGACTGTGTTAAGATGCCTCCCAGGTAGGCGGAAGAGCGCAGCCAGCACTGGACGCATCCCCCCACGGGGCAACAGCGCCCACAAGGCTAGATATGTCCACTGCCAAAAACAATCGCCTGAGACAAATGATGACTCTTCTATACTGCCCAGATAAAGACGCAATAAGCGACTAGGTGCTAGGCAGCAAACACTCCGTCCAGGTATACCTGGACGACTCGACTTTTCTGCTGGTCTGCTAGTCTTTAGGAATATTTTTATGGCTATATAATGGAAAATTAGCTTTTGTACTTGTGTACAATAACGACGAAGGAAATGTTTGTTTATAATCATGAAAGAATGTAAAACTTTTGATAGTTCATGCAAAATTGCTTCCGCTCTTATTGACAAAATAGGGATGACGTATGCTTGGTATATTTGCGTAAGAAATAGTGTAGCATGAATATTGTGATAAAGGTTCTAGAAGTGTTTTTAATTCTAACTTTTCTCAGAATTCTGTGTCCTGTAACTCTTAAAATATAATTAAGCAGCGTACATTGTATCAGTTTACGTTATCTCATTAAGAAACTTCGATATGTACTTTGCCCTTAGTTTCAAATTTGGAATATGGTTATACCTTAAAAATGGTCGCCGCCATTACTGATTGTCTAGTGATTGCAAGGGCTCAGCATACATCTTTAAAGACGCCAAGAGTTAACCAAGTTGATATGCACACTTGACCATAACTTTTATCTACAACGGTATGTAATTACTTCTCTTCACCTGTATCGTTCGGCATGTGGAGCAATGAGTAGAGAAAGTATAGTGATTGTAATACCTTATGTTACTTATAAACATATGTTATATACGTGACACCAAATGGAATGGATCAGACGGTCGCGTGGCTTGTTTACACAAAAGAAACTGATAGGAGGGCAGTGTGAAAACGAAGAGCCCGCGAACAAGGATAATAGGCAGATAAGGGTCTGCCGAAACAAACAAACTGAGAGAAATGGAAATTTCTAGTTACTTCTGGACTGATAGAGATTGTTCGCGTTCTGGTTTATTTGCGAATCATCTAGAAATTATCTGTGAGGTATTTAAAGAGGCAACGATTGGCCAAGAGAGAGTAGCAAGTTGTAAAACAGTGTTGTGAAATGAGAGACAGCCAGCTGTGTTGTTGTAACGACAGCTAAGGATGTAATCTGCTGTCACTGTTTGTTATTGTGATTGATCTTGGTAAAATGACGGTGTATGTAACGTAATGCTGCTGTAATCTATAAAAGTATTTCTATGAAAATAAAGGAGATTTTTAATTTCTGCAACTCTGCCTTTTAATTCTAGGAACCCACAAAGTTACTATATATATGTGTGTGTGTGCGTGTGTGTGTGTGTGTGTGTGTGTGTGTGTGTGTGTGTGTGTGTGTGTGTGTGTGTGTGTGTGTGTGTGTGTGTTTAGTCTTGGTTTTTTGTATTCATGTTTGTTACTCTTTATATTGCACTTAAATGTGTATATGCTTCGACTTAGTTTTTTGTATTATATTTTGCGTTGCCCCTTTTCTTACTTTCAGATTTATATTTAAGCATGTTTGTAAATTATTATGTATGTAGCTACTGTATTTGGAGCATTGCTCTGTTTTAGCACAGGTAAATAAATAAATAATAGATAAACATAGGTACATAAGTACATAAATAAATACATAAATACATCAATAAATACATAAATACATCTCATTAACAATATAGTAGATTAAAAATGAAAATATAAAAAAAAAATTACCTTACAAAAATTTCTTTTCATTTCTGCGAATTTGGGATACAGTCATAAACACAAGTTCCTAAAGCATATCAACAGAGTGTTTATTGTATTATGCATCAAAAGGTTTTGAGTTCGCGTCTCGGTTAAGGTGAGTTATCTGAATAAGGCTTTTTTCTTGGTTTCTCCTTATGTTGAAAGATGAATATCTAGTAACAGTAAGCTCCGTGGATCCTGGGCTCATTTGAGCGTCATTTCATCCATTTCATTCATCGTATCATATTTTCTAACGTTGGAGGACGTAAATTAAGAAAGCAAATATAATTATTATGCAATTGTATGGAAGGATAGAGTCAGACTGAAAAATTCAATGTCATAGCCAGGATTTAAACCATGGATCTTCAGGTTGGCGTCCAGCTGCTCTAACCCTTGAGCTACTTTGACCAACGTGCCGACATTACATTAAATTCTCCAACTGACTCGTGTTTTTTCCGGTAAACCACTAAGGAGATCTCACAAACACTCGAGACAACCACCTTAATAGCGACTTACAACGTGTAAGCACCTTAAGGCACGGGCTTTATAGTTAACCTATTTTTTCATACTTCAGCTTATACACGGCTAGTGTGAAAGAGCAATTAATTAACATTAATTGACCTAATAATGTTTCCTTTTGCAACAATTATTGACTCTGGTACGGTACGGAAATTTTATTTCACTTGCATAGCAGACGAACAAACGCAGCAAAAGGGAAAAAAATTACACGTAACCCATTACTGATGTCACCACTCCTCCGCTGTTGCTGCTAACGCAATCCTAACCTTGAACGTCCGGTGCTGTACAACCTGCTTTGCGTAGTAACCCCTCTTGATGAGATCTCAGCAGCCTGAATCCCGATGGTCTGGTCGTCTAGTAGATTAGCTCTATAAGCTATCTATTCCTTTACCCTGGCTAGTCAGTACAGCTGAGCCTACGCTTTCTATAGGGTATGCGTGAGATAGGTTGACGAATGAAAACAACACAGTTCCTTGTAATTGCTTTATATCTCAGCTTCGGTCCGTGCTCACAGTTCACCATGAGTTGCCGCCATGTTCAGATCCATCAACGTCAGCGGGAGACTGGACGTTGCATGGAAGGGGAAAAAGATGCCCTGTATGGATCTTCATACTGCGTATTTCAGGTAGTCTGTGAGACCCGGACTCCCTAATGGGATACATTGTATTGACCTGATCACAATAGATTGTGCATTAGGGAAAATTGTTTTCAGTCTATCCTTGACTTGTGCAGGTTTTCGTAATCATAGGCATAGGCACCAACGTCTTCTATAGGTAGAGTACGAAGCTTCCCTCTGAACCTGGGCATACCTCATTCCTCATAACAATATATCATAAACCTTGGGGATAAGGTCGGTTTACTGTGTCATCGCTTTCTGCACTACGGTTGGGCTTGGAAATGCGTTTACTCTCCCATGACTGTTGTGTTTTGTATTCAACGAGCAGGATGCACAAATCTCTTAAGAAAGGGTAGAAAAGAGGAAAAGGCAAAGGCTGATCTCCTTCAGCTCACGCACAGCCTATAAAGATTTTACTGTTCGTAAAAGCTAGAACCGAATTAGGAAACCTTAAATTGGGTGAAGGCCTTCCGAGAGACGATAAAAGAGGTATTTGTCCTCTTACAAACCGTCATTTTTGCACAGAGGTTATAACTGTCCTAGTTATAACTAGATGCGAACAGATTTGCAACTAGCAAAAAGAAATAGTTACTCTAAAAACCAACTATGTTTTTCTTTCGTAGCAGATGGAAATTCCAAATGTGGTTCCTCTTCAGAATACTATTTATCTATGCATATTGAAGTCTAGCTTCCACATTCAGAATTACAATTTTACCCACTTAACATGTAATCATATTGGTATTCTCTAATGCCATAATTATTATGATTGATATTTTTTTCAATTGTAGTATACCTATATTAACCTTTCGCTCATGATATATCATGTGGGAAATTAGAAAAGCTATAATTCGTGCGTTTAGTATTTTACAGTATTTTTAGTAGTAGAATGCATTTAATGCTCCAAATAGTGATTTGACTATTTATACAGGCAAGCAACATAATATGTTTATTTGTCGAATAATACTATTTAAATCTCTCTGACCTTACTTTCCCGTGTGCCAAAGGAAAATATCAATTTTTGCTCTCTTCTCCACACTTAAAACATTTGCATGTTTCCCTTCCGCGAGCAAGTCAGATATTGAGATAAGTATTCAACTGAAGGTGTGTTATCCTTACCTAAACGTTTAATAAGCTTCATTTCTATGAATAAGGAGCATTTTGTCCCTGTTCTCTTCGCTGAAACTGTTTACATGTTCCATTTCTAAAAATATGTATCAGTTTAAAAGAAATGCTGAACTGTAGCTCCTGCTTAAACATTTTAGATGTTTCATTTCTATGGTTAAGCCAAATTTTAAAGAAAATACTAATATGGTGTTCTGTTGTCCATACCTAAACTTTTCACAGGTTTGTTTTCCATAAATAGTCATATTTTAGAGGATATACCAAGCCATTTCCATGTTCTCCATACTTAAATCTTTTGCATGTTTCACTTCCATGAGTAAGCCATTTGCAGGAGGAAATGCTTAACTGGTGCTCTGTTATCCTTACTTAACACTTAATTAAGATTTAATTAATGAAATACTTAAATATGACTCTTCGGTGTAAGCAGCCATTGTCAACCTCAAGCATTTCTATTACTCAGTTGTCATTAACAAATAGTATGGGGACACATTTTCAGAGTGCTTTTCAGATACTCAGAAGAGAAAATACTCAATTTTAATAAACAAATATCCATTGCAATTTGCTATTTCTTCTGAATATACAATTTTATGCGTAATAATTGTTACCTGACACTAAATTACTTTACACTCGTAAACGAATTTTGTGAAAATTGTCAACTTAAGGTATGGTTTGAAGGAAGGTCGAATGTGACATAATGTGATAATTTTAACAAATTGGTGCCACAACGTAAGTAATAAAATATATTGCCAAACGGCAAAATGCAATGATCATGCAATCTTGATGACAACTGCTACACTATCTACTGCAGAGTTTGTTCGATAACAAGTAGATTCTTGCGCAGGCATGCTCAATTGTATAGCACGCACTTCCTTCCCCTACACATGTTTTCCCCACACCAGTGTCCAAGGCCGCGAGATACAGTGGCGTTGCTGCTAACGTTTAGCGTAACTTTGTTCTAGGTTAAGCCAGATAGAAAAAAAACTGGAAGAAGTGAAAGCACCTGTCAAATATGACCTTAATGTTGGAAATTTGGTATATATTTCTTATAAATTGGCGGTATATGAAACCATTTAGTGAAGGCGAATTTATCAAGAAAAGCTTGCTAGATGCTGCGAAGGAATTTTCTCCCGATTACACTAACAAAGACGTATAGAATAATTGTGTTGTGATTTGGAAAGACAATTAAAGGACAAAATAAGGTTATTAACATATGTTTCTCTAGCCTTGCACAAATCGCTGGACAGATCTGACGAGGCGCGGTTAATTGTATTTCTTAGAGAAGTTAATAATGAATTAAATATCTTATTCATGGCACAATTGTGACTGTGGGAAGGACAAGTGGTAGTTACAGATTTATATCATTTCTCTTGCTTGCGTTCCGTGTTCACAATAAACGTCATACTTCTTGGAAAGTATACAGAACTTCTAAAGCAACTACATGACTTATTCCATTCGCAATTTGAAGATATAAAAATTTAAGACAAATATCCAATTATTTTGCACTCCTTTAAAGTTTCCATGCAGTGAGGCCCCACAAGAGCTACAAATGTTGCTACTTTTACTGAAAAATTCCATGACAGTAAAAGGTTCTGAGAAGGAAGGATGGAAATTATTTAAATCTTTGCCCCGCAATGATGACCACAGATTATGTTTGTTTGCATCTAATTTTATGGCAACGTTTGGCTATAAATGTATCTACGAACAAACCTTTTCAAAGATAAACTATATAAAAAGTGAGTATCGCAGCAAGATCAGAGACGATCACCTTGCTTATCTTTTGAGACTGTGCACTTCGTCTTTTGCACCAGCAGAACTTGTAAAACATAACTTGTGCCACAGAAGACATTCTAAGAAACATTAGTAAGGAGTAAACTATGAGTGCGAACGCTTATGATTTCCTATACGTCAAAATAATAGCGATGTTCCACCACTGGAACTCAGTAACCACAGTTAAACATGTGATTCTATCGCAGCGGGTGGAAGGAGGTGATTTCAACCTCCCTTTGCTGCTTTAATTGAGCACCCCAGTTCTTGAAGTTCACGGTTATCTCTACCAGATACCTCTGCCCCTTTACTTTAGAAACGTTTATAATGTGAGCGCTACAAAGTGTGCGATACGTTACGTGGGATATCTTAGCCAATACATAAATATTTTAACATCTGCAAAGGATATTAAAGAGAACTAGCAAAACACACCATACTTCCACTTGCCCATCCTCTTTATCTCCAATGTCCATTGTACTGAACATGTGATGCTGCCAGATCCACATGGCGTTTATTTATAAGTGTGCCCTTTTCAAATTATAATGTTGGTTTTGAAGCAAGTGAACGGATACCTACAAATGCGCTTAAGCGTGATGCCATCCAAAAACTTTTGATCATAGTATTCCTAGCAGCATCGAGAGTAAATCTACTACTGCTATTGTTTGAGCACATTAGACTATTTTTCATTTGTTTCATTTCCTGTTTCTGCAGGGACTGTTTGCAAAATTTACATTACTGGAAACACGTGTTCTGATTTTTGACCAGGATGTAACGTACCTCGCTGGTAGAATGCAATATGAAGCAGACAGTGGAGCATCGTGCCCACAAGTTGGAATGCTATTTTCGAACTGGAATGCTGAATGAAGGGAAATATCAGTACGATATGGACCGATTATCGATGCTTTACTGGACAGGGATCTGGAATTTCAAGAGACAGTTCCAGGAATCTTTTACGTAAATAATACACGGAAACCATCATTAGTTTAAGGTGCGCTATTGTATCTTGATGAACATGCATGGCATAGGCACAATATATGTGGTGCAAATACATGGCGTTGCAGGTTTTTTTACTGTATATTTTATCGACATAAGTCTCTTTTTCTTGCCGCCATCCTTATATGTGTGTACTATGTTTTTGACACTTAACCTCTGACCAAGACTTTGATATGAAGGCACATAGCAATCACTTCTCAATTTCGCTGTCAAAAAGTCGTCCAATAACGTAAGGAAGAAATTATTGATGCGCACTTTATGAACTACTTTTTGAATGAACCGTGCAGACTTGGATAACAGAACCATGTTCGCCTACCTACACCATTCGACCTAAGTGCTCCCTAAGTAGTGATATATGTTTTGATCAGCTTATTAAAACCAATAGCTCACCGGGAATTTGTGATGTCGTAGGCCTCTATTGGTGGAAGAATTAAACATTTAACCACTACCGTTAAGTATAAGCATCAACAGCAATAACAGTTATAAATCAAAGGCATATAAGTCTAAAATATAAATTTATATTTTAACAATTAATATGATTACATTTTTATGTTAAGAAGTGTTTATTGTAATATACTAAGTACAAACTGAAGTATCTAGAAGCCACACAAGAGATAAATAGATTACTATGATAGTTCTAAGGTCAGTGCAAAGCTCAGATCTGCTTTTATTTTTTATAACCACACAAATCATATATCCTCATCAACAGAGAGTACTGTTAGTATATTCGGAGTTTTTAATCTCGCGAAACTAAATCCCAGAAAAAAAAACCTTTGCTACTCCAATGATGTAGTTGTTAAATTAAAATGCTACTCCAGTGGAGGGAGAAACAGTGCTACATCAGCCGGGGTCTGATACCAAATCATTGCCTATACATGTTCCAATCGACGAGAGAAGATGAATGACATTGGAACTGATGAAAACAAATGCGTCCACACACATGCATTTAGTAAAGTTGCCAGTTGTGTTTATTTTGTTACGTCTGCATCGCTGCTGGCCACATATTCTTATTGTGAACTAAATTACTGATACGTCAGATAACAATAGAAGCTTTGAATGTCCTTTAATCACTAACTACAGCTCCAGGTCACTAGGACAGATCTTGCAGCCTCGAACTGTTTGGGACTTTAGCGGGCCTTTGTGATCCGGTTCATTGTGGTGTAGATTCGTGTGGTTCCTTTACTTTATCCCTCCCTTACTTCTGTATGTGACATTCACAGTTGTGGCATTCGCTATGTCGCAAGTCACGGAGTGTCCCCCTCCGTGCATAAATTATGTCTACACCTATTGAAATCCTTAAATTATGAGTTGTACACCGTTGTATAACGAAGCGGGGTAGTTCCAGTTAAACTCACCACAGTGGCATAAGCGGATTTGGTTCTGATGTGAATGAAACCTGGCACTTCCTACGGTTGAACTTTTCTGTGTAGTCCGCTTACATAACTGCCGTGAGATTAGTGGAATTTCCTCGTTGCGTTCTGCAACTGTTTCAACGCACGAAGGTGTATCTGCTTACGTGAAGGATGGGGCTGTGTGGCCACCTAGTTTATGTGTGTATTCCCCATACAACAAAGCCTGGTTGCAAGGACCGCATTTAATACCTGGGCGGGGCTCCAGCTACTAACCACTTCCCACTCTCCAGTGTCATCCGTGGTGGGAGAGAGTGGATAACGCAGCAGTCGGGCGGTAGACTTTATCTGGACATTGGACTGCTGCACCACGAAGTTAATGGTTCATTTAATAAATGCTCTGGAAGAGTTCAAGTTAAAACGAAATAAAAAAAATTACAACACGTTTGGCCCAGTAAGAACGCAGCTAAGTGACTGTTACAGGCACTTGGACTACATTCTTCCTTAAGGAGAAAATTACTTGCCAAAATCAGGAAACAATTAAAGGTGATATTTAAATTAGTATGATTTTCGGAGTCCCATACCTTCGTTATAAAGATGAAAGAAAAACAAGCTTTCAATGCGTTCCAGCATCAACCCGTTCAAAGTACTATACCTCCACTGCTGCGTAACCTACAACTGCACTAGATATTCTCTGCTTTCTCCCACATAGATATTAGGTCTCCTGCTACGGAATGTGTTGTGTTACCACCCACAAAGCTCTTGGCTCACTCTTTTCCAGACAATTGTTGTATATTAACGACTAACAGAGAAAAGGGCTTTGCCTTTAGATTCGAAGGCGAAAGTTTTGCTTTTGCTTCCACAAAATGTATTAGGAAACTTAAAAGAAAGACTAGGCACGCTTATAATAAAAGTAAGATATCAGAATGGCACCTTAACAAATTTAAAGAATTAGCTAAACAATTAGAAGACGAAAAGTTGCAGGCGCAGGAACGATTCTTAGATAACGTTTTTAGCGGGACAAATAATTGTTGGAGATCATTTTACAATTATGTAAAAAGACGCAGGGGAAATAAAGAGAGTATACCAGATTTTAACGTTAATGGGATGGATGTATTAAGTGATAGGGACAAAGCTAATATATTAAAGTCGCATTTTGTATCGGTTTTTGTTAAATCCGATGATAGCTCCGAACAGGAAATTGGGGAGAGTGGAGAAACGATTTTTCAAATAATGGCCCCAAATTACGCAAAAGGATTAAGATGGTGCAAAACCGAAAATCAAGGGGACCAGAAAATATACCTACTGAAATATTAAAGCTTGGGTGTGAAGCCATGATTCCCTATCTTATGCTCTTGTTCAACATGTCAATTAACAACTGTGCCTTACCGGAAGACTGGAAAACAGCTATTATAGTTCCGATTTATAAAGGCGGTAATAAAACAGAAATAAATAATTATCGGCCAGTTAGTCTAACTTCAGCAGTATGTTAATTAATGGAGAATTTAATTGCAGAATATATACGAGAGGACTTAGAAAATAAAAAGTGGTTTAATGAAGCGCAACATGGATTTAGACCTGGGTATTCGTGCGAAAGTCAAATTACTTCATTATTTCAAGATTTGGCAGATGAGGTAGATGCAGGGGGAAGAACTGATGCAGTGGTAATTGAATTTTCTAAAGCTTTTGATGTAGTGCCACATAGTTTACTTATCTGTAAGCTAGCTAATACAGGAATTGACAAACGCGTAGTATTATGTGTTAAACATTTTTTGAAAGGGAGAACGCAAAAAGTTAAAGTAGGTAAAGAGCTATCCGATAGGGGAACCGTAAGTTCGGTTGTGCCGCAAGGCTCAGTACTAGGACCTTTACTGTTTCTCGTTTTTGTTAATGACATTGCTGTTAATATTAACTGCCAGATAAGGTTGTTTGCAGACGATTGTATCATTTATAATAAGATTCGGAATACAGTGCATGAAACCGCTCTTCAGGATGATTTAAATGAAATCTGTAATTGGGCTGCGGCTAACAAAATGTCAATTAATGCCAAGAAAAGTAAGTCCATTATTTTTAGTAGAACTAAGGGCAAAATTATTGTTAACTATCACATGGGAGGGGTGCAAATTCCACAGGTGGACAGCTGCAAATACTTGGGAGTGTACCTGGCAAGTAATGCTGGATGGGACGAACAAGTAAATTCTACATCTAGGAATGCGTGGAAGGCATTACATTTCGTAATGAGGATATTTAAAAAGGGGAGCGCTAGATCCAGGGAAATTGCCTACAAGACCTTAGTGCGGCCGGTTATGGAGCAGCATGCTGGGACCCGTATAGAGCTAACCAAATCGATCCATTAGAAAAAATACAGAAGAGGGCAATAAATTTCATAAAAAGAGGCAAGTATTTTGGGCCTATAAAAGGAGATGAGACTAAATGGGAGGAATTAAGAATTAGGCGTAAAGAACATAGGTTGGTAGCATTATTCAAAGCTAATGCTGGTTTAAAGGCATGGGTGGACGTCAGTGTAAGGTTAGATAATCCGGATTATTATGGACGAAACGATCATAGGTATAAAATTAAGGGTAGAAGATACAGAACCGACGTAGGAAAATTTTATTTTGTTAATAGAACCATTGAAGAATGGAATGAATTGTCTGTAGCAGTCTTTCAGGGCTGTCCCCTGTCGATGAAGAAATTTAGAAAAAATCTAGATAGTTTATAGTTTAACTTTTAAATTATAATGGTATATAATATGTAAATAGAGAAGTAATAACATATGTTTTAAGTGACTAAACTAGAATAATATCATGTTTGTATTGTTTTTTGTGTTATTGTTGTAAATCTAGTATTTGTAATTTGATCTGTATTCTTAACCCTGCCACCGGGTAATACCCAATTGCAGTGAATAAATACATACACATACATATATTTTTCAATTTATCATGTAACATACTTGACGGTATATGCTTAGCTTATCTAACTTTGGGCTAGAAAGAAACATTGCTGTTTATTAAAAATATTAAACATTGTACTTACACAAGTTGTTCCGAAACGACACCAAACGAATATAGCGTTTCGCAGTTTATAACTTAACTAGTCCGAATTTAGGTGTCGCAGTTTAAAATTCTCTCCGGTATAATTTTATGAAGCATTAAATATTGCAGTATTTTGTGATTAGGCAGCTCAGGAACCACTGCTCAAAGTTGTTATTGGAACGCACCGGCCACGAAAACAAAAGCATTGCACTTTGCTCTTTATCGCTTTCAGGTATTGGGGCAAAGGGCAGTTACTTGTGAAAAAGTCGATAATGACTCGGGCAGTTCCAAGGTTGCTTATTTTGCTATGATCTTAATTGTACAGTGCTTTCAACCAGTTACTATAAAATCATCAGATTCCTGTTAAGTTACAAAGGCGTTATTCAGTATTACACATATTGAGATAAAATACTTTTCTCATTGTATAAAGAATTTTTTGTTGTTGTAATTTTACGTCCTCCAACGTTAAGTCATGTCAAATGCGTCCAGGGTCCATAGAGCTTAGTTACCCGACATTCGTCCTTCAGGATAATGATAAGGGAAACCCCCGTAAAAAACCTTATCCAGGTAACTCACCCTGACCGACATACGAACTCCGGACCTTTTGAACGTGAGGCAGACATGCTACCATCTAAGCTACGCAATTGCTCTCGGTTATTTTTATCATTTAGTGCTTCCATCCTCAATCTCACTAACATTAACTTCCCACTAAAAGGTTAAGGTTGCCTATATCCACCAGCTTATTTGCCATTATCGGCTGTTATAACGGAGTGCTGGAACACCCATAGACATATAACTAAAAAATATCTTCTTTATTGCGGTTTCATAAGTCAAAGAAATTCTTAATAGTAGCAAGCTACCGTGAAGTATGTCGATATGTTTACAAACAGCTATAGCAGGCAGCTCACTGTGTCACCTACCTGCGAACTTCCATAGCGTGAGACACGCGGCGTTTTTCCTGTAACTGCCTAATCCACACTCATTCTGGAGAGTTTTATACAGCACTATTGGTGGTAAAAATATCTATATGTGTCGCATGGAAGCTGAGCAATTACTTCAATATATACGTTTAGTGTCGTTTTGAAACACCCTGTATATCCTAATGTAGCTGTAATACACATTCCATATTGTCATCTAATCGTAATCACATTTTACTGATACTAATACATACTAAATAAGCAACACCAACAGTTATTTCGTATACTTCATTAACAACTTATAAAATAAAATATCTATAGGTTTTGAACGACTTCATCTGTTGACATGTTTATCAAGTCCCGTATTATGGTTTGTTATCTGTATTTTACATAAATGGAAGTTATTATAACATTTAAAGGACGCTGTATTGTAGCCTGGGCGGGTAATTTCCTAGAAAATGCAAATGGCAACATTGAATATACATTTTATTACTACTCTTAATTTTTTCCAGACTATCCGTTGGTCGCTGCTAGCAATACGTATACTGAAAATACAGGCTTTGAGGTACTCTGAATGATAAACTACAATCTTATATTAAAAAAAATTGTGAACACACAAATAGAGCACGAAAATTTGGAGGAGTACTACTCGACATTTTTGATGTTTTTATTCAAGAATGTAACACAAATATTTTGCAGAAATTTCTCCAATCCAAGCAATTTCTGATATAAAAAGTTTTCAATTTTTCTCTCATAGGAAAGTTGATCTCAGGGAATGTATTTTATAAACTTAGACCTAATTAATTTAGACGTACAATGTATAAATTGGGAAAAATTTGAGAATTGAATCTTACTACAGGGAAATTGCAGGTTTTGTTAGATCATACAGTTTAGTGCTAATAAAAATTATTTAAGATAATAGTCATTTTTCATATATTCCCTGCTGTTGGTGTGAAGCTTTTAACACTTTGTCATACATTTTATGTGCTTACTCGCCGTTCTTGAGTTTCTGGTCGTATCCTGCAAAGAAAATGGACATTTGAGAACTAGTTATTAGCAACGAGGCTTTTAAGAGATTACTACAGCCTTATGCTCCTGTATCCACTTACATTGACATCGAAAATATCTGCAAAGTAGTCAGGTGTTTTAAAATTTACCTCGAGTGACAGAAAAGTCAATATGAAATAGTAGAGAAACCTGCGCAGGATTGATTTCTGGCACATGTAAAAGATAGTGTTTGCACAAATCAATCTATATGTAGCACATTTTCTTGGTTCCACTTTCTGAATTAGCTGAGTGAAAAAATATATATTATGCACTCTATCTTTTGAAGCAGAGTGAAACACACTGAATTCACTTTCAGCTAATATTGGTTTAAAGTTTCCTTCCTTCCTCCCTCCCTCCCTCCCTCCTACCGTTTTTCCTTCCTTCTTTCTCTCTTGCTCTCTCTTTCTTTACTTTTTTATTTATTTATCTATTCATTCATTCACTTATAAATTCATTCACTTAATTCCTTCTTCCTCTCCCGCTTTCGTCTTCCCCAGAAGGGCAGGGTATTTTCAAATACGAAAGAAGAAAAAAATAAGACACTTAAATCACTTATTAAAACGGTTTACAGTGCTAAAATCTTGTCTATCGTTGCCTTTTTTGGTTTCTCGTTAAACTTTAATTCACAATAGCTATAACTTTTGGTATGGATCGACGAGACATGTTCCGTAGAAAACCATCTTATGCTTTTCATGTGGCTTAAAGAATGTACAGGTTTCGGTATTCAATATTCTTAATGTAACTCAAGATTCCTCCCCTAAAATAAATTGGTTTACCGTTTTAGTGAAGCTTGATCAACACGGAACAGGGAGATGGGAAATTTGGTTGGAAAGTGAGTGTGAAGAAGCATAATCATGGATTATTCCTGTAGTGACAAGGGAATTGAGACCTATGGGGACAGCAAATGATGCGACGCTACGGGACAAATAAAACATTCTAGGGCCTGAACAGAAAAGGTCTTATGTCTGAAGATTCTGGAATGTAGCAGATGTGTAGCTATATATGAGGATGGTAGCTGAATGAGTGAGTTCTGCATTGTGAATTTAAAGCTCTGTAAGAGTAACAGTGAGCCAACAGCATTGCCGTGTGGAAAGAACCGTGCTGCAGTGCTGCAGAAGTGTGGCACTGTTTTGCTTTTTCATTTTAGTTATATCATTACAGGACAGGAAACGAGAAGTCACTGTATTTCGTAGATACTAAAAGAAGTAGAAGTTAAAAGTAATAGGCACGTTTAGACGAAAATATGGTAGTCAATTTAAGCACATTTCACCTCGTCATGCTTTTGAAAACTAATGCTTGTAGGTTTTCATTTTAATTAAACGAATGCACGATACTTACAGTCACATCTCGTGCAGTGTGAATAAACATTATGTTCAGTGATTGTTCTTATTTAAGTAGATAAGGCAAACGAAATATATGTTATTCACAATTAATCTGCAATAATAAACATAAATGCTTATTAATATTATCATGTGGGTCGTTACAAAAACCTAAACCAGTACCTAATGCTGTGCCTGCCAAATCCTTGAGTTATGGAACCCGCTAATGATCAATGAGGATCAAGCATACAGATTACCTAAAGCAGTGGTGGGTTTGAATCCTTTGTCCCTTTGTGCGTGGCCTATAGTCCGGCGGTGTTGGGCTACACGAACTACATTCGGCTAAGGTGTTCACGTCCAGTGCAGGTAATCTGCCGCATATCACTGCTTAAGGCTAACATAGGATGGCTAAACCCCATCGTTACGTGTACAGTTTATTGTAACCCTCCAACAATATATGTACACTCCTTAAATTATTTTGCCTTAAAGAAATAAAGTGAAACAATACTAGATCCAGTTGTCCATGTGTTAAATACTTTAAGCACATTTCCCACCAATTCTTAAGATTGTCCCGTTCTACAGATAGTTTTGTGCTCAAGGATGAGCCCTTCAATGACCACTCAAACTACCTTAGTTTTTCGTATTTTCCATTTGCGTATTTGTCAAAGCATAACATTCATTGATATAAAAATTATGTATCATTTAGTATGATCTCTTATTCGAACAGTATTCACACAAATGTAAATCAATTTGTTTTCCTCTTCTGAATCCGATTTAGCGCTTATTTTCATTCGTCCACCCCTTTAAAATCCATATTTTACTTATTTTATTTGCATATTTCACGGAAACCACTTCTGCATTTCTATATTACAAGCACTTCGTTTTATTTCCTCACTTCGTCGCAATTTAAAATTTCCCAATGATGAAGCCACATAGCAAGCATTTTACTAATTTTTCGCATAACTATTTATTGCACTGATAACAAAATATTATTTTAGGTTATTAAAGCTTTTCTTGTCATTGTTTTCCTATGTTTAAGCTATGGAAAATAGGATTCATACCCATGTGTTTACGTATGTGTTTATTACCATGATCATCATCATGATCATCATGAACATCATCATCTTCATTATTGTATAATGAAGACGTTTATGACTTTTCATCCTATAGTAATCAGATAGAGTTAGATGACTAGAAGGTTTGTGTTTCGTCTAGTGCCGTCTGGATAGAGAACATTCCACAAATGTCTATAAATATGAGTAGCGGTATATAAGGAAGCTGCGACTCGCGAGTGGGGAGAGTGGAACTGTGAAACTGCGTGTGCACACAGCTATGTTTTTGAACTCCTTTGCTTGTCAACGGCAACATTTTAAGGCTGTAATTTCCGTATGTTACGTAATTCTACTACTGTAAGGGTTGACCAAAGTGTATTTCTACCGAAATAAAGAAAATTTTGAATTTCTGCAAATTGAACTTTTAATTCTACAAAGTCACATTTTTATGATTCATATTAAATCAATATACTAAGGCAGTAGCAATATGAACTCGTTGGCAGTGGTCCTTTCTTGCTATCTTTTGCCCCAGAGGGAAGGACCTCCATCCCCTACAGCTGCTGTGTGTGCGAACGTTTCGAACCCTTAGCAACCGTGGTACTGTCCTTCGCAGGAGAGCAAGCCTCCGAGGCCTGAGACAAATGGGGGTTGGCGAAGATTCCCACACCCTCCCTGGACAGGTTTGTGACACCCTATATCAATACAGTTACAGACAATTCAAAAACATTCTGACGGCTTCTACTTTTGTGAATGAATCTTCTTAGTCTTATTGTACAGAGTGAATAGGGTGCATGTTTCTAACGGTCTGCTTCTTGTGTAGCAGGATTTCTCTAACACACATTCGCTGGCCTTGTCCCACTGTGTAAGACATCACATTCCTTACAGGGACCTTCCTTGCGTTGCTGGACAGTACTTGTGAATCTATCAGAAGCACGCTGAACCTCTCCAGTAAGAACAGTGCTCCGATTGCTTTGGACTCGGAGGTACAGTAATTCCCAAAAACCTTGAGGGCCTGGGTACGTTTGGGTGGTAATTCCCAGATTGGGCTGTTAAGACATCTTAATAACCTCCGGTTTCAGCCTGGAGGGTTGAGGTTTGTTCATTTTTCCACCCTATGAAATTTTTCTGCAGTATATTCCTCTGGTATTGACGCCCCTAATTAGCGTATCCACATCCATTCTCTCGTAGGTAACCTCGAGGTATTGCCCTAAGGAAAGAGTCTTTGATAGCCCACAGATACTATCGCTGGCTTTAGAAGGAGCTTTGGCTCGATGATGATCTCTTTTCACAGTTTAGGATAACAGAAGAGGGCCCTCAAAAAGGTGACCGGAATTGTGCAAGAGTATAATCCACTCGTTCGCTGTATTTTTACACCTTAAAGTAACGTTACACCAAGTTTACTGTGAGTGTAGAAGATTTTTAGTGCCACATATCTTCACTCTTATTCTTTTTAGTCAAAACAACCAATGCATAGGGTAAAGAACCTTAAGAACACAGCTAGATATTGATCACTTGACTGAAACAGTTTTTTCAGAAAATACAGGACACAACACACCTTCAGTAAATCAGAATCAATTGCAATGTCGCAGTGTCCTGTAGTGCGACACTTGAAAGCCATTGCCTTTGTCTCGGTGCAGTGTAATACTCACAGGGAGGGTAAGAGTGGAGCTTTAGGACGTTATACGCTCGTGCACCATAATGATCCACTTCCAGTTCCAGACTATTCGGCATGCTAATTCATTTACCGCCCCACGTTGAAATAATTATACTCCCCTAGGTGCACCTATGCATACGAATACAACTCGGCACACACAAGTAACGTCCATGCCAGCCAGTCCATTTTGCTCCGTCCCAGTGTTGAAATGAAGCTTTTCAATTTCGAGATTCCAAAGCAAACATATGTGTTGCTAGATCTTGGAAGTTAATGTAACGACACAAAAATGAATCGTTAGCTTATGTTTTGTCAAAATTTACTGAAAATCCATCACTAAAATTGGAAGCCACATCCGAGAGGAGACCTGATGATCATGCAACTTAGAACTCTTAGCTACATGTTTCCTGTGAACACAACTGGTGCATTCAGAAATCCCTGAAGCTAAATATATGATACTGCTTAGGAGTCCATGCAGCGCTGATCCCTTAATCCACAATAGCAATAATTTTACTTGTAACGTCGATGTTCAGTTCACAAAATAGCCTGTGTTTGTTCAGGTTACAGTCTTCAAAATAAATTCCTCTTCAGGTATTTATATTGCAGTATTCATTAACACACTTTTTGATACCACGTTGTTCAACCGCCCTTGTAGACATGCAAGTCTTGTAAACAATTGCAACAGCTTTTCACATACTATGGGATATTCAGTTTGTTGTAAGTTATAAAAGAAGCATCTTGGCAATATCTACCAGTGTGCCTAACATCCAATGCCATTTCCAATATCTTGGTCTTCGACACACGTGCTGCCGGCTACTGCAATGGCGAACCATGAAACTTAAACGTGAATTTCCTAGATTCCTGAAGCCCAGTGATTCGGTGGTTTTATTGCTGACTTAATTACCTTCGCTACATTGAACTCGCAAATTGCTTC
The DNA here is from genome assembly GCA_030765055.1 of Mantis religiosa. Classification (NCBI taxonomy): domain Eukaryota; kingdom Metazoa; phylum Arthropoda; class Insecta; order Mantodea; family Mantidae; genus Mantis; species Mantis religiosa. Next base: position 37,555,956 of record CM060948.1, read on the forward strand.
AATTATATTAACAGAATTGTAGTTTAGCCTTGTTATCCCTTGATTTTAACATATGCAAATTAGTTGATACACAATTTCATCATCCTTAGTATGATGTTTTCATAAAACTATTCACCTTAACAGGGACTAATCCAATATCAACCTTCTTAATTACTCAATTTACTTAGGGTACTTATCCCAGATCTGTAAGAAATTGGATCACCAAAGGGCTTATTCATGTACCAAAGGGCGTTAAAATCGCAAATTTGCTGTGTGAAGGCATTATAGAATATTAAATGCCTCTTCACTACCTGCAGTGTTGATCTGACTGGTTGATTTGGCTCCGCACTAACTTATTCCAAGTTTATGTATACGAACCCGGCCAAGATGGACGCTCTTTTCAATCATATTGTGACTTTGTGGGTTCGTAGAGTTAAAAGTCCAATGTGCACAAACTCAAAATATTCTTTATTTTTGTAGAAATACACTTTGGTTACACTTACAGTAGCAGATTTACCTAACATACAGAAATACAGCCTTCAAGTTCATCTGTCACACCCACAAACAAAGAGTTCACTTTCAAAACACAGCTGCACGATTCCGATTACCACTTCTCTTCTTTCTACCACTATGTTCAAGAAGTTCCCAGTTTGAATCTCGGTCAGGGTGAGTTACCTGAATAAGGCTTTTTTCGGGGTTTTCCCTTATCCTTAAACACGAATGTCAGGTAGCTCTAAGTTCCATGAACCGTGGGCACATTTGAGCATCATTTCACCGATTTCATTCACCGTCCGATATAACTTAACGTTGGAGGACGTAAATTCCAAAAAAAAAAAAAAAATAAAAAAATAAAAAAATAAAAAAAAAAATAAAAGAAACCCTTCTTCCTTTCATACAACCATTCATATTTCTAGACATTTCGGTAACGTTCTGTAACAAACAAGAAATCGAACCTTCCAGTCAGACATCCGTCTCTTTATCCGTCTCTATCGGCATACTTCCATCTCCACACTGCACTCTGTCCCTTATCTCCGCGCCGCACTATCTGTCGGTTCGTGTGCCTCAGCCGCGCTATCGCGAAAATATTAATATGGTATGCTATATCAAAGTGAAAAAAAGGGAGACAGAAAACCAACAAATACCTGCACCAAAATGTTGACCTGGGACAGTAGTTATTTTCATGCATACAAACTGCAAGCCGGGTATATTCTAAGGTTTAAAAGATAAGCTCATGATACTGTCACCGATCGCATTTTTGTGTTGGAGATGCGACAAGTCAGTGCTGGTCACGCGTAGGCAGGAAAGAAAGAGACAGATAGTGGCGCGAGGGCTGAATGCTTGCCGTAAGAGGAAGAGACGGAGATACTTCCATCCTTCTCTCGCTGCGTTGCGAATGTTATCGAACGATCAACTTCATTCAATAACAATGACTGGATGTATAAAAACCCCGCAAAGTGTTAGAGCGGATTCAGTTACTAGTCAATTGTAAGTGCAGTTGTACGGCTGTGTTGTACTCTCCAGCAACGCAAAGAAGGTACCTGAAAGGAATGCGTCACCTTACACAGTGGGACAAGGATAGCGAATGTGTCTGACAGAGAACGCATGCTAGAGAAAGAGTATAACCGTTAAAAAACATACTCCCTATTCACACTGTACACTAAAACCGAGAAGATTCATTCACAAAAGTAGAAGCCGTCACAATGTTTTTGAATGGTCTGTAACTGTACTGAAATGAAGTGTCATAAACCTGTCCAGGGAGGGTGTGGGAACCGTCGCCAACCCCCCTGCGTCCCAGGCCTCGGAGACTTTCTCTCCTGTGGAGGACAGTAATTGTATGTGTGAGACGTACCGCAGGGAATTCTGTTATTTCTTTACGTGCAGCTAAGCACGAGACGACCTTGAAGACTGCGTTTGTATATGTCACGTCTTTTACTGCTGCAAGGGGTGTACAAAGTTGCTGTTCAAGGCTGTAAAAAGCATTTTAAATATCTGCAAACAAGACCTTTAATTCTACGAACCCAGGAAGCCACAATTTTCTCCCATCTTCATGGTTGGGCTCGCAATGAAGACTCACTGGAAGAACAACCATTCTCCATGTACGGGCGTTGCATAATTCTAAATCTTTCTTCCACCTCTCACTTTTCCTTTTAGCGAAACAGTTATATTTATAATATATTTCTTTAGCGCGCTTTATTAAATTTATTACAAAAATGCCATAATATGTGCACGTGTATGCAAATTGTCTTCATATGTTTCCACTCGTCAGTTAGATTTTCATATGTTAATATCAGATTAAGCGATGCATTTTGGAGAAATAACTGAAATTTAAAAATGCTCATAGTATGATAAATACATAAACCCTAAGATCCAGAGGAACTCCAAATTATATATATTATATTTCCGCAACGTAGTAATTAAATATACTTTTTAAGGACACGTTATACAAGGAGATGCCAGAAAGCTCCTTTAATAATTTGTTATGATACTGTTCCGGAGTCTGTAGTGAAAATTATCACATGAATACCACAGCCGCAATACTTTTAGAATTCGTAGAAATCAAGTGAAGGTGTTGGAAATGCCTGCTTTGCTTCCCCTTTTAAATAAAATAATCTATTGCTTTTCTTAGACGTCAAGTTTTTAGGTGCCATCTCCTAAAACATTCTGACTGTAGCTTTTTCGACCGTCCTTCCTTTGTGTTGAAACTTAAGTCTAAGAGAACTGTTTAACATGTCGTACTAAATTTTAAAGAAGAATGAAAAGAAACATTATATAAATGAAAAGGAACCAACAGACATATATAAATGTCAGCCACCAAGCGAAGAAAAATCCCTTTTGCATTGTATTTCACCAAAATCTTGTTAGCAACTTTGTTGCAAAGTTTGAAAGTGTGTGTTATTTCTTTAGATTTTATTTTAAAGCATTGAAATTTATGCTTTTTAAACCTACTTTGCATTATTTTAATTTGTGGTAATATGTCATAATTCCTTGAGATAGAACTTTTAACATGTATAGAGGCATTTGTTATTGCTAAGCAGGAGTATTTTAAAATAAAGAGGTTATGCTCCAATGAAAAAATACTTTAGAAATCGCTAATGGCACTTTACTTGTTGTAGATGGTATACGTTATTTTAGTTTAGCACTTCTTACTATACATCGTTTATCGTAAATTCATAAACACTTAAATGTTAGTCAGTGGAAACTTTTCCATCAAGTATATTGCTAAGTTACGTCAGCAAGTTCGTATTGAACGTTTTTCTAAGTTTATTCCCAGCTTCTCGTGCTATGAAGAACTCTGGACTTCCTTGCTATTCGTTGTGTGTGGGAGCATATTGAATTTCCGGGTAAATTTTCAACAGTATTGCTGCAGTTAAATTCATCGTACCTTTTTGGGAGACTAGAATTTGTATGTATTCGATTAGGCAGCGAGTTGGTAACGCGGTAATATACTCGCATTTCTTACGGCTCGGTTTCAGACCACCGTGACCAACTCACCTGATGGAAGGATTTTCGCGGTTTTCTCTGTCGATAGGCGCATAATATTCTACAAAAATATATCTTTCATCACTGCGTTTCTTCTTCGCTGTCATACCAGACATTGGCCTGAACCCCTATCCTGGGAACTGTGATCTCGTTCAGGCCTTAGATTTTATTTGCGCTGTAGCGTAGTACCTGTGAAGCAGACGCTCCCTCTGTACGGTTTACCCGCTTACGCTTGAGACAACTCTCTAATTTCTTGCGAGACTACAGCAGCCACTGCAAGACTCCGCGAGCCTGTTTCAAATTCCAAGACCTCATGCTTATATAACTTTAAGAAATTTCCAGAACGTTTGAGGTGGTGAAACATCCATAAGGTTCTAGCTAACTCGCAATAGCGATTATCGTAATATTGATAAGTACCTTATTAATTTAAATTCCCAGTGCACGTTGCCGAACTCCCAATAACTTTGTAGTGCCATAGACACTACGTCACAATATACTACTGTGATCGGAAATGTGCTCCTTCCTCAACGCTAGTCCGTTGAAAGAGAAAAAAATTCTGTGTGTTTGTGTTTGGGTGTGTGTGTGTGTGTGTGTGTGTGTGTGTGTGTGTGTGTGTGTGTGTGTGTGTGTGTGTGTGTGTGTGTGTGTGTGTGTGTGTGTGTGTGAGTGTATCTGTTTGTCTGTAACAACACTCCCCACGTGGCAACCTTGGCCTTCCGGTTAACCTCGCCCCACCACATGAGGACCGGACCCATTTCTCAGGTGAAGGCAGCCAGAGGGCTGGCCCATTACCTCCAATGGTAAGATGATAGTGAATTTGACGGTGAGGCGAGAGGACCTACAGCTTGTACCGTGGACCCCGAACCACTTTGGGAATAGGGGACACCTCACATGTGCTAGACAGAGATGAAGGTGAGGATAGCCCGACTTAATACCGCTAACCCCAGAGCCGTCAATTGAAATCGGCTCCCTTAGCACGGTAGCCGCGAACGAAACCACTGCCATACTCCAGCGCCCTAGGGGAAAAACATGTTAGGAAAATTTCGAATGAAGATGGTGGTGGTGGTGGCGGTGGCGGTGGCGATGGCGTCGGTGGCGGGGGCGGCGGGGGCGGCGGCGGTGGCGGCGGCGGAGGCGGTGGCGGTGGTGGTGGTGGCGGTGGTGGTGGTGGTGGTGGTGGTGGTGGCGGTGGTGGTGGCGGCGGCGAAGTATTTTAAAGATTCATGGCGTAGCAGTAGCAGTGGGCCAGAGCTAGCCAACCCGACTGTCGGCCTTAAGCCCACTTACGCAAAGCAGAGTTTTTTTTTTTAATTTTACGTCCTCCAACGTTAAGTCATATCGGACGATGAATGAAATGGGTGAAATGATGTTCAAATGTGTCCAGGGTCCATGGAGCTGAGAGCTACCCGACATTCGTCTTTCAGGATAAGGAAAAACCCTGGAAAATCCTTATTCAGGTAACTCACCCTGACCGAGATTCGGACTCGAGACCTCTTGAACGTGAGGCAGACATGCTACCATCTACGCTACCGAGGCGGGCATTGGGGAGATATTGTCAGTATCTCGCACCCCCAGCCGGGAATTTGGCTTTTGTGACCAGGATTCCTATTCCTTTCCGTAGTAGCTCATATATTTTCTTATAATACTGAGTGGGCACCAATCTTATAACCGGGACCTGAAATCCGCACTCCCCAATGGTGGTATTGAACCCGGGTGCATTACATGGCACGAAACGAAAGCAAAAGGCTCTAGCCCACTATGTCATGACGTAGTACAATAATATACCTTATTGTAAGTAAACAAATTCTGTAGTTCTCTTGGAAATACATAAAGAATTTCAGCTTTAGAATTGTTATGAGTGTCATTTGGCCACAGAAGTAGGATTATACCAGTTGGCCGCGCTGTGGCTGAGTGGTTAGACCACTTGGCTCTCACTAAGGTGAACAGAGTTCCATCGCAGGTGACCGCAAAATGATATTTGTGGTGGACAACACGGCGCTGGAGCAGGAGTTCTCCAGGATCTCCGGTTTCCCCTGCCATCTCATTCCACCGGTGTTCCATCTTCACCTCATGTATCATCAGAGTCACCGCCTGCGGGGCCGTATATATCAAAAGAGAGTGTTGAACATCATGCATTGCATTTCACTTATACCAGTCTTTTAAAGATAATTTATAATTGTTGACAGGTCAATGGGAGTGTTTATCGTGCGAATGACAACAAAGTAGCTGGCTGGGGGTGTCACAAAAACAAACTTTTGCTTTGTACTTAGATGAGCAAGGCAGTTGGTTCCTCATATTCGTGTTTTCTTGCTTAACAACGAAACGTAGTGCTCTTCGAAAACATGTTGACCTGGGCCCGTTCCGACGCAAAGCGAGTAAACTTCCTTTTCCCGCCCTCTTCGCTAATCCTGTTTCCACTTGCTTCTACGGCAAGGGAGATAAATCCACTCTTGGCTTACTAATAGAACATGCCAAGCTGTTCTTCGCTAAAAGCATTAAAACTGTTTTGAATGGATCTAAAAGTATGCCTAAATAACGCAATTAGATCCACAAAAGGGACTCTACATGATGTGGTAATTGGCGAACATTTTTGCATTGTGTTTCATCGCATGTATAATCATCATATTCATGTAAACGTAAAATGTTTGTAATTTTGCCTCTATTGGGACACACAAATTTTATTTTAAATAATTGCTCGTGTATTTAATTGATTATGATGAAGTCACTATTCGAAAATTTATTTTCTGAGATCAATGTCTTCGGGCACGTTCCTAGCTCCATCTCGAAAATTAAACTAGGTAGATTAACCACTGCCAGGCTTGTAAATGTAAATTATGCTATGTAAAACATTATACCTACACAATTATTTTTATTTATGATAATATACTTTATGTACTATATTCAATACATTTTGGAAGTACGTCCTGTAAATTTCAGAAGCCAATTGTTATAATTATAACTACTTAAAGGTTAGATTTCTACATGCTATGATAAATTAAAAAGCTGTTCCGATTAAATAATGTATGTAATCTGTTTATCACACCTCATATCGTTCATAACCACACATCTGACGAATTATTGTGAAATTTTACACGAAATCGCTTATAATTTGTGATCATTGCTACACAATATATAGTGAAATAAGTGTAAGGTGAAATGATTGTACTTAACTTACGCAAAAGTACTTTAAAATAGGAATTTTGTTCTTGCAGAGCGTAAATGAATAATATTGTTTCATAACCACCGGGGTTAAGCATGGCGCTAGGGGCTATTGTGTGTTTCAAAAGGGAAGAGTCCTGGCCTGTAGCGAATCAGATGCTTTAGCCCACTCAGCATTGCCACCTCGTTATCCCCATTTTTTCATATTTCCCTCCCTCTGTCTCTCGCACACTTGCAAGTCTTCTTGGCGCTAGACGTAAGGGAACGCAAACTAAAGTTTACAAAGTTTTATAATAAAGCAGTTGTTGAAATCACAATTGAAACAGGAATATTCGTATACTACGCACATGGTTAGTGCATGGTTACCAGTAGTGCATCCGTATAGTTGTGAATATTACTTTCGTTAAGAGATAATTCGTCATTGTCATTGTCTTCATGGTCTGATTAGTGCAAATTTATGATGACAGGCTCCATCTCGTTACATGCTATTACTTTACAAAAGTCGTCTTCTTGTAGTTTATCTGATGTCTCACGCAGTTTTCCCAGTCTTGTTGTGATCCTTGTCAATTTCTTCGTGAATAAGTCGTTCAAAGTCAGTCAGTTTAAAAATAATATTTGTTTTCAACGTAAGTTGAGCCCACATTAACACTATTGGATTGTTCTGTCAGTAGTAACGGGGAATGTGGATCGTATCTCATTGATCCAACTGATGCACTTTGTCATGGCTTTTAAAAGGAACAGTAACTGAATAATACTACTTTTAACTCTCTAGAGTAAATGGAGAGTACGAACGATTCATAAACAAAGATATAATGTGACCAGACACGTTCTGCCAGACTAGCATAAAGTGTATTATCTCCTTTTATAGAATTTAACAAACACCTTGGCTTATTCAAAGTACATATTTCTTTTATCACGTCATGTCAATTGTTTACGTTTCAGTTCTGAGTAATTTCAAATATACATTCACGCATGCATGCCAACCAATAATGATATTCATTACAGTGCTTACGTCGCAATGCAGTGTTATAAAGCAATATTATTTTATTTTATTGTATTAGGAAACCTATTTGAATTAAAATATGGAGTTTTTACAATTATGTTAAATACATTACTCTCTACTTTCCTCGCGGACCAGTTTTTGCAATTTCTGAACTTTTGTATTATCGCGTATAGTATTTATAGGAGATTGATTAGTTTGGCGCTCGTCACATAGCACATAGGGGGAATGTAATACAACAACCCTGCAGGACTCCGATTGGTTGCTCACCTAGTAGCGTTCAAGGACAAACATTATCCCATTTGAAACACATAATAGGTGCAGCTACTTTTCGCTCCAACACAGTACAACTGTCTGTGGAGAATGTGTGCGACATTCCTGCTCCAGAAATTTCGTTTTAGCCGTTTACATTAAGTTCCTTTACTAGAACGTGCTTTGTATTCGGACCATACATGAGGAACAGAGTAATGCTCGCCGTTACCAATAAACGATTGTCAAAATTTGAAATAAGTAGAGTTCTGGCTTATGAGTTCAGTTGGCAGTACTTCACTTATGAGTTAGGGATCAGCAGTACAATTGAAGTTGGATTTCTCACATAAAATATGTTCAGAATCTTCACAACAGTTTATCAGGTTAGGGTTTACATTACGTAGAGCCATAAAGTGCACTTAACAACTGGCATTCTCAATTGTTGGCGTTTCTAGCTTATATAAAGGGTACCTGCCCTCTACGCTTAATACGTAATGAAGTTCTCTCAAAAAGATGTATATCACACGTATATAATACACATTCAACACAGGTTGTATGGCATAGTTAATGAAATTCTTCTGCCTTTATTATTATTTAGTAAGTAAATTATTAATTGTTTTATGTCCAGAATTCTGGGCTATATTTTGGTATCATTTTAGAAGGGAAATTGTCATTACTAAAGAGACGATAATTTTCCTAATTTGTTTTGTTACCTAGTGAGTTATGCTGATCTCGCAGGTTTTCATAAAACACAGGTGTGTTTTACTTATATAACTAAAGTACCAATATATTGGCAACAATTTCAAATGTAAACAATTAAACATGCAAATTATGTAGAACAATAAATTGATTTTTTTAAGTGATACTTGTCTGCTTCAGGTTACATTAAACTAGGGTGTAAATGAAAAATAGAATATTAGGTGCTTTATTTTACAAACTACTTTTTATATCTTTTGTAAAGATTTTGACTCCATTATATGCTCGTACAAGTGAGTGAATGAAGTGTATTATGTTCCTAAGAGAGTTCACATGAAATCATATTCTCTCCTGCAAATACACTTGACTGCAAAAGTATTTTCAAAATAAATGAAAATAACATCTCAGTTACATTAATATGAAGAAATATAACATGTCGTAAGCAATGGAAATAAAATTAAAATGAAAATTATACGATTATTTTGATAAAGGGTAGAAAATATAATGAAGTGTTTACCGCTGGACATATGTCTAGAAAATAATATATTGATGAAAATTTAGATAATGTTTAATGGAGAAAGTGTACTAACGTGCAAAGAATAACTAAGTAGGTGTCTGGATCAGTATTTGGTATAATTCGGTAAACGAGCAATTGGAACGAGCTATGGCTTCTTATAAGTAATATCCTAATTATTTCTGAATTAAACTCATATCTCTGTTACAATCCGAATTCTTGTTTCTCCATGCTTAATAGTATTTCTCGAGAACATTTGCGATAAAAGATCTAAAATATTTTACAATATGTATTATTTGGATTAGATTGGATACTCGTTTAAAATTTGTCATAGCATAGTTCATACTTGATTTTGAAGTACGTCAAAATTTTAATGCAGGTTGTATCTTCTCAGAACTTTTTTTTTTTGTAATTTACAATACAGTAGATTTAAGGCCTTTTGTGTTAATTTTGAGTAATGTGGGGTGACCTTATTCTTTTCAAAAATCTTTTATTTATACTGGAAAGATAAACCAGGTTTTACTTTACCTTCGCTGCCTCTCTCTCTCTCAACAGTAAAATAAAACAAATGCTTTGGAAACAATTAAAATATTACGTAATCACAAATACCAAACTGACTTCTCTTATTTTTACATCCCGCCACCTATTCGTGAAGCAGTTGCTGCCACTTGGTATACGCATTCATTATAATTTTAAGGCTTAAGGATTGCGATTCAGCGTTAGCTCCAATATACTGGACAACTGCCCATAAATAAAATGAACACAAAGTATGAACCAGAGACATTAATGAAACTGAATCATTTTCGAAACTTGGAAATTATTTCATTGCACTTAGTACCAAACGGCATTATTTGCAAATTATACTATGATTGTTAGATACTTTGGTTTGAAAGAAGCACTGAGTGATAAGTCGTGTATCTGGGAAGCTGCCCACCTCGGTAGCGTAGATGGTAGCATGTCCGCCTCACGTTCAAGATGTAGCAACTTATGTGTGGGTATATCAAAGAGTTCCACGTTGGCGCAACACTTTGAAGCACGTTAGGGTTACCAGTATATCCCCAGGGTAGAGCAAAGATTCCGTCAAAGGGTATGTTTGGATATCTATGGGAGTAAGGATGGTTCTAATGACACTGGAATGCAAGTATCAGACTGATTTAATGACTGCTTCTTTTTCTCATCACATCAAACTCGAGGGTTGCCGACCAAGTGTTACCAATATATCACTGTTTAAAGTTACCGTATGTAGAATGCTTATTACTCGATAACACTTAATTCGTTATTTATGTAGGAACCGACAGATATTTTCTCTCATCGCTTCTGGTCTGCCTTCGCCCAAGACAGAATCAGATGACCGTCTTAATGGGCTGCCAGCCACGGTCTGTTTTGTTATCACTACAGCTGCGTGTGACTTTCACCTCTCGATGCCCTGTCTTTATTCACGCCAAAACTCCTTTTGTGACTATTTTGTCCATTGTAGTTATTAGTCTCGGCCATGCCATTATTAAAGGCCCGAACAATGCCTTTTCAAACGGAGTCAAGTGTTACCCATTTATAATTCCTGCTAATGATTCGCTCTCTTCCGTCTCTTTTGTTAAAACTATTCAAGTCAACTGTACGTGCACAGGTTTCAACAAATATACATTCCTTTGAAATCCATTTCGATTCTGTTCGAATCTCGGTCAGGGTGAGTTACCTGGACAAGGTATTTTCTAGAGGTTTTCCTTATCCTGAAAGGCGAATGTCGGGTAACTCTAAGCTCTGTTGACCCTGGGCTGTTTGAGCATTGTTTCACCCATTCCATTCATCGTCCGATAGTTAACTTTGGAGGACGTAAATTAAAACAAAAATCTGCATAGCTGCAACTCTTATACATATGGAATCTTAATTTATCTTCCAGGTTTGGACATTGAACAGTTTTTCTCACCCATTAAAATGTTGCTTCCATGGACCTACTAACATAATTTGAAATCACCTTCTCATATAATCTCTAAATTTATGAAAATGTAATTTGCCAGCACTTCATGGTTCAGAAACAGAACCCTGTGAAACGCTGAAGGCACAGATCACACTCACGTTGTCGAGCTGAGGAGTAGGTATTCCCCAGTCCTCCTGTGTGATACTGTATTATGCATGTACGTGCTTTTACTTTATGCAAATGTACATGACGCTTTGAAATGGCCGCCATAGGTAAGGAACACCATAATATATCCCCTCCCCCACCCATGGCTCGTTTACCTTCCAAGTAATATCTGAACTCTAAGAGGAAGCTAGTTTGAATCCAAAGGTACAGCAGTTACGAGGCTAAGAAATTGAGTGTACCTACAAGTTCAAGAACACATTTAGCAGCGCAGAGAAGCACCAACACCTACAGACATATACAAGGATAAAATGTGTCACTCATTAAGGTTTCTTTATACAGTCAAAATACTTAGGCGAATGTGACGTTTTTGCTGAAACGTTCAGTGTCAAAGTCATGCAATTCATGAAAAATTACCTAATAATTGAACTGTAGTGAACTTAAGGAAAATAGAATACTCTTTGAAAGAAAATACATTATACCACTTAATTCATTCAAGTATTTTCAATTTAAAGACCTTTTGTATTGCATTGTATATTAACACATGGACATTTCATACGGTTGAGTTTCATAAAGAAGAAATTTTAAACTTTTAAACTTATGCAAATGCATATTTTGGTAAATACATTTAGAAATATTAATAATTTGAAGACTTAGTATGAAAACTATTTGAGAAAAACATGCCAGAACTGTTCCTTGTACAAAATTCTCTTCAATACAGAACACTCTTGTATTCTGCCCATAATGTATAAACGTTAATGACATAAAGACTACAGTCGGTTCACTTACATATCACAGCAGGATCACGTATCACACAAAATTACGTAACACTCCAAATACTCACTCACAATTACGTACAGCTCTCTCTAGAGCTGACTAAAAGCTCCTTGGATACATTAAGCAGTCTTCCAGTCCGTTCGCTACCACTGCGCTCTTCACGGCTGCTCGCCAAGAACTGCCTGAGTCGTCTAACGCACCGCTTATATAGCCAGATCGCTGCTCGGAATATCATCCCGATTGTTCCAGACGTCAGGGGGAGGGGAAAGAGATGGTGCAGTGGCACCTGACACCTTCCTAACCATCCTCTATGTGTGAGCTACAAGATAAATGGATGGGCGTGGTCTGAATACCTCCTGTCCCCTACCCAGCTCCAGTTGATCATGCCTTGCGATAATTGGGTGACAACATATTTGTAATTTACGCCCTCCGAAGTTAAGTCATATCGGACGATGAATGAGTGGGTGAAATGATGCTCAAATGAGTCCAGGGTTCATAGAGCTTAGAGTTAGCCGACATTCCTCTTTTCTAAGATAAGAGAAACCCCCGAGGAAACATTATCCAGGTAACACGCCCTGACCGAGATTCGAACTCGGGACTTCTTGAACGTAAGGCTGACACGCTACCATCTACGCTACCGAGGCGGGCAAGGATGTATTCCATTGTGAAATGTCTGTAAATTTAGCGTTTTATTTCCGAGCAGATTAACTCAGGTGGTTTCGTCTGTGGTCCACAATTGGGAGGCCCGGGTTCCATTTCCGTGGCCGACCTACCTGACCCACGGGGTTCTCCGTTTTTTCTTTCAGGTCACTATGCGAATCCTAGATAATTTGTCTTTATGTTTTATTAGACTTTGTTGTATAATATTTTTTTTCTAATAAATTGTAATCAGTTTCGACCTGATAGAAAGGTATTTAATATACCCTTGTTTATCACATTACAAAAATAATAAAAATTGAACTTACTAATATTAATATAAATGGTTATTTCCCTAACATTCACTATCTGTGATTATTAATCATATTTACAGATTCTAAAACTTTTGCACTTAATTCTGCCAAAGTAGTTCAATTATTAGTATGCACTACTACAAAAATTATTTTAAATATCTGGTCCTCTCGTATTACATCCCCTAAATTTGCTGCTCCTACATTTCATCTCCATTATCATTTCATATCATTTCTCCTCTGGTGGTCTCTTTCAGGGTAGAAGTGTCAACGGGTGTCTTGGAGGTGCATGGCAGGATGGTATGTTCCTTGTACACACCTTTTCCTCCGGTCTCTTTTCGGTCTCCGGGCAGATGCAGTGGTCCATATCCCGACCACGGCGTCTGGGATGGTGGCTGTTCTGGCCTACCGAGGGAGTTCCCAAATGATAAAAATTAGGGACATTGCCCTCTAGACTGTCGCAGCCCCTCTGACCTCATGCTTACTTCCGGGGATGCCTCACTTGGGGCTCAGGTACAGTAAACCACAGGTTTCTGTGCCGAATCTCCTCCGTAATAATCCTACTACTAATCCTATCGTTTTCTTAATGAAATGAAACAATGAGAAGTTTTTACACAATGGAACATAATATTAAAATATGCTATGAAAGTGACGTATCATAGTATAGCATTTCTGGCAGAATTTAAGATGCCCGCCGGGTATTGTAGATGATAGCGTGTCTGCCTCATGTTCAAGAGGTCCTGAGTTCGAATCTCGGTCAGGGAGAATTATCTGGATAAGGTTTTTCCAGGGTTTTCCGTTATCCTTATAGACGAATGTTAGGTAGCACTAAGCTCCATGGACCCTGGACACATTTGAGCATCATTTCAGCCATTTCATTCTCCGTCAGATATGACTTAACGTTGGGGTACGTACAATTACAACAAAAAAGAGGGAAAAAAGGCAGGAAGCAAACATTCACCCTTTTATCAAAATAAATCCCTTCCACTTTGCAGATACAACACAAATGTCCTATAAATGCATTACAATACCTGAAACTTCTGGTTCATGTCTACCACAACCGTTATTCTGTCGCTTGCTAAATTTTAAAAAATCGGTACCCTTTCCAAAATTCACAACTTTCTGATATAGATTTTAATGCAATTTTGTGACTTTTGGTTGCCTTAGTTCTTATTAATCGAATCTTGTGATGATGAACTTCTGGATGAATGTGTACATTCGGACACCTAATTATCATATAATAATAATAATAATAATAATAATAATAATAATAATAATAATAATAATAATAATAATAATAATAATAATAATAATAATAATAATAATAATAATAATAATAATAATAATAATAATAATAATAATAATAATAATAATAATAATAATAATAATAATAATAATAATAATAATAATAATAATAATAATAATAATAATAATAATAAAAATAATAATAATAATAATAATAATAATAATAATAATAATAATAATAATAATAATAATAATAATAATAATAATAATAATAATAATAATAATAATAATAATAATAATAATAATAATAATAATAATAATAATAATAATAATAATAATAATAATAATAATAATAATAATAATAATAATAATAATAATAATAATAATAATAATAATAATAATAATAATAATAATAATAATAATAATAATAATAATAATAATAATAATAATAATAATAATAATAATAATAATAATAATAATAATAATAATAATAATAATAATAATAATAATAATAATAATAATAATAATAATAATAATAACAATAATAATAATAATAATAACAACAACAACAACAACAACAACAACAACAACAACAACAATAATAATAATAATAATAATAATAATAATAATAATAATAATAATAATAATAATAATAATAATAATAATAATAATAATAATAATAATAATAATAATAATAATAATAATAATAATAATAATAATAATAATAATAATAATAATAATAATAATAATAATAATAATAATAATAATAATAATAATAATAATAATAATAATAATAATAATAATAATAATAATAATAATAATAATAATAATAATAATAATAATAATAATAATAATAATAATAATAATAATAATAATAATAATAATAATAATAATAATAATAATAATAATAATAATAATAATAATAATAATAATAATAATAATAATAATAATAATAATAATAATAATAATAATAATAATAATAATAATAATAATAATAATAATAATAATAATAATAATAATAATAATAATAATAATAATAATAATAATAATAATAATAATAATAATAATAATAATAATAATTATATGCTTCCGCATAACAAGTACATTTCCTGGCAAAATAGCTGTGTATTCCTGTAAAAAATCTTTAAATCGTGCTTCCTATATTGTGACATTGTGGGTTCGTGAATTTAAAAGCCCAGGTAAACAATAAAAATTGCTCTTTATTTCCATAGAAATACACTTTTATCAACCTTTACAGTCCAGAATTACGTCACATACATAATATAACTTGCAAAGTCATCGACCACAAACACAGCTGTTCACCCGCATGCGTCCAATTACCGACTAAATGTTGTGACGGGCTGGCTTCCTTTTTATAGATAACTCACTATCCGGAATGTTCTCAAACAATCAAGACGGTGCTAGAAGAAAGACGAACTCTCCAGACATCCGGTACTTTCCCCCCCACCGTTTCGGCGAGCTTTTATCTCCGCAGGGCACTGCCCGTCTCCTTGAATGCCCCGCCGCGCCGCCTCGTTGCACCAATCCGCTCGCGACAATATTATCCGTTGGTTATAAAATATGAAAATTATTTATTGCAGTGGATTATCTAACTCTCTATCGTTTCTTTACAAAAATATTATCTTTATAAATGATACGAATACTACCCATATTATGTATAGGTACTGGCAAAGTAAATATGAATTCCTCACGTCACTGATGATAAATAGCTGCATACTAAAATGATTCCATCAGCTTAAAGGAATATATAGTTTATCCATATTATTATTCAGTTTTGAAGCTATAAATCTTAATGACACCGGTTCCATCTACAGCCACTGTGTAGCTGGACCAAGTTTCTATCTAGTTTTAATCACATTAGTGTTGTTGCTTTATAAACTTAGCGTTAATAAGCTTGGAAGGCTAGATTGCAGAGGTTCGGGAATCCTTGTTATTAAAATTCTTCAGATGCGAATAGTTCGCTCTTGTTGATTGACATTTTCCTTCAAGGGTAATAACTGTTTCCCTTTGATGTTTGCTTGCTTAGGTATGTGCACTATATTACGCATTTAATATACATTTTTACCTTCTTGATTCCGTCGTGGGGGAATGTTCATAAACTTATTTTCAAGCATCCAAACATAAACAGCAAAAGTCAATAACTGATTTTTTCCCAAGTTGCATTACATTAAACTTGGACCATATTCCCAATTATAACTATATAAACGTTCTTACAACGACGATTGTTTCATATTCCAGCAGTATAAAACGAAAAGTCAAAACAGCATTAGCTCGCAGCATATGCCTACAAGAGAAGACATTGAAAAATTACTAATTTCTCTGTAGTATATTAATAATTGCTTTGAACAAATTTTCAAGTGCCTTCTAGATAACTCCAAAGCAATGTATAATAAATTATCACAAATAGCATGCTGGTTCAAATAATAGTAAAAAGATAAGTGCAAGTTGTGAAATAAGGTGTATTTAATAAGATATTTGCTATAACTAATCTGCGCTCCACACGTTCTTTAAGTAAACTTTGGAACAAGTTGTATATTAGTGAAATTCATAAAGGACAGTGCTGTGAGCATGGAGTTCGGAAAGTCCATACTTTGCAATTTTATTGATATTTCGTTGAAATTTTACAAGATGTTTTAACATTTTTCATAATAATGATGATGATCATGATGATCTTGATAAAGACACTTGTACAACTGTGATATCAGCAGAATAACGTAACACACTTGTACGAAACCATCAATTCCGTCTGCCACACATCCACACTTCACCATTAACAACTCTCATCTGGCTGCCCCTCTACACGGCTCTCAGTTCCCTGCCGAACCCTTATATACACACGAGCAGCTGTTTCTCGAAGTTCCTCGAAATATGATTAAGCCACACGAAAATTACCGAACTAGCACGATCTTTCGTGAAGTAGCGAAAACACCGTGAAAATGTCTCTGTCTCTTTCTCCCTCTGTTGCTCTCTGGGCGTGGCTTGGGCGCTATCTGTTTCTTTCACTCCCCTCTTCTCTCTCTCTCTCTCTCTCTCTCTCTCTCTCTCTCTCTCTCTCTCTCTCTCTCTCTCTCTCTCTCTCTCTCTCTCTCTCTCTCTCTCTCTCTCTCTCTCTCTCTCTCTCTCTCTCTCTCTCTCTCTCTCTCCCTTGGCGTTCGCTTATGAGTGGTCTCGTGATGATGATGATGATGATAATAATAATAATAATAATAATAATAATAATAATAATAATAATAATAATAATAATAATAATAATAATAATAATAATAATAATAATAATAATAATAATAATAATAATAATAATAATAATAATAATAATAATAATAATAATAATAATAATAATAATAATAATAATAATAATAATAATAATAATAATAATAATAATAATAATAATAATAATAATAATAATAATAATAATAATAATAATAATAATAATAATAATAATAATAATAATAATAATAATAATAATAATAATAATAATAATAATAATAATAATAATAATAATAATAATAATAATAATAATAATAATAATAATAATAATAATAATAATAATAATAATAATAATAATAATAATAATAATAATAATAATAATAATAATAATAATAATAATAATAATAATAATAATAATAATAATAATAATAATAATAATAATAGTAGTAGTAGTAGTAGTAGTAGTAGTAGTAGTAGTAGTAGTAGTAGTAGTAGTAGTAGTAACAATAACAATAATAACAACAATCACAATCATAATCATCATCATAATAATGATGTTGATGATAACAAATTATGTACAAATAGAACCCTGACAGGCATGGGACTGCAAAATCGAAAACCGACTTCACTCCCAACTATAAACGCTCGGAGTTCATGTAACAGATACTGTGAAGTGACAGGCTGCCTATCGCAGCTGCTCACTTTCCTTAGGATGCTGAGTTTGCACTGCTCTACTGCACTCCGGAGTTAATATCTACTAACTCATGTTCGGGGCCAATGTCGGGCGTATTACGTGGCCAGCTACCAGAGCCCCACGCTCCAGTACATTGAGAGAAGGCGCAGGACTGCTTGTAAATAAATGATATGTATTTCTCTATAGCACAGCATTCTTGGCATTTTCTTTTATTCTTTGCCCCATTTCTGCTACTTTTTTATTTTAAATTACGTTAGGGACCGTGTGCCATATTTCAGTTAAATACATTTATTCAGACACACCGTGCTCTTTTTAGAATTCCCAACCCCTTATTTTTGGAAATTTGAATGCACCTTTGATGACTATGCACCTTTGACAAAATAGTCCCCCCTAGTGCATCAGAAGAGAGAAAAAAAAGCATAGACGAAACATGCCACTTTGTAAATGATGTACATTCATAAAAGAACAACTCATGTTTTAGATAAATCTTTGCATTAAGCTTTAGGGTGTTAGAATATCATATCTTCTACTAGCACATGACTTCCATAATTCAAAGTGACAAATTTCAGTACTTTAACCTGTGAACAGATCTTTCTACACCAAACTTAGCAGTCAAACGAGCAGGAGCAAAGGGCAGAGGCAGCACAAAATGATATTATCGCGCAGGCATGTCAGGTTTGTGTGCAGCTATGCGTGTTATTTTCTGTTCCGTGTGAGGCAAAACCAGGCGAAAGCGGAGAAACCAGTAAACCGCCGCCTCCCTGTTTCTCTGATTATTTTCCCTTTGAACTGTAACATGCCAGATGGAAGAGGTTCTATTAATTTTGGAAACACTCGCGTTATACTGCTACATTGGCCAACCTTGGTTCCAGGTCTAACAATGTGATTACTACTCTTTAATATTAACCTACCGAGCGAGATGAAACCGGTTAGGTCCCTCCTTCGATTCCCTTCGTCCGTCCAGTCTGACCTTGGATTTTATGTGTTTTCCTCTGGGGTGCTTTCTCAAGAAATACATTTTTTTTTCGTTCCGTTTATTCCTCACATTTTATGGTGTCTGACATGGACCTATAGCCTTCTGTAGCTTCTTCACTTCAGCTTTACATTAAACATAGGTAGGTATTCACCGAAATTTTGCGGAATGGCTCAGGTGGTTTCGACTGTGGCCTGCATTCGGGAGGTCTAGGTTAGATTCTCGTGGCCGACCTTACTCATGAATTTTTTCAGTGGTTCTTCCGGGTCAATGGGCAAAGGCAGCACAGCGAATTTTCTCTCTCTCCATTTCATCTCCATTATCATTTCATATTATCTCTCTCCTGTGGCCTCTTTCAGAGCAGAAGTGTCGGCGGGAGACTCGGTGGTGGTGACGTTCTCTGTGTAAACACTTTCTCCTCCAGCCAGACGTACTCCGGCCTCAAGCTGGCCTAGTAGACCGCAGTGGAATGCCGGTTGTACCAACCTGCTTGGTGTATTCCCAGCTCTGGAGGCGGCCTCCGGTCTCCTAGCCGGCCTCGTGAACTGTTTTGGGCTGCTGTAGCAGGGATACCGATAGCCCTGGACCGCCGTGGAGTTTTCAACTAATAAAGTTTAAGAACCCCGCCCTTTGCACTGTCGTGACTCCTTGGGGTCAATGCCCGCTATCTCCTCACCTCATCCTCCCGGCGATGCGTAACTTGGGCATCGGTACAAAAGTCCTGGGCGACTTGCCGGGTCCCCTCGGTAAATCCTATCCTGTCTTATCTTATCCTACCCTAACCTATCCCATCCTATGAAGATCTAAGTGTGTGAGGTGTTCCTTTAAGCTGCATAACTTACAACCAATTACATTATGAATGCACCTCTTCCCTAGTTCGGATCTCGGTTAGGGTGATTTACCTGGATAAGAGTTCTCCGTGGCTTTCCCTTATCATGATAGACGAATGTAATGAAGCTATATGCTCCATGGACCTTGGATGCTCTTCATTTGAGCGTCATTTCACCCATATCATTCTTTCTCCGATATGACTTAACATTGGAGGACGATAATTTAAATAAAAAATATATATGTTTTCCCATAAGTTCTGTATATTGTCTAGCTAGAAGCATACAGTTCTAAAGAAAATAATTTTATTTCGAAAAGTCATAGGTACATATTTTCAATAAGATAAACATTTTGTAACTGGGTCTTCCGTTTCGTCCCAACTATGTGGGGCTTCTTCAGGATTCTTCCCTGACAGCTCCGTAGCAACTTTAAGCCCCGTAGAGCTGTCAGGGAAGAATCCTGAAGAAGCTCACATAGTTGGGACGAAGCGTCGACCAGAGGAACAACAAAGACGCGGTCCTACACGGAAGACCCAGTTACAATGGACACGGCCGCCGAAACCTACGCACTCAGATAAAAATTTTGTTTTAAAGACTCGGTTAGTGGTCAGTGTGTAGCAATTTTTATCACAGGAGTGTTTTAAGATTCCACTAAATCTGCTGCCATGTGCCAATGGGGCTTTTGCTTTTAAGCACACAACCATCACACTGGCCCGGGTTTGAACCCGCGACCTGGAGATCAGAGGGCCGGTACCTAATCAACTCAGCTATCTATATATACGTACTTTAACACTGATAGTCTCTCACCTAGGCGGCTCGGGTTCGATCCCAGGCGACTGCAAAGTGGGATTATTGGTGGACAACATGGCGCTGGGGTGGGTTTTCTCCGGGTCCTCCGATTTCCCCCACCATCATGACACCAATTGCTCCTTCAATCATTCCTCTCAGGTATTGGGCCGAACCCTCAGCCCTGATTTCATCTCAGGTCAGATGCTTCGGCTGAGGGAACCCAAGCGCCTCCTAACGTCAGCATTCACGAGAAAGGCAGAAACAATAATTTTATTGAAAAAACTCCATGAGAACGGTA
This sequence comes from Mantis religiosa, assembly GCA_030765055.1. Lineage (NCBI taxonomy): Eukaryota > Metazoa > Arthropoda > Insecta > Mantodea > Mantidae > Mantis > Mantis religiosa. Next base: position 37,576,888 of record CM060948.1, read on the forward strand.
TATTTTGCTTCTGTTATTAAGATGACGGAGACTGCGCTGTATGATACACACATTCCCATTAAACTCCATTCAAAAGATAACCTCCCAGACTTCCTGCATTTCATTTCAAGCTGAATATATACAGATTTGGCGAAATGAGAAGCCCTTTGATAATAATAGTGGTCTAAGTGCCATAATTCTTATCTGACAGCTACACAAGGAATCGTTGCAGCAGAGCCTACGGTATGCCCTTCCTAACATCGTTGGTGCCTCTGTTATTTTGCAACCGCACTGTTTCTAAATAGCTTGTGTTTTTTCAAAATCTTAGAGCATATTAAAACGCGTTATTCTTGTTATCACAGTTTCAACCATAAGTTTAGAAAACAATATTAGGCATCTTCGGAATAAAGCACATGTAAAGCCACGCCGCGGCCGAGCGGTTAGAACACTTGACCCTACTAAAGCAGCCTGGGTTCTATCCCAGATGACTGCGACAATTGTGGGGGAACACACTGCGCTGGGGCGAGTTTTTTCGGGATCTCCAGATTCCCCACCATCTCATTCCACCTGTGCTCCGTCTTCAGTACATGTATCATTCTTGTCACCGTCTGTGATACCACCTGTAATAAAAATGGGCGTTGAACGTTAAACAGTCATTGCAATCTCAGCATGTATACGAAGGCTTCAAAAATTAACTAAATTATTATTGTGGTACACCAATTATAGAAACCGTTAATCGACAGGGATGCCTCAAGTGATTTCTTCTGGGGCCCGCATTCGGGGACCCGGCCAACCTAACTGACTCATGGGTTTCTTTCGCGGGTTTCCCGGGTCTCTAGGCGACTGCTGTGTAGTTTAATTACATCACCCGAATTTCCTATCCCTCCATTTCGGCTCCATTATCATTTCATGCCATCTCTCATCCGGTGGCTTGTTTCACGGTAGACGTGTCGGCGGGAGTCTCGGCAGTGCAGTGTGGGATGGTATGCTCTGAGGAAAACACCTTCCCCTCTGGAAGGACGGACTTCAGTCTCCGAGTCGGCTTAGTTGGCCGATACAGCAACGCGGCAGGCAAGATGACAGTTGTGCAGGCTTCTTTGGAATATCCCGCTCTGGGGAGGCGGCATCCGGTCTCCAAAACGGCTTCGTGACTGTTTCGGGAACACGGTAGGAGACATTACGATTGTTCTAAACCCGCCGTCGGGCAGTTTCTATCTGGTAAAATGTAAAGATTTCGCCCTCTGTACTGTAATGATTCCTTGGGGGTCTGCCACCTTCTGTCTCATCCTCCCTCCCGGCGACACCCCACTTGTGCCAAAGGGACGAGACAGGAAGGCACCGTAACGCCATCTGTCCAAAACATTTCGAAGTAAAGATACATTTGCCTGGTACTAGCGTCTCACTGGACGCATTACGAAAGAAGAAGCCATGGTACAGGAATGAGAATTAGAAAGTTAAATGGCACTCCTCAAGTCACACGGTTATCTCCCAACAGATCCACCGGGATATAACAACAATTAAAGCGACATAAAGCAAGCCGAGAAACAAGAGCATTAACCTTTTCTATAATGTATATTTCGCAGTTAGAGGCCATGTTGGCATGCCTCTATCGCAAACTTATTTGCTTTATGCTGAATGCTTTCATTGGATTTGAGAACGCACGCTGGCACTTCTGATCTATTTACACCCACACAGCTGCGTCCAGCATGTCTGCTCTGTATTTGGAGAAAACAACATTAAGAGCTATCTCAATTTTTTGCAGAGATAACGTACTTATCTACAAGCTGAGACATACAGCTAGAACCAATGCAAAAATCAAATTCCAGCAGAAATCCTTGATTATATGAACCACAACATTCAAAATAGTAACTGTACCTGCTAGTATTACATAGAGAGAACATGTCTATACATTTGAATTGAGGAGTGCCATCTGTCACTCAACCAATTTGGATACTTCATCATTTGAATATACTGTTTTTCGGTCGGTTAATGGGTACCAACTACTTATGCTTCTTTTTTAATATGAATATTTGGGGATTTCATTTCACTGTCACTCTATTTAAATTGTATTTTGTTGCATATGAACATTACAGAAAAATGTCTCAGTGTATTCCAAACTGAATTTGAGCCTAAAGAACTACTTATATTCCCATATAATAAAAATAAAACATTTTAAATTTGGTTTATTGGATACGTAATTTGCATATCACGTTTATATTTAAAAACCTTCTCTCCCAATTCTCTTTGCTAAAAAGAGGTACAGTGCGATCCAGGTAAAGCTGAACCACTTCAATAAACCATAACCTTTGAAACAATAATAGGGTACACGTGCAACTTTGGGGTAATATAATACACAATTCGGAGATTGCATTCCACTATTTACATCCCAGAGAAAATGTTGGAAGTGTCCTCCACCAGCATTTATACATGTTTGCACTCGTCTCACCATATTCTGTGAAGTTTTCTGGAGAGTATCCTCACCAATGTTACTTATTTCTGTTTGAATGAATTCATAGAGAACATCAATTGTCCGTGACCTATTCTGGTACACTCTATTTTGGATACACTCACAAGAAAAAATCTGGTGAGGTTAGGTCAGGAGATCTGGGGGCCAAATACCTTTTGAGATTATTCCATTATCAAAGAAACTGGTTACAAGATCCATGGTGTCATTAGATGTATGGCACTTTGCTCCATCTTGCTGGAAGTAACCTTCTCTCAATTCGATATCATCCAGCTGCTCCACAGATGTCTTGAAGATACACATATAAACCTCAGTGTCTACAGTCGTATCAAAGAAGACAGGACCAACGATCCCTTTTAAAACTGTCAACTGTCAACAATTGTCAGTTTTGGCAATTCTCACAGAGACACTGACATCATTAAAACAAAGTTCTACGTTCTACAGCCTTTAAAAGGCAAATAATGGCCTATTGAAATTGCTCAGGTTTATATGGATCGCAGCTTATTTAGGGCAACATTTTGTCTAAAAGTTGCTACGCCTAATTTATTAATAGTAAAACTAACGTTGTGGTTATTGTAATTCCAATTTTCAACTACTAATAAACCAACAAACCTCCTGGACTCTCTTGATGTATTTTGAAAACTTTCCCTAAGAACCCTACTAAGATAATAGCCTACTTTATGAAAAAACATAATCTATTTTATATCCATCTAATCAGAATGTACAATTATGCAGTGGAATATTTGTAATATTTATTTACAATCATATACACCTAATACCATGGAAGTTCCAAACACCATCTTTGAAATTTATCTACAAATTCTTACAAACATACCTATGCTGCTTAGCCAATCAACTCATAAATGCCTGCATCTCTGTTGTGAGGGCAGCCTACCTGTCTTAAATTCAAGATATCCCAGGTTTAAATCTCGGTCAAGATTATCTGTAGAACGCTCCTCCGGGATTCTTCCTTATCGTGAAAGATGAATATCGGATAAATCTTATCTTTATGGACGCTGAGTTCATTTGAGCATCATTTCACACATTGCATTCGGCGTCCGATATGCCGAAAAGTTTAATATTGTCACCCCATTTCTAGATATTGTTACTTGGCGTGTGTCTGCTTACAAGTGGGAGCATTGTCACACTAAGACTGAGTTGTGATTTCTGATATTGCAAAGTTCATCGAATACGAAATAAACGTACCTAAGCTTTCTCTTCCATATGGTTCTTATTCGCCGGAAAAAGATTACCAGATGTATTGTAATGGCAGACATATATCTATTGTCACCGATGACATTGTTGTGTCGCCACGACAAGCGGGAGCCGGGCGCGTGGGCAGGAGAACTGTACGCTTGCCAAGAGAAAGAGAGAGACAGAGAGAGAGGCTCCGGAATATTCTGTCTTTCTGTTGTCGCCGCGAATGTTATTGGAAGGTCCACGGCATTCTAGAAACAATGACTGGAGTTATAAATACCGGCAAAGTGTTAGAGCGGCAGTTGTGTGACGACTATTGCGACAGTGGACGTTTGGAGTGTATCGCAGTGATTTCTTTCATCTGTTTACGTGTGACGGAGCACCGAGTCGCCCTTGAACACAGCTGATTGTCAGTTTGACGTATTTTAAATTGCAAACCAATCTTTTGATTCTACGTAACCCTCGCTTTCCACTCAACAGCCAGCTACCAGGCAATCACAAGGGTATCTTCGCACAAGACCGCACCAAAGATTGCACGTAGAGAAGAGGAACTCGTCCGCAGTTAGGTTTCGTTTTTTACCCCAAAAAGCTGAAGAGGAATAATTTCCACATTTCTATAACTTCTCAATGAAACGTTCAAAGTTTGAAATAATTATTTTCCAGTCAATACCCAAAACAAGGTTATTCTTATTTTCGATCTGTTTCCGCTATAAAAAAATGTGGATCTCTGATATCAGTGTGATAGTGGCCCGTTACTTTTTGGGAGGAATACTTATATTAATATGAGATATACGACATATAGTATCAGTGAAAATTTCTCTGTGTTTTGTTCGTATAGTTACTATATTTTTAGTAAAAATACTTGACTACATTTAAAGGAGCATTCTTAATTTTTGCGTGTTCTTTTTGTTTTCCTTAGGATCTTATTTGGGTGTAGTAGGTGTTGCATTCCCCTTTGTGCAAGGAGAGCATAATAGGAGTTCTTCTTTTCATTTCCAAGGCTTTGTGAGGGTGTCCTTAAAGAGATTGATCTATAAAATGGCTATGGGTGTTCTGCTTGAATTTCGTGCTGCTTGAACAATGTTGATACAGCGCAGTGCTAAAAACCTTTTAGCCTCATTCACGTACAAGTAAATATTTGCTGAATTCCTCTTTGCCTTTTCTGCCCTAATAAAAAATATAATTACACATTTAAAGAGTAAAATATTTATTTATTACACAGGCTAAAACCAAAACCGTCTTGTAACTATTAGTATTTGTTTCTTGAACGGCATTTTTGGACTTCCGGCAGCATTTAATGACAAGTTATAGATCAATAACTATGTGTATTGAACCCCTTTTTATCTGTCATACTGCATATGGCTGTGATGGCCATTTGCTTTCTTTCAATAAAGTTCTGACAAAATGTGTCAGAAGAAAATATATTTTATAACAAAGGTTAAAAAACATTGAAACAATATTCATATTAATAGCAAAAAGTTTCAATTAATATAAAAGCTTTCTAATTGTATTGCTTTGCTGAGTAAATAAAATGTAAACAGTACAACAATGTCGTGTTCGGCATAATGTTGCTGCAGGGGCCGATTTTTACAAGGTGCTTAAACTAGGATAATATAGTATTAATACAAACACGAATTACTAAACTCACTTGTTTCAAGCAAGGCTGACAAAAAATTATTTTCCTATCTGTGCTAAACGATGGATCACCACTTATTCCCTGTTTAAGACGTACACTTTTGTTGCTTCTCTCTTTTGGCATATTGGCATAGGAAACTGATCTATGTACACACTTGGAAAACTGCTTACAGAATGGGCTTTCCATTCCCTACATAAAGAGTGGTCATTTGTCAATCCATTGAAATATCATTTAGCTGGTCTTTGCTACTCGTCCTTGTGCGAATTCTAAGATTTTCCGATGAGGTCATTACCGCATTGTGACACGTCTGTAAGACAGTGGCTAAACCTACCTGGCTAAACACATTTTTGAATATCCAATGTGCAGCAATACTTCCCCGAAAACTTTACATTGAAGTCAACCAATGCAAAAGCTGTTGTCACATATTACAAGCAGAAGAAATTGGCTAAAAGGGCATTTTAGACACTAATAAGCAGAATAGGCACAAACGTATGAAATAGGCGTTTATAGGAACTATGAAACTCAGAAATTGGGCAAACAATTGTACTAAACGTGCGTATAGCCTAAGACCCAACATTTCTGAACAAAGGAATAAAATAGGCAAATTTGGCCAAATCTGCCCCCTAATAATGTCAGTTTTGAAGAACTGTCTTTGTGTATGCCATCTCTAATCTCTGATGTATATTACTATTAACAGACCACCAGTACATATGTGGAACGCAGAGTATTACATAAAATAATGGATAAGAGGTCATAGGCTTGCTGAGAACAACCAAAGCAGGAAGGTGAATCTACAAGTGCAGCATCCTGATCGGTTCTCCAGCATCTGGAATTTTTAGGTTAGTCCCCCCAAATTTTCGTTAGGAATATGACCCTGCTTAAGGAACTATGTTATTACAAATTATTTTAAATGGAATCCTCATTACTTGTTTAGTATGTCACCTGGCATAAATCTACAAAATCTATCCTCACGCTTCCTATGATTCACTATCTACGTATATTGCCATCATCATTATTAGCGGTATCATTGTTTTCTTATATACAACGTGGTCAGGGTTTTATATCCTGCTTAACAATGGGAAGCTATGTGAAGGTCATCACATAGTGACTGACAACAAAAGAAGTGACTAAAGTCTTAAGTCTACTGTATGGGCCTACATCCATTGCAGTAGAAGGTACATTTAAAATTGAATATACACAAAAAGAAAAAACGGAGAATATGTTAAACAACAAAGAAGTTAACTAATTTGTGCAAATACTTATAGTAAATGTTGAAGAATATGTGTAGAAATTGATGTGAACTAAAGTTAATGGTATGAGAATATGTGGAACAATGAAACCTATGTGATTCCAGACCAAATCTCAAAATACATGGATAGTAACTGACTTTTGTATACGACCTGCCCCTCTCGAAGTTTTTCGAAATGGGTATGGAGGACTCTTACAGACGTCCTATGACAAGTGTGGAATTTGAAACAAGAAGCTTCAAAAGTTTTCTTCATTATAAATAGATATAAGTTCCTACAAAAGAGTTCGGAAATATTAACAGCATTGGAATAAAAATATGAAATGAGGTTTCAGATTTCAGATTTTTATTTTCTGTTCCATGGCCTGGTGCCGGTATAAAGGGGCCCAGCTTACAGGCTAAAATTTTCATTGAGGTTATATTTTGGGAATTAAATGCTTATTCTCTACGTGGGTATGTATAAAACACATACGGTGACCTTTCTTAGCCCACCGAGAACAGTTTTATTAAGTTAGTGCCATTTTTTTATGGAGGCGGCCCCACACCCGCCGCCCCCGGTGACGATCGTCCGCCTTGATGAGGCTACATCGTCTCCCCATGCACATGCTGTTAGTAACTCAACATGCTGCCACGGAGAGGTGCTTGGTTAATATTAATCGTGCAGTTGCGTTAGGGGAGGGAATACAGATAGTCGGGTTCCGCGGAAGCACCCCGGTTAGTACAGGCAAGTTCTACTCTTGCTAGCCTACATGCATGCTAGCGGGTGAAGGGAGTAGACCGGTGTCAGCCATGACGAGGCCCTGACTGATGCACGGTGGTTAGTCCGTGCAGTTAGCTAGATTAGGTTAGTGGTAAACATTGGAAGCAAGCTACGGATTGGCTACAATATTAGATTAGGGTTAGTTATGTTCATGCAATAGAGAGGTAAGTGGTGTGGCGGGACATTATCGGCGGGAGGTGTGGTTGGTGTCCTTTCTCGGTGAATAGTTAGTGTCATTCACGAAAGGTACAAATATATATTCATTTTTGTGCACTTCCTTTCTAAAACGGAAACATCTGTACGTCCAATATTTTGTTAATTTACACTCCTGCAACTATTCGGTTTTACTAATTAAATACAAAGTTAAGCCTAAACTTCACCTCAGTTACTGCAATCACAATATTCCATAAAACGTACTACAAATTACAATCCCCTCTCACTGCATCAAATATTACAGCAGTATACAGTCGGTGAGCGGCTGTATTTCCTAGCGTGCAGGAATATAGTTCATAGAAACTTTACTATAATATATATGTTTATATCCTTAAATGCATGAATTAATGTCAAAGTACTTTCTCAAACCAATCTACTACATAGGACTTTTTCTTCTATCTACTCCCAGTTTAAGATAAATATTTACAAATGTAATTTCATTAAACATATTTTGGTATATACTTGAGTACCAGTCTGAAGTAATAGCTAAATGTTTAAAATATAGCACGTTGTGTATGGGCGTTCAAATTCGCAACATACTCCAGCAAAAACAAGAGAGGATCTTAGCATTATCGAGATAGAAGAGCATTGAACATTATACAAATAAATCGTGAGTGACAAAAAGAACTAAGCTAAAAGTAATTATTTGTTTTAAACAGATACGCATTATTTTTGTCGTGTAACTAAGTAATATGCTACCCGGTTTTATCCGAGGCGTGATAACTAGGGAGCACAATTATAGACACAAAATTGTGTTTAATATGCATTCAAAAGGGCACTACTAGTAGGCAGAATAGGCACTTAAATAGGCACTAAAACTTTGCTAAGTAAACACTTCGAAATACAAAATTTTAATAAAATGGCTCTTAAAATGTACTACAGCAAAATGACAATCATCGCAACATATGCTGCAAGAAATTTGCTAAACACATACTATTTTGCCTTTCCTTAGGAGAAATAATTATACTTTTAACCCTAATATCATAAATGGCTCAAATAACTTTAAAATAACAGATATTGTCGTATAGTTAATATACATATAAATCCACTTCCGTAATTAAGAACCATTGTATACAGAAAGGTGTGAAGCAATTGGGTCAAAATCCGAAAACATTAGCTTGTTGGGGTTAAGGGTGAAGCTTTTGTTACATTTGTTTCAAGTGTATATCATTTATATTTGTGATCGGTAAAGAATAGAATAATAGCAAGTTTCAGCTTCCTACTTACAATAGTTTCTGAGGAATTAACAATTTATATCGAAATTACAGGAGATTCTCAAAATTTCCGACGTATTGTGATTTAAAAATGTAATTTCATGCTTGGGGTATAAGTATGCGCCCCCGTTTTAACCTGCTAATGACTTGTGAAATATCTGTCGTCGCCATATCAACGAAGGGAATTATTAATCATACCAATTTAAAAATATTTATTTTCCTAAGCGTATTCAATAAGAATAGTAAGTAGCAATAACAATAACATAACAAATGTAAGTGAATACACTTCATATACAGTTGCCCCTACAAGCATTTTGAGAGTTTCATACAGATTTATAGAAAACTGCATCCTCTGGAGCATTTTGAAGTTGAGAAAATGTAGAAAATATGTAATCTGTGAAACCTGAAGTTAAACATACGTAATAGCAGCTAACATATAGGTGTGGCTTTATTTAAATAATCATATGATGATTTCTGTTGTGCCGCAAGAAACAAAAACTTATAAATTATTGAAGTATGTGTATATTGATTTTAAGACAAAAATACTAAATTTTGGTTGCTGTAAGTTATGGGCCAATTTGCCCTGATGTTTCTACTTAATAGAAACAATTGTAAGACAGATAAGAAACTAAAAGCTCATCACAGCAATCTTAATATCACTTAAGGTGATGTCAAAATGTGTTAATGTGTAAGAACAGATAATAAAGCACAGCTTTTTAGTAAGCTTTTCCCGTTCGTTTAAACAGAATAAGAGCAATTGAATCATCTTGAAATAGAATTCTCGTCCTTATTTTCATAAAGGCATTTCTGTAAAGCTTTACACAAACTATTAAGACTGTAGTTTTATTTCTCATCCATGAGATAATATTAGGATTTTCCCATGACGTCATCACGGCATTGTGACACGTCTGTAAGGCAGGGGATGAACCTATATAATCAGAATAAAGATATGAAATGAATGTTAGAAATGTACGTATATATATTCTCTAGCTTTAGCTTTCAATTAATTTTTGTTCTATAATTTGTATCTTTCTGACACATTGTGACATCATTTGAATTGAGATTAAGATTGCTGTGTTGGGCTTTAATTTCTAATCGTTCCAACAATAGTTTCTATTAAGCAGAAACATCAGAACAAATTAGTCCAGAACTTTCAGCAACCCCATTTTTAGTGTTTTTGTGTTAATTTCAGTATAGACATTCTTCAATAGTTTATTAGTTTTTGTTTCTTGCGGGACTACAGAAAACGTCACATGTTTATTTACGTAAACCTACACCTGTATCGGACCTGCTATTCCGTAATTTAACCTCAGGTTTCTCAGATGTCATATTTTCTATATTTTCTGAACTTCAAAAAGTTCCACATGATGCAGTTTTCTGTTAATCTATATGAGATTCTAAAAATGCGTGTAAGGGCAACTGCATATGAAGTGTATCCATTTACATTTGTTGTGTTTTTGTTATTTGTATTGGAAAGGATTATAATGCTTACCTTTTACTGAATACGCTTAGGGATATAAAAATTGTTAAATTAATGTGATTATATTTTCCCTTTGTTGATAGGGCGTTGACAGATATTTAACATTCGTACAGGTCATTAGTATGTTAAAAGGGGTGCAGAAACTTGTACCCCAAGCATTAGTTTTTTTTTAATTACAATATGTGGGCCATTTTGAAAATTGCATGTAATTCATATATAAACTATTAATTCCTCAGGAACTATTGTAACTAGAATTCTGAAACTTGGTATAATCCCATTCTTGATCAATCATAAAAATAATTGGTATAAATTTGAAACAAATCTTACCAAGCTTCAGATAATTTTATTATCACGCTTGAGGCGATCCCCGAACCCCATGTTTTCGTTTTTTGATTTAGTTACCTCACACCATTCTGCACATTATGGTTCTTAATTGGTGAATTGGATATATATTGTCTTTTAATCATAGGAGAATATCTGTTTTTTCAACTCTCTGTGAGCCATTTATGAAATTAAGAGAAACGTAGAACTATATGTCCTAAGGAAATGCAAAATGGTATGTGCTTAGCGAATTTTGTAGCTTATGTTGCGATGATTGTCATTTTGCTATAGTAAATTTAAAGAGTCATTTTACTAAAATTGTGTATTTCTAAATGTTTACTTAGCAAACTTTTAGTGCCTATTAAAGTGCCTATTTTGCCATTTTAGTTTCCTTTTAGCTGCCTCTTTATCGCAATTTTGGTGTCTATAAATCTGCTCCCTAGTTATCATGTCTCGGATAATACTAGGTAGCATATTACTTATTTACACGACATAAACAATGCACATCTGTTTAAATCAAATAATTACCTTGAGCTTAGTTATTTTTGTCATTGACGACTTTCTTGTATAATGTTCAATGCTCTTCTATCTCCATAATGCTATGATCCTTTTTTGTTTTTGCTGTAGGATCGTACGAATTTGAAAGCCCATACACAACGGCCTACATTTTAAACATTTAGCTATTACTTCAGACTGGTACTCAAGTATATACAAAAATATGTTTAATGAAAATATATTTGTAAATATTTATCATCAGCTTGGAGTAGTTAGAAAAAAGTGTTTTGTAGTAGATTAGTGTGAGAAAGTAGTGTGACATTCAAACATTCAGTAACCGATATACACATATATATTATAGAAAAGTTTGTTTTAACTGTATTCCTACCCGCTAGGAGATGGAAGCGCTCACCGCCTTTATACTGCTGTTGAGAGATGGCTCCACTTGTAATATTTGATGCAGTGATTCAGGATTGTAATTTTTAGTACCTCTAATGGAAAATTGTGGTTGCAGTAACCGAGGTGAAGTTTAGGCTTAACCTTGGGTTTAATTGTTAAAAACGGATAGTTGCAGGAGTGTAAATGAACAAAATATTGTCGTACAAATACTTCAGTTTGAGAAAGGAAGTCACCAAATTGAATATATATGCGTACATTTCGTGTATCGTTTCATATCTTAATTCTAATTCTTCATCTATAATTTTAGCTAGAACCTATTTTGTGTTATAATCAACAAATCATTACAAACTGCTTGTTTCAAATGTCACACTTGCTATAGGACGTTTGTATGAGCCCTTCATATCCATTTCGATAACCTTCGAAAGGGGCAAGACGTACATGACAGTTACAAATCATGTAGTTTGTTATTGATCTGGAATCACACGAGTTTTATTGTTCCCATATATGGTTTAAGTCATAAATGTAGTTTACATCAATTTCTACACATATTCTTCCACAATTACTACAAATAATTGCAAAAATTGCTTAACTTCTTTGTGGTTTTACTTAGTCTCTGTTTACTCTTTTTGTGTATTCAGGTTCTTTAACATTGGATGTGGGACAAACAGTAGACTTAAGAGTTTAGTCAATTATTTTAGTGTGAGTCGTCAAGGGATCAGCTTCACATTGCTTTCCTTAGTTAAGCAGGACATAAAAGTCTAACCACGTCGTATATGAAAAACAATGATCCCAATATAAATGATGATGACAATATACGTAAATAATTAAACACAGGAAGCTTAAGGATATTTTTTGTAGATTTATGACTGGTGACATACTAAAACAATAATGAGGATTCCATTAAAAATAATTTATATCAACATAGTTCCTTAAGTAGAGTCGTACTGCTAACAAAATAGTGGGGGTGGGGACTAAACTAAAACTGGAGAACCGATCAGGATGCTGCACTTTTAGATTTGGCTTCCTGCTTTGGCTATCCTCAGCAAGCCTATGACTTCTTATCCATTCATTTATGTGGTCCTCTGTGTTCCACATATGTACCGATGTTCCATTAATAGTAAAAGACATCAGAGATTAGAGATGTCATACACAGAGTTCATCAAAGGTGACATAATTAAATTGCAGATTTAGCCCAATGTGCTTATTTTATTCCTTTGTTCAGAAACATTAGGTGTTATGTTATAAGCAAGTTTCCTACAATTATTAGCCTAGGTTCTGAGTTTTATAGTTCCTATAAATGTCTGTTTCATACGTTTGTGCCTATTCTGCTTACTGGTGACTAAAACTGTCATTTTAGCGAATTCCTTGTGCTTTTAATATGTGACAACAGCTTTTGCATCGGCTGGTATTAACGTAAAGTTTTCGGGGAAGAGATATTTCTTACTGCTGCACATTGGATATGCAAAAAGGGGTTTAGCCAGGTACGTTTAGCCCCTGCCTTACAGACGTGACACAATGCGCTAATGACGGTACGGAAAAATCATAATATTCTCTCATGGACAAGTAGCAAAGAGCAGACCTAGGATACAAACGCTAAGGATATATATATATATTTATATATATATATAACTTCCGGTATTTGATTCCAACTTTAAAAATGAAACTACAATCCAATAAATCTTAATAGTTTGTGTAACATTTTACAGAAATGTATTTATGAAAATAAGTACGAGGATTCTATTTCAAGATGATTTAATTGCTCTTATTCTGTTTAAATAAACGGGAAAAGCTTACTAAAAAGCTGTGCCTTATTATCTGTTCTTACACATTTAGACATTCTGACATCACCTTAAGTGATATTCAGATTGCTGTGATGAGCTTTTAGTTTCTTACCTGTCTTATATTTGTTTCTATTAAGTAGAAACAGCCGGGAAAATTGACCCATAACTTACAGCAACCAAAATTTAGTCATTTTGTTATAAAGCCAATAAACATACTTCAGTAAATTATAAGCTTTTGTTACTTGCGGCACAACAGAGGACGTCATATGATGATTTAAATGACGCTACATCTGTATTGTAGCTGCTATTACGTATTTTTAACTTCAGGTTTCACGGATTACACATTTTCTACATTTGCTCAACCTCAAAATGCTCCACAGGATTTTGTTTTCTATTAATCTGAATGAAACTCTAAAAATGCTTGAAGGGGCAGCTGTATATGAAGTGTATCTATTTTTATTTGTTCTGTTTTTGTTATTGGTACTGAAAAGGAGTGTAATGCTTACCTCTTACTGAATACGCTTAGAAAAATAAAATTTGATAAATTAGTATGATTAAATTTTCCTTTGTTGATATGGCGACGACAAATATTTCGCATAGCTAAAAGTCATTAGTAAGTTAAAATGGGTACATATACCCATACCCCAAGCATTAAATTACATTTTTAAATTACAATACGTCGGACATTTTGAGAATCTCCTGTAATTTAGATCTAAACTGTTAATTCCTCAGAAACTGCTGTAAGTAGGAAGCTGAAACTTGGTAATATTCTATTCTTGACCGATCACTAGAATAAATGCTATACATTTGAAACAAATTTAACAAAAGCTTCACCCTTAAGGCCCCCCCAACAAATACCATGTTTTCGTAATTTTAAAAAATTCCATCACACCTTTCTGCACATAACGGTTCTAAATTAGTGAAGTGGATTATATGTATATTAATTATATGACAATATCTGTTAGTTTAACTCTCTGTGAGCCATTTATAAAATTAAGAAGAAAAGGCAAAAGAGTATATGCTTAGCTAATTTCTTGCAGCAAATTTTGGGATGAGTGTCATTTTGCTATAGTAAATTTTAAGAGCCAGTTTACTAAAATTGTGTATATCTAAATGTTTACTTAGCAAATTTTCAGTGCCAACTTAGGTGCCTATTTTGCCGTTTTAGTGCCCCTTTTTCCTGCCTATTTTACGCACTTTTAGTGTCTATAAATCTGCTCCCTAGTTTTCACGTCTCGGAAAAAACCGGGTATCATTATACTAGTTACACGACAAAAATAATTAGCATTTTTTTGAAACAAATAATTACTTTGAGGTTAGTTCTTTTTGTAATTGACGATTTTCTTGAATAACTTTCAATGCTCATCTGTCTCGATAATGCTAAGATACTTTCTTGTTTTTGCTGTAGTGTCGTACTAATTTGAAAGCCCATACACAACGTCCTACATTTTAAACATTTAGCTATTACTTCAGACTGGTATTCAAGTATATACAACAATATGTTTATGAAACTATATTTGTAAATATTTATCATAAACTTGGAGTAGATAGAAAAACAAGTCCTATGTAGTAGAGTGGTGTGAGAAAGTAGTGTAACATTAAAATATTCTTCTACCGATATAAACATATATATTATAGTAAAGTTTCTTTTAACTGTATTCCTGCCCGCTAGGAGATACAAACGTTCACCGACTGTATACTGCTGTACATTGATGACTTCACTTGTAATATTTGATGCAGTCATAGAGGATTGTAATTTGTAGTACCTTTTATGGAATATTGTGGTTGCAGTAGCCGATGTGAAGTTTAGGCTTGACTTTGTATTTAATTAGTAAAAACGAATAGTTGCAGAAGTGTAAATTAACACAATATTGGTCGTACAAATATTGCATTTTGAGAAAGGAAGTCCCCAAATTGAATATATATGCGTACATTCCGTGCATTCATTTCATATTTTTATTCTAATGCCGTAATGTTTTCCGAAATATTTGTTGGAACGTAATTTGTGTTATAATCAACAAATCATTACAAACTGCTTGTTTCAAATGTCACACTTGCTATACGACGTTTGTAAGGTTCCTTCATATCCATTTCGATAAACTTCGAGAGGGGCAAGTCGTACATGACAGTCAGTTACTAATCATGTAGTTTGTTATTTGGTCTGGAATCACATGAGTTTTATTGTTCCCATATATTGTTATAGTCATAAATGTAGTTTACGTCAATTTCTACACATATTCTTCCACAATTACTACAATTAATGGCAAAAATTATTTAACTTCTCTGTTGTTTTACTTATTCGCTGTTTGTACAATTTTTGACCCAATGTCTGAGTCTTATAGTGCCTATAAATGCCTATTGCGTACGTTTGTGCCTATTCTGCTTATTAGTGCCTAAAAGTACCCTTTTTATCCAATTTCTTCTGCTTTTAATATGTGACAACAGCTTTTGCATTGGTTGGCCTCAATGTAAGCTTTCGGGGAAGGAATGCTGCACATTGGATATACAAAAAGAGGTTTAGCCAAGTAGGTTTAGCCCCTGCCTTACAGATGTGTCACAATGCGATGATGACGTCATGGAAAAATCCTAATATTCTCGTATGGACGAGTAGCAAAGACAAGACTTAGGATAAAAAAGCTAAGGATATACACACATATATATATATATATAACTTCTGGTATTGTTTTCCACTTTAAAAATGAAACTACAGTCCAATAAATATTAATTTTGTGTGTAAAAGTTTACAGAAATGCCTTTATGAAAAGAAGTACGAGAATTCTATTTCACGATGCCTTAATTGCTCTTATTCTGTTTAAATGAACGGGAAAAGCTTACTCAAAAGCTGTCCTTTATTATCTGTTCTTACACATTAACACATTTTTACATCACCTTAAGTGATATTAAGATTGCTGTGATGTGCTTTTAGTTTCTTATCTGGCTTAGAATTGTTTCTATTAAGTAAAAACATCAGAGCAAATTGGCCCATAACTTACAGCAAAACAAACTTTTAGTAATATTGTTATAATGTCAATATACACAACTTCAAAAATTTATAAGCTTTTCTTTCTGGCGGCACAACAGAGGACGTCATATGATGATTTAAATAACGCTACATCTGTATCGTAGCTGCTATTACGTATTTTTAACGCTAGGTTTCACAGATTCCATATTTTCTACATTTTCTGAACCTCAAAATGCTCCACAGAATTCTGTTTTCTATCAATCTGTATGAAACTCTAAAAATGCTTGAAGGGGCAACTGTATATGAAGTGTATCTATTTTTAATTTTTATGTTTTTTTTTATTGGTACTGAAAAGGACTATAATGCTTACCTCTTACTGAATACGCTTAGGAAAATTAAAATTTTTAAATTGGTATGATTAAATTTTCCCTTCGATGATATGGCGGCGACAAATATTTCATATAGGTAAAAGTCATTAGTAAGTTAAAATGGGTGCAGATACTTATACCCCAAGCATTAATTTACATTTTTAAATTAGAATACGTCAGACATTTTGAGAATCTCCTGTAATTTAGATCTAGATTGTTAATTCCTCAGAAACTACTGTAAGTAGGAAGCTGAAACTTGGTAATATTCTATTCTTGACCGATCAATAGAATAAATGGTATACATTTGAAAAAAATTTAACAAAAGCTTTACCCTTAAGGCCCCCCCCCAACCACAAACCCCAAGTTTTCGTAATTTTACAAAATTCCATCACACCTTTCGGCACATTATGGTTCTAAATTAGTGAAGTGGATTATATATATATTAATTATATGACAATATCTGTAATTTTAACTTTCTGTGAGCCATTTATAAAATTAAGAAGAAAAGTTCAACTATTTCGCCTATGAAAAGGCAAAAGAGAATATGCTTAGCGAATTTCTTGCAGCATATGTTGCGATGATTGTCATTTTGCTATAGTAAATTTTAAGAGCCAGTTTACTAAAATTGTGTATATCTAAATGTTTACTTAGCAAACTTTTAGTGCCTATTTAAGTGCCTATTTTGCCATTTTAGTGCCTTTTTCCTGATTATTTTACGCAATTTTAGTGTCTATAAATCTGCTTCCTAGTTATCACGTCTCGGATAAAACTGGGTAGCATATTCCTTACTTACAAGACTTAAATAATGCACATCTGTCTAAAACAATTACCTTGAGCTTAGTTCTTTTTGTCATTGAGGATTTTCTTGAATAAAGTTCAATGCTCTTCTATCGCGATAATGCTAAGATCCTTTCTTGTTTTTGCTGTAGTATCCTGCGAATTTGAAAGCCCATACACAACGTGCTACATTTTAAACATTTAGCTATTACTTCGGAATGGTACCCAAGGATATACAAAAATATGTTTAATGAAGCTATATTTGTAAATAATTATCTGAAACTTGGAGTAGAGAGAAAAAAGGCCTATGTAGTAGAGTGGTGTGAGAAAGTAGTGTGACATTAAACATTCATTTAGTGACATAAACATATATATAATAGTAAAGTTTCTTTAGCTATATTCCTGCCCGCTAGGAGATTCAACCGCTCACCGACTGTAATCTGCTGTTCATAGATGACTCCACCAGTAATATTTGATGCAGTGATAGGGTTTTGTAATTTGTGGTAAATTTTATGGAATATTGTGATTGCATTAACTGAGGTGAAGTTTCGGCTTAACTTTGTATTTAATTAGTAAAAGCCAATAGTTACAATAGTAAAAATTAACACAATATTGGTCGTACAAAAGCTTCAGTTTGAGAAAGGAAGTCCCCAAATTGAATATATATGCGTACACTTCGTGCATTCTTTTCATATTTTTGTTCCAATTCCATCAAATATATCCAAACATTTTGTTGATACATACCTTGTGTTATAATCAATAAATCATTTCAAACTGCTTGTATCAAATGTAAAACTTGCTATAGGACATTTGTAAGTTTCCTCCATATCCATTTCGATAAACTTCGAAACGTGCAAGACTTAGATGACAGTCAGTTACTTATCATGTCGTTTGTTTTTTGGTCTGGAATCACATGAGTTTTATTGTTCCCATTTTTTGTCATGCTTATAAATGTAGTTTGCTTCAATTTCTACACATATTCTTCCATAATTACTACAAATAATTGCATAAATTACTTAACTTCTTTGATATTTACTTATTCTCTGTTTACTCTTTTTGTGTATTCAGCTCCTTTCTACACAGGATCTAGCACAATACAGTAGAGTTAAGAGTTTAGTCAATTATTTTAGTGTGAGTCGCCATGTGATGAACTTCACATTGCTTTCCTTTGTTAAGCAGGACCAAAAACCCTAACCATGTCGTATATGACAATACAATGAATCTAATAATAATGATGATGACAATATAGGTAAATAATTAATCACAGGAAGCGTAAGGACATTTCTTGTAGATTTATGACTGGTGACATACTAAGAAAATAATGATGATTCCATTCAAAATAATTTATATCAACATAGTTTTTAAGTAAGGCCGTACTGCAAACAAAATAGTGGCGTTGGGGACTAAACTAAAACTGGAGAACCGAACAGGATGCTGCACTTTTAGATTTTACTTCCTGCTTTGGCTGTCTTCCACAAGCCGGTGACCTCTTATCCATTCTTTTATGTGGTCCTCTGGGTTCCACCTATCTACCGGTGGTCCGTGAATAGTAATAAGCATCAGAAATTAGAGATGTCATACACAAAGAGAGTTCATTAAAAGTGACATAATTAAATTGCAGATATGGCCCAATTTGCCTATTTTATTCGTTTGTTTAGAAACATAGTGTCTTAAGTTATAAGCACGTTTCCTACGCTCATTAGCCTAATTTCTGAGATTTATAGTGCCTAGTCTGTTTCATACGTTTGTGCCTATTCTACTTATTGGTGCCTAAAACTGCCTTTTTAGCCAATATCTCCTGCTTTTAATATGTGACAACTACTTTTGCATTGGTTGGTATTAACGTAAAGTTTTCGTGGAGGAGATATTTTTACTGCTGCACTTTGGATATAAAAAAGGGGTTTAGCGAGGTACGTTAAGCCACTGCCTTACAGACGTGCCACATTGAGCTAATGCCGTCATGGAAAAATAATAGAAATCGCTCAAGCACGACAAAGACCAGACCTAGGTTACACACACCAACGATATATAACCTCTTTTATTGTTTCGAACTTTAAAAATGAAGATACACACCAAAAAAGCTTAATGGTGTGTGTAAAATTTTTCATAAATACCTTTATAATATAAGTAAGGGAATTCTTGTTCACGATGCCTTAGTTGTTGTAAATCTCTTTGAATGAACGATAAACTCTTACTAAAACGCTGTGCTTTTTTTTTTACTTAGAAATGTTTTACAGCCCGTGTTTTACCTAACGGTATATCACGGGATTATTTACAATAGTTATTTTCACAGTACTATACAGATTTATTCAAGTGTGCTTCCTTATTTGTTCTTAGACCACAATGGGGCATTTAGGTTTTTTTTTACATGAACTAGGATTCTGTAGCTTTAGCTTTCAATTAATTCTTGTTCTGTAATTTGCATCTTTCTGACACATTGTGACATCATTTTAAGTGAAAATGAGATTGCTGTGATAAGCTTTAATTTCTTATCGTTCTAACAGTCGTTTCTATTAAGCAGAAACATCAGAACAAATTAGTCCAGAACTTTCAGCAACCCCATTTTTAGTGTTTTTGTGTTAATTTCAGTATAGACATTCTTGAATAGTTTATTAGTTTTTGTTTCTTGCGGCACTACAGAAAACGTCACATGATTATTTACGTACCTACACCTGTATCGGACCTGCTATTCCGTAATTTTAACCTCAGGTTTCTTAGATTTCATATTTTCTATGTTTTCTGTACTTCAAAATGTTCCGCAGGATGCAGTTTCTGTTAATCTATATGAGATTCCAAAAATGCCTGTAAGGGCAACTGCCTATTGTGACTTTGTGGGTTCGTGAAATGAAAAGTCCAATTACACAAACTCAACAATGTTCTTTATTTCCACCGACTTACAGTTAAACCCTTGCCAACTACACAGAATTACGTAATGCACACAATTACGATTCACCAGTTTGTCCGTTAAGATTTCACTTGCACTCGTAATTACGGACAATCTCCCGATGCTCTCACACAGTCTTCTCGTCGTACACTAGCACTGCATTCTTACACCAAGAACTCTGACTGACTGACTGACTGACTGACTGACTGACTGACTGACTGACTGACTCCTCTTGCACGACGTGTTGCTTATATAGGGTCCGCTTGCGGATCTGGAATGTTCTCGATTAGATTGAATGTCCCGTAATTTCCAGAACCTAGGACAAAGGTAAAGAGACGGCTCAGGGCCCCGACATCCCTCTCCTAACCATCCCTTCAGTTAGTGACAGGAGACAAATGAGTGGGTGTGGCGTGTCCTCCGGTCCCTTCTCAGCTGTTGTTTGTGGTGCTTCCCGATAATTGGGTGACACTGCTCCCTCCTCACAGCTGGTCGTCCCGAACAGCACCATCGTAGCGTGCCAGTTGGTCCAGGTGCACCACCAGCATCTGCTCGGAGTCTCAGCCAGCAGTAGCGCTGCCGTAGTTTGTGAATCGTTCGGTTCGCTCCCTGGTGTCCTCCTGAAGTACCGGCGTGCACTTCCTCCAAGACTTCCGGGACCTTACTCTGGGGAAGTAACAACTGTTCTCTCTGCGCCTTCCCATCGGGTGACTCCCATACCCGGAACAGCACGCCCTCTCTGGTCTTCAGCGAGTCCCATTGGGCCCAGTACGACTTGTAGGTTGCGCCCCTTGGTGCGATGTCCTCCCAGGTAGGTCTTGTCCCTGCCTCCACTTCCCTCAAGAGTGGCCCCAGGTCTGCGTCCGCCAGCTGCTCCCTCCTCAGGCCTGCGCTATACCATCCGTCCGCAGGCACTGCCAGAACTACTCGGATTGCTGCGGCACGCTCCTTCTCTTCCACTCTTGTGCACTGACCGCACTCTACTGGACAGGGTCTTCGAGACATGGCGTCTGCGTTACCGTGGCTCTTCCCTCTACGATGTTCCGAGGTGAAGTCGTACTCCTGCAGCCTCTGGGCCCAACGTGCCGTCTGGCCTTCCAGGTTCTTAAAGCTCAATAGCCAGGTTAGGGCGGAATGGTCAGTCCTCAGGTGGAATGGCTGACCGTACAGGTACTTATGGAAGTGCTCCAAGGTCTTTACTACCCCAATAATTCTCGTCGGGTGACGCAGCAGTTCTTCTCTGCCTTGGATAGCGTCTTGCTGTAGTAGGCTATCACCCACTCATGGCCGTCCTGGATCTGCGATAGGACACCTCCAATGCAATGGTGCTAGCGTCGGTGTCCACAATCAAGGCGCCACGCGGTTGTGGGAAACCCAAAATTGGAACACTGCACAGGGTCTCCTTTAGGTGCTGGAAAGCGTTTTCGGCGTCCTCTGTCCACACATAAGGTCGGTGTTCCTCTGTCAGGCGGGAGAGGGGTTTGGCGATGTTGTTGGCCTTTTCCTCTAAATCATTAAGGCGGTCGTCTACTTGACCCATCCGCTTGCCCAGATTCGTGACGTCATCCCTCACGCCTGCCAACCGTTCCTCAAATTTGGCGGCGAGAGCCTCGTTCGCCACCTTCATTTCCGTGGCCAGACGGTCGTTCGCTACTCTCATTTCTGTGGTTAACTCGGCCTTCATTTCTTCCATCTTCTCGGTGATGTCGTTAGCCGTCTTCATTAGTTTCAGTTCCGCTAAAATCTATTCTAATGCTACCTCCATTGTGTTATGTCGCACTCCTGACACCAATTGTGACATTGTGGGTTCGTGAAATGAAAAGTCCAATTACACAAACTCAACAATGTTCTTTATTTCCACCGACTTACAGTTAAACTCTTGCCAATTACACAGAATTACGTAATGCACACAATTACGATTCACCAGTTCGTCCGTTACGATTTCACTTGCACTCGTAAATACGTACAATCTTCCGATGCTCTCACACAGTCTTCTCGTCGTACACTAGCACTGCATTCTTACACCAAGAACTCTGACTGACTGACTGACTGACTCCCCTTGCACGACGTGTTGCTTATATAGGGTCCGCTTGCCGATCTGGAAGGTTCTCGATTAGATTGAATGTCCCGTAATTTCCAGAACCTAGGAGAAGTGTAAAGAGACGGCTCAGGGGCCCGACATCCCTCTCCTAACCATCCCTTCAGTTAGTGACAGGAGACAAATGAGTGGGTGTGGCGTGGCCTCCGATCTCTTCTCAGCTGTTGTTTGTGGTGCTTCCCGATAATTGGGTGACAATATGAAGGGTATCCATTTACATTTGTTGTGTTTTTGTTATTTGTATTGGAAAGGATTATAATGCTTACCTTTTACTGAATACGCTTAGGGATATAAAAATTGTTGCATTGGCGTATTTATATTTTCCCTTCGTTGATAGGGCGCAGACAGATATTTAACATACGTAGAGGTTATTACTGTGTTAAAAGGGGTGCAGAAACTTATACTCCAAGCATTAGTTCTTTTTAATTACAATATGTGGGCCGTTTTGAAAATCGCATGTATTTTATATATAAACTGTTAATTCCTCAGGAATTATTGTAACTAGAATTCTGAAACTTGGTATAATCCCATTCTTCATCAATCATAAAAGTAATTGGTATAAATTTGAAACAAATCTTACCCAGCTTCAGATAATTTTATTTTCACGCTTGTGGCGATCCCCAAACCCCATGTTTTCGTTTTTTGATTTAGTTACTTCACACCATTCTGCACATTATGGTTCTTAATTGGTGAGTTGGTTATATATTGTATTTTAATTATAGGAGAATATCTGTTTTTTCAACTCTCTGTGAGCCATTTATGAAATTAGGAAGAAACGTAGAAATATATGTCCTAAGGAAATGCAAAATGGTATGCGCTTAGCGAATTTTGCAGCTTATGTTGTGATGATTGTCATTTTGATATAGTAAATTTAAAGAGTCATTTTACTAAAATTGTGTATTTCTAAATGTCCACTTAGCAAACTTTTAATGCCTATTTAAGTGCCTATTTTGCCATTTTCCTTTTAGCTGCCTATTTATCGCAATCATAGTGTCTATAAATCTGCTCAATAGTTATCACGTCTCTGATAATACTAGGCAGCATATTACTTATTTACACGACCTAAATAATGCACATCTGTTTAAATCAAATAATTACCTTGGGCTTAGTTATTATTGTCATTGACGATTTTCTTGTATAATGTTCAGTGCTCTTCTATCTCCATAATGCTATGATCCTTTCTTGTTTTTGCTGTAGTATCGTACGAATTTGAAAGCCCATACACAACGTCCTACATTTTAAACATTTAGCCATTACTTCAGAGAGGTACTCAATTATATACAAAAATATGTTTAATGAAAATATATTTGTAAATATTTATCATAAGCTTGGAGTAGTCAGAAAAAAGTGTTTTGTAGTAGATTAGTGTGACATTCAAACATTCAGTAACCGAAGTAAACATATATATTATAGAAAAGTTTGTTTTAACTGTAATCCTGCCCGCTAGGAGATGGAAGCGCTCACCGCCTTTATACTGCTGTTCAGAGATGGCTCCACTTGTAGTATTTGATGCAGTGATACAGGATTGTAGTTTTTAATACCTCTAATGAAATATTGTGGTTGCAGTAACCGAGGTGAAGTTTAGGCTTAACCTTGGGTTTAATTAGTAAAAACGAATAGTTGCAGGAGTGTAAATTAACAAGATATTGGTCGTACAAATACTTCAGTTTGAGAAAGGAAGTCCCCAAATTGAATATATATGCGTACACTTCGAGCATTCTTTTCATATTTTTGTTCCAATTCCATCAAATATACACAAACATTTTGTTGAAACATACCTTGTGTTATAATCAATAAATCATTCCAAACTGCTTGTATCACATGTCTAACTTGCTATAGGACGTTTGTAAGTTTCCTCCATATCCATTTCGATAAACTTCGAAACGGGCAAGACGTAGATGGCAGTCAGTTACTTATCATGTCGTTTGTTTTTTGGTCTGGAATCACATGAGTTTTATTGTTCCCATTTTTTGTCATGCTTATAAATGTAGTTTGCTTCAATTTCTACACATATTCTTCCACAATTACTACAAATAATTGCATAAATTACTTAACTTCTTTGATATTTACTTATTCTCTGTTTACTCTTTTTGTGTATTCAGCTCCTTTCTACACAGGATCTAGCACAATACAGTAGAGTTAAGAGTTTAGTCAATTATTTTAGTGTGAGTCGCCATATGATGAACTTCACATTGCTTTCCTTTGTTAGGCAGGACCAAAAAGCCTAACCACGTCGTATATGACAATACAATGAATCGAATAATAATGATGATGACAATATAGGTAAATAATTAATCACAGGAAGCGTAAGGACATTTCTTGTAGATTTATGACTGGTGACATACTAAGAAAATAATGATGATTCCATTCAAAATAATGTATATCAACATAGTTTTTAAGTAGGGCCGTACTGCAAACAAAATAGTGGCGTTGCGGAGTAAACTAAAACTGGAGAACCGAACAGGATGCTGCACTTTTAGATTTTGCTTCCTGCTTTGTCTGTCTTCCACAAGCCGGTGACCTCTTATCCATTCTTTTATGTGGTCCTCTGGGTTCCACCTATCTACCGGTGGTCGGTGAATAGTAATAAACATCAGAAATTAGAGATGTCATACACAAAGAGAGTTCATTAAAAGTGACATAATTAAATTGCAGATATGGCCCAATTTGCCTATTTTATTCGTTTGTTTAGAAACATAGTGTCTTAAGTTACAAGCACGTTTCCTACGCTTATTAGCCTAATTTCTGAGATTTATAGTGCCTAGTCTGTTTCATACGTTTGTGCCTATTCTACTTATTGGAGCCTAAAACTGCCTTTTTAGCCAATATCTCCTGCTTTTAATATGTGACAACTACTTTTGCATTGGTTGGTATTAACGTAAAGTTTTCGGGGTGAGATATTTCTTACTGCTGCACTTTGGATATAGAAAAAGGGGTTTAGCCAGGTACGTTTAGCCACTGCCTTACAGACGTGCCACATTGAGCTAATGCCGTCATGGAAAAATAATAGAATTCGCTCAAGCACGACAAAGACCAGACCTAGGTTACACACACCAACGATATATAACCTCCTTTATTGTTTCGAACTTTAAAAATGAAGATACACACCAAAAAAACTTAATGGTTTGTGTAAAATTTTTCATAAATACCTTTATAATATAAGTAAGGGAATTCTTGTTCACGATGCCTTACTTGTTGTAAATCTCTTTGAATGAACGATAAACTCTTACTAAAACGCTGTGCTTTTTTTTTTTACTTAGAAATGTTTTACAGCCCGTGTATTACCTAAAGGTATATCACGGTATTATTTACAATAGTTATTTTCACAGTACTATACAGATTTATTCCAGTGTGCTTCCTTATTTGTTCTTAGACGACAATGGGGCATTTAGGTTTTTCTTTACATGAACTAGGATTCTGTAGCTTTAGCTTTCAATTAATTCTTGTTCTGTAATTTGTATCTTTCTGACACATTGTGACATCATTTTAAGTGGAAATGAGATTGCTGTGATAAGCTTTAATTTCTTATCGTTCTAACAGTCGTTTCTATTAAGCAGAAACATCAGAACAAATTAGTGCAGAACTTTCAGCAACCCCATTTATAGTGTTTTTGTGTTAATTTCAGTATAGACATTCTTGAATAGTTTATTAGTTTTTGTTTCTTGCGGCACTACAGAAAACGTCACATGATTATTTACGTAAACCTACACCTGTATCGGACCTGCTATTCCGTAATTTTAACCTCAGGTTTCTTAGATTTCATATTTTCTATGTTTTCTGTACTTCAAAATGTTCCACAGGATGCAGTTTTCTGTTAATCTATATGAGATTCCAAAAATGCCTGTAAGGGCAACTGCATATTGTGACTTTGTGGGTTCGTGAAATGAAAAGTCCAATTACACAAACTCAACAATGTTCTTTATTTCCACCGACTTACAGTTAAACCCTTGCCAACTACACAGAATTACGTAATGCACACAATTACGATTCACCAGTTCGTCCGTTAAGATTTCACTTGCACTCGTAATTACGGACAATCTCCCGATGCTCTCACACACTCTTCTCGTCGTACACTAGCACTGCATTCTTACACAAAGAACTCTGACTGACTGACTGACTGACTGACTGACTGACTGACTCCTCTTGCACGACGTGTTGCTTATATAGGGTCCGCTTGCCGATCAGGAAGGTTATCGATTAGATTGAATGTCCCGTAATTTCCAGAACCTAGGACAAAGGTAAAGAGACGGCTCAGGGCCCCGACATCCCTCTCCTAACCATGGCTTCAGTTAGTGACAGGAGACAAATGAGTGGGTGCGACGGGTCCTCCGGTCCCTTCTCAGCTGTTGTTTGTGGTGCTTCCCGATAATTGGGTGACACTGCTCCCTCCTCACAGCTGGTCGTCCCGAACAGCACCATTGTAGCGTGCCAGTTGGTCCAGGTGCACCACCAGCATCTGCTCGGAATCTCAGCCAGCAGAAGCGCTGCCGTAGTTTGTGAAACGTTCGGTTCGCTCCCTGGTGTCCTCCTGAAGTACCGGCGTGCACTTCCTCCAAGACTTCCGGGACCTTACTCTGGGGAAGTAACAACTGTTCTCTCTGCGCCTTCCCATCGGGTGACTCCCATACCCGGAACAGCACGCCCTCTCTGGTCTTCAGCGAGTCCCATTGGGCCCAGTACGACTTGTAGGTTGCGCCCCTTGGTGCGATGTCCTCCCAGGTAGGTCTTGTCCCTGCCTCCACTTCCCTCAAGAGTGGCCCCAGGTCTGCGTCCGCCAGCTGCTCCCTCCTCAGGCCTGCGCTATACCATCCTTCCGCAGGCACTGCCACAACTACTCGGACTGCTGCGGCACGCTCCTTCTCTTCCACTCTTGTGCACTGACCGCACTCTACTCGACAGGGTCTTCGGGACATGGCGTCTGCGTTACCGTGGCTCTTCCCTCTACGATGATCCGAGGTGAAGTCGTACTCCTGCAGCCTCTGGGCCCAACGTGCCGTCTGGCCTTCCAGGTTCTTAAAGCTCAATAGCCAGGTTAGGGCGGAATGGTCAGTCCTCAGGTGGAATGGCTGACCGTACAGGTACTTATGGAAGTGCTCCAAGGTCTTTACTACCCCAATAATTCTCGTCGGGTGACGCAGCAGTTCTTCTCTGCCTTGGATAGCGTCTTGCTGTAGTAGGCTATCACCCGCTCATGGCCGTCCTGGATCTGCGATAGGACACCTCCAATGCAATGGTGCTAGCGTCGGTGTCCACAATGAAGGCGCCACCCGGTTGTTGGAAACCCAAAATTGGAACACTGCACAGGGTCTCCTTTAGGTGCTGGAAAGCGTTTTCGGCGTCCTCTGTCCACACATAAGGTCGGTGTTCCTCTGTCAGGCGGGAGAGGGGTTTGGCGATGTTGTTGGCCTTTTCCTCTAAATCATTAAGGCGGTCGTCTACTTGACCCATCCGCTTGCCCATATTCGTGACGTCATCCCTCACGCCGGCCAACCGTTCCTCAAATTTGGCGGCGAGAGCCTCGTTCGCCACCTTCATTTCCGTGGCCAGACGGTCGTTCGCTACTCTCATTTCTGTGGTTAACTCGGCCTTCATTTCTTCCATCTTCTCGGTGATGTCGTTAGCCGTCTTCATTAGTTTCAGTTCCGCTAAAATCGTTTCTAATGCTACCCCCATTGCGTTATGTCGCACTCCTGACACCAATTGTGACTTTGTGTGTTCGTGAAATGAAAAGTCCAATTACACAAACTCAACAATGTTCTTTATTTCCACCGAGATACAGTTAAACTCTTGCCAATTACACAGAATTACGTAATGCACACAATTACGATTCACCAGTTCGTCCGTTACGATTTCACTTGCACTCGTAAATACGCACAATCTTCCGATGCTCTCACACAGTCTTCTAGTCGTACACTAGCACTGCATTCTTACACCAAGAACTCAGACTGACTGACTGACTGACTGACTTCCCTTGCACGACGTGCTGCTTATATAGGGTCCGCTTGCCGATCTGGAAGGTTCTCGATTGGATTGAATGTCCCGTAATTTCCAGAACCTAGGAGAACTGTAAAGAGACGGCTCAGGGGCCCGACATCTCTCTCCTAACCATCCCTTCAGTTAGTGACAGGAGACAAATAAGTGGGTGTGGCGTGGCCTCCGTTCTCTTCTCAGCTGTTGTTTGTGGTGCTTCCCGATAATTGGGTGACAATATGAAGGGTATCCATTTACATTTGTTGTGTTTTTGTTATTTGTATTGGAAAGGATTATAATGCCTACCTTTTACTGAATACGCTTAGGGATATAAAAATTGTTGCATTGGCGTGTTTATATTTTCCCTTCGTTGATAGGGCGCAGACAGATATTTAACATACGTAGAGCTTATTACTGTGTTAAAAGGGGTGCAGAAACTTATACTCCAAGCATTAGTTTTTTTTAATTATAATATGTGGGCCGTTTTGACAATCGCATGTATTTTATATATAAACTGTTAATTCCTCAGGAATTATTGTAACTAGAATTCTGAAATTTGGTATAATCCCATTCTTCATCAATCATAAAAGTAATTGGTATAAATTTGAAACAAATCTTACCAAGCTTCTGATAATTTTATTTTCACGCTTGTGGCGATCCCCAAACCCCATGTTTTCGTTTTTTGATTTAGTTACTTCACACCATTCTGCACATTATGGTTCTTAATTGGTGAGTTGGATATATATTGTATTTTAATTATAGGAGAATATCTGTTTTTTCAACTCTCTGTGAGCCATTTATGTAATTAGGAAGAAACGTAGAACTATATGTCCTAAGGAAATGCAAAATGGTATGCGCTTAGCGAATTTTGCAGCTTATGTTGCGATGATTGTCATTTTGATATAGTAAATTTAAAGAGTCATTTTACTAAAATTGTGTATTTCTAAATGTCCACTTAGCAAACTTTTGATGCCTATTTAAGTGCCTATTTTGCCATTTTCCTTTTAGCTGCCTATTTATCGCAATCTTAGTGTCTATAAATCTGCTCAATAGTTATCACGTCTCTGATAATACTAGGCAGCATATTACTTATTTACACGACCTAAATAATGCACATCTGTTTAAATCAAATAATTACCTTGGGCTTAGTTATTATTGTCATTGACGATTTTCTTGTATAATGTTCAGTGCTCTTCTATCTCCATAATGCTATGATCCTTTCTTGTTTTTGCTGTAGTATCGTACGAATTTGAAAGCCCATACACAACGTCCTACATTTTAAACATTTAGCCATTACTTCAGACAGGTACTCAATTATATACAAAAATATGTTTAATGAAAGTATATTTGTAAATATTTATCATAAGCTTGGAGTAGTCAGAAAAAAGTGTTTTGTAGTAGATTAGTGTGAGAAAGTAGTGTGACATTCAAACATTCAGTAACCGAAGTAAACATATATATTATAGAAAAGTTTGTTTTAACTGTATTCCTGCCCGCTAGGAGATGGAAGCGCTCACCGCCTTTATACTGCTGTTCAGAGATGGCTCCACTTGTAATATTTGATGCAGTGATACAGGATTGTAATTTTTAGTACCTATAATGGAATATTTTGGTTGCAGTAACAGAGGTGAAGTTTAGGCTTAACCTTGGGTTTAATTGGTAAAAACGAATAGTTGCAGGAGTGTAAATTAACAAAATATTGGTCGTACAAATACTTCAGTTTGAGAAAGGAAGTCCCCAAATTGCATATATATACGTACACTTCGCGCATTCTTTTCATATTTTTGTTCCAATTCCATCAAATATATACAAACATTTTGTTGATACATACCTTGTGTTATAATCAATAAATCATTTCAAACTGCTTGTATCACATGTCAAACTTGCTATAGGACGTTTGTAAGTTTCCTCCATATCCATTTCGATAAACTTCGAAACGGGCAAGACGTAGATGACAGTCAGTTACTTATCATGTCGTTTGTTTTTTGGTCTGGAATCACATGAGTTTTATTGTTCCCATTTTTTGTCATGCTTATAAATGTAGTTTGCTTCAATTTCTACACATATTCTTCCATAATTACTACAAATAATTGCATAATTTACTTAACTTCTTTGATATTTACTTATTCTCTGTTTACTCTTTTTGTGTATTCAGCTCCTTTCTACACAGGATCTAGCACAATACAGTAGAGTTAAGAGTTTAGTCAATTATTTTAGTGTGAGTCGCCATATGATGAACTTCACATTGCTTTCCTTTGTTAAGCAGGACCAAAAAGCCTAACCACGTCGTATATGACAATGCAATGAATCTAATAATAATGATGATGACAATATAGGTAAATAATTAATCACAGGAAGCGTAAGGTCATTTCTCGTATATTTATGACTGGTGACATACTAAGAAAATAATGATGATTCCATTCAAAATAATTTATATCAACATAGTTTTTAAGTAGGGCCGTACTGCAAACAAAATAGTGGCGTTGGGGACTAAACTAAAACTGGAGAACCGAACAGGATGCTGCACTTTTAGATTTTGCTTCCTGCTTTGGCTGTCTTCCACAAGCCGGTGACCTCTTATCCATTCTTTTATGTGGTCCTCTGGGTTCCACCTATCTACCGGTGGTCCGTGAATAGTAATAAACATCAGAAATTAGAGATGTCATACACAAAGAGAGTTCATTAAAAGTGACATAATTAAATTGCAGATATGGCCCAATTTGCCTATTTTATTCGTTTGTTTAGAAACATAGTGTCTTAAGTTACAAGCACGTTTCCTACGCTTATTAGCCTAATTTCTGAGATTTATAGTGCCTAGTCTGTTTCATACGTTTGTGCCTATTCTACTTATTGGTGCCTAAAACTGCCTTTTTAGCCAATATCTCCTGCTTTTAATATGTGACAACTACTTTTGCATTGGTTGGTATTAACGTAAAGTGTCGGGGAGGAGATATTTCTTACTGCTGCACTTTGGATATAGAAAAAGGGGTTTAGCCAGGTACGTTTAGCCACTGCCTTACAGACGTGCCACATTGAGCTAATGCCGTCATGGAAAAATAATAGAATTCGCTCAAGCACGACAAAGACCAGACCTAGGTTACACACACCAACGATATATAACCTCTTTTATTGTTTCGAACTTTAAAAATGAAGATACACACCAAAAAAACTTAATGGTTTGTGTAAAATTTTTCATAAATACCTTTATAATATAAGTAAGGGAATTCTTGTTCACGATGCCTTACTTGTTGTAAATCTCTTTGAATGAACAATAAACTCTTACTAAAACGCTGTGCTTTTTTTACTTAGAAATGTTTTACAGCCCGTGTTTTGCCTAAAGGTATATCACGGGATTATTTACAATAGTTATTTTCACAGTACTATACAGATTTATTCAAGTGTTCTTCCTTATTTGTTCTTAGACGACAATGGGGCATTTAGGGTTTTTTTACATGAACTAGGATTCTGTAGCTTTAGCTTTCAATTAATTCTTGTTCTGTAATTTGCATCTTTCTGACACATTGTGACATCATTTTAAGTGAAAATGAGATTGCTGTGATGAGCTTTAATTTCTTATCGTTCTAACAGTCGTTTCTATTAAGCAGAAACATCAGAACAAATTAGTCCAGAACTTTCAGCAACCCCATTTTTATTGTTTTTGTGTTAATTTCAGTATAGACATTCTTCAATAGTTTATTAGTTTTTGTTTCTTGCGGCACTACAGAAAACGTCACATGATTATTTACGTAAACCTACACCTGTATCGGACGTGCTATTCCGTAATTTAACCTCTGGTTTCTCAGATGTCATATTTTCTATATTTTCTGTACTTCAAAATGTTCCACAGGATGCAGTTTTCTGTTAATCTGTATTAAATCCTAAAAATGCCTGTAAGGGCAACTGCATATGAAGTGTATCAGTTTACATTTTGTTGTGTTTTTGTTATTGGTACTGGAAAGGACTATAATGCTTACCTTTTACTGAATACGCTAAGGGATATAAAAATTGTTAAATTAATGTGATTATATTTTCCTTCGTTGATAGGGCGTTGACAGATATATAACATACTTAGAGGTCGTTACTGTGTTAAAAGGGGTGCAGAAACGTATACTCCAAGCATTAGGTTTTTTTTTAATTACAATATGTGGACCATTTTGAAAATCGCATGTATTTTATATATTAACTGTTAATTCCTCAGAAACTATTGCAACTAGTATTCTGAAACTTAATATAATCCCATTCTTGACCAATCATAAAAATAATTGGTATAAATTTGAAACAAATCTTACCAAGCTTCAGATAATTTTATTTTCACGCTTGTGGCGATCCCCAAACCCCATGTTTTCGTTTTTTGATTTAGTTACTTCACACCATTCTGCACATTATGGTTCTTAATTGGTGAGTTGGATATATATTGTATTTTAATTATAGGAGAATATCTGTTTTTTCAACTCTCTGTGAGCCATTTATGTAATTAGGAAGAAACGTAGAACTATATGTCCTAAGGAAATGCAAAATGGTATGCGCTTAGCGAATTTTGCAGCTTATGTTGCGATGATTGTCATTTTGATATAGTAAATTTAAAGAGTCATTTTACTAAAATTGTGTATTTCTAAATGTCCACTTAGCAAACTTTTAATGCCTATTTAAGTGCCTATTTTGCCATTTTCCTTTTAGCTGCCTATTTATCGCAATCTTAGTGTCTATAAATCTGCTCAATAGTTATCACGTCTCTGATAATACTAGGCAGCATATTACTTATTTACACGACCTAAATAATGCACATCTGTTTAAATCAAATAATTACCTTGGGCTTAGTTATTATTGTCATTGACGATTTTCTTGTATAATGTTCAGTGCTCTTCTATCTCCATAATGCTATGATCCTTTCTTGTTTTTGCTGTAGTATCGTACGAATTTGAAAGCCCATACACAACGTCCTACATTTTAAACATTTAGCCATTACTTCAGAGAGGTACTCAATTATATACAAAAATATGTTTAATGAAAATATATTTGTAAATATTTATCATAAGCTTGGAGTAGTCAGAAAAAAGTGTTTTGTAGTAGATTAGTGTGAGAAAGTAGTGTGACATTCAAACATTCAGTAACCGAAGTAAACATATATATTATAGAAAAGTTTGTTTTAACTGTATTCCTGCCCGCTAGGAGATGGAAGCGCTCACCGCCTTTATACTGCTGTTCAGAGATGGCTCCACTTGTAATATTTGATGCAGTGATACAGGATTGTAATTTTTAGTACCTATAATGGAATATTTTGGTTGCAGTAACAGAGGTGACGTTTAGGCTTAACCTTGGGTTTAATTGGTAAAAACGAATAGTTGCAGGAGTGTAAATTAACAAAATATTGGTCGTACAAATACTTCAGTTTGAGAAAGGAAGTCCCAAAATTGCATATATATACGTACACTTCGCGCATTCTTTTCATATTTTTGTTCCAATTCCATCAAATATATACAAACATTTTGTTGATACATACCTTGTGTTATAATCAATAAATCATTTCAAACTGCTTGTATCACATGTCAAACTTGCTATAGGACGTTTGTAAGTTTCCTCCATATCCATTTCGATAAACTTCGAAACGGGCAAGACGTAGATGACAGTCAGTTACTTATCATGTCGTTTGTTTTTTGGTCTGGAATCACATGAGTTTTATTGTTCCCATTTTTTGTCATGCTTATAAATGTAGTTTGCTTCAATTTCTACACATATTCTTCCATAATTACTACAAATAATTGCATAATTTACTTAACTTCTTTGATATTTACTTATTCTCTGTTTACTCTTTTTGTGTATTCAGCTCCTTTCTACACAGGATCTAGCACAATACAGTAGAGTTAAGAGTTTAGTCAATTATTTTAGTGTGAGTCGCCATATGATGAACTTCACATTGCTTTCCTTTGTTAAGCAGGACCAAAAAGCCTAACCACGTCGTATATGACAATGCAATGAATCTAATAATAATGATGATGACAATATAGGTAATTAATTAATCACAGGAAGCGTAAGGTCATTTCTCGTATATTTATGACTGGTGACATACTAAGAAAATAATGATGATTCCATTCAAAATAATTTATATCAACATAGTTTTTAAGTAGGGCCGTACTGCAAACAAAATAGTGGCGTTGGGGCTAAACTAAAACTGGAGAACCGAACAGGATGCTGCACTTTTAGATTTTGCTTCCTGCTTTGGCTGTCTTCCACAAGCCGGTGACCTCTTATCCATTCTTTTATGTGGTCCTCTGGGTTCCACCTATCTACCGGTGGTCCGTGAATAGTAATAAACATCAGAAATTAGAGATGTCATACACAAAGAGAGTTCATTAAATGTGACATAATTAAATTGCAGATATGGCCCAATTTGCCTATTTTATTCGTTTGTTTAGAAACATAGTGTCTTAAGTTACAAGCACGTTTCCTACGCTTATTAGCCTAATTTCTGAGATTTATAGTGCCTAGTCTGTTTCATACGTTTGTGCCTATTCTACTTATTGGTGCCTAAAACTGCCTTTTTAGCCAATATCTCCTGCTTTTAATATGTGACAACTACTTTTGCATTGGTTGGTATTAACGTAAAGTGTCGGGGAGGAGATATTTCTTACTGCTGCACTTTGGATATAGAAAAAGGGGTTTAGCCAGGTACGTTTAGCCACTGCCTTACAGACGTGCCACATTGAGCTAATGCCGTCATGGAAAAATAATAGAATTCGCTCAAGCACGACAAAGACCAGACCTAGGTTACACACACCAACGATATATAACCTCTTTTATTGTTTCGAACTTTAAAAATGAAGATACACACCAAAAAAACTTAATGGTTTGTGTAAAATTTTTCATAAATACCTTTATAATATAAGTAAGGGAATTATTGTTCACGATGCCTTACTTGTTGTAAATCTCTTTGAATGAACAATAAACTCTTACTAAAACGCTGTGCTTTTTTTACTTAGAAATGTTTTACAGCCCGTGTTTTGCCTAAAGGTATATCACGGGATTATTTACAATAGTTATTTTCACAGTACTATACAGATTTATTCAAGTGTTCTTCCTTATTTGTTCTTAGACGACAATGGGGCATTTAGGGTTTTTTTACATGAACTAGGATTCTGTAGCTTTAGCTTTCAATTAATTCTTGTTCTGTAATTTGCATCTTTCTGACACATTGTGACATCATTTTAAGTGAAAATGAGATTGCTGTGATGAGCTTTAATTTCTTATCGTTCTAACAGTCGTTTCTATTAAGCAGAAACATCAGAACAAATTAGTCCAGAACTTTCAGCAACCCCATTTTTATTGTTTCTGTGTTAATTTCAGTATAGACATTCTTCAATAGTTTATTAGTTTTTGTTTCTTGCGGCACTACAGAAAACGTCACATGATTATTTACGTAAACCTACACCTGTATCGGACGTGCTATTCCGTAATTTAACCTCTGGTTTCTCAGATGTCATATTTTCTATATTTTCTGTACTTCAAAATGTTCCACAGGATGCAGTTTTCTGTTAATCTGTATTAAATCCTAAAAATGCCTGTAAGGGCAACTGCATATGAAGTGTATCAGTTTACATTTTGTTGTGTTTTTGTTATTGGTACTGGAAAGGACTATAATGCTTACCTTTTACTGAATACGCTAAGGGATATAAAAATTGTTAAATTAATGTGATTATATTTTCCTTCGTTGATAGGGCGTTGACAGATATATAACATACTTAGAGGTCGTTACTGTGTTAAAAGGGGTGCAGAAACGTATACTCCAAGCATTAGGTTTTCTTTTAATTACAATATGTGGACCATTTTGAAAATCGCATGTATTTTATATATTAACTGTTAATTCCTCAGGAACTATTGCAACTAGTATTCTGAAACTTAATATAATCCCATTCTTGACCAATCATAAAAATAATTGGTATAAATTTGAAACAAATCTTACCAAGCTTCAGATAATTTTATTTTCACGCTTGTGGCGATCCCCAAACCCCATGTTTTCGTTTTTTGATTTAGTTACTTCACACCATTCTGCACATTATGGTTCTTAATTGGTGAGTTGGATATATATTGTATTTTAATTATAGGAGAATATCTGTTTTTTCAACTCTCTGTGAGCCATTTATGAAATTAGGAAGAAACGTAGAACTATATGTCCTAAGGAAATGCAAAATGGTATGCGCTTAGCGAATTTTGCAGCTTATGTTGCGATGATTGTCATTTTGATATAGCAAATTTAAAGAGTCATTTTACTAAAATTGTGCATTTCTAAATGTCCACTTAGCAAACTTTTAATGCCTATTTAAGTGCCTATTTTGCCATTTTCCTTTTAGCTGCCTATTTATCGCAATCTTAGTGTCTATAAATCTGCTCCCTAGTTATCACGTCTCGGAGAATACTAGGTAGCATATTACTTATTTTCATGACCTCAACAATACACATCTGTTTAAATCAAATAATTACCTTGAGCTTAGTTATTATTGTCATTGACGATTTTCTTGTATAATGTTCAACGCTCTTCTATCTCCATAATGCTATGAACCTTTCTTGTTTTTGCTGTAGTATCGTACGAATTTGAAAGCCCATACACAACGTCCTACATTTTAAACATTTAGCCATTACTTCAGACTGGTACTCAAGTATATACAAAAATATCTTTAATGAAAGTATATTTGTAAATATTTATCATAAGCTTGGAGTTGTCAGAAAAAAGTGTTTTGTAGTAGATTAGTGTGAGAAAGTAGTGTGACATTCAAACATTCAGTAACAGATATAAACATATATATTATACAAAAGTTTGTTTTAACTGTATTCCTGCCCCCTATGAGATGAAACCTCTCACCGCCTTTATACTGCTGTTCAGAGATGGCTCCACTTGTAATATTTGATGCAGTGAACGAGGATTGTAATTTTTAGTACCTCTAATGGAATATTGTGGTTGCAGTAACCGAGGTGAAGATTAGGCTTGACTTTGCATTTAACTAATAAAAACGAATTGCTGCAGAAGGGTAAATTTACAAAATATTCGTCCTACAAATACTTCAGTTTGAGAAAGGAAGTCCCCAAATTGAATATATATGCGTACATTTCGTGCGTTCATTTCATATCTGAATTCTAATTCTCTAACGTGACACATTTTGTTGGAACGTATTTTGTGTTATAATCAACAGATCATTACAAACTGCTTGTTTCAAATGTCACACTTGCTATAGGACGTTTGTAAGGTTCCTTCATATCCATTTCGATAACTTTCGAGAGGGGCAAGACGTACATGACAGTTACTAATCATGTAGTTTGTTATTTGGTCTGGAATCACATGAGCTTTAGTGTTCCCATATATTGTTATAGTCACAAATGTAGTTTAAATCAATTTCTACACATATTCTTCCACAATTACTAAAATAATTGCAAAAATTGCTTAACTTCTTTGTGGTTTTACTTAGTCTCTGTTTACTCTTTTTGTGTATTCAGGTTCCTTAACATTGGATGTGGGACAAACAGTAGACTTAAGAGTTTAGTCAATTATTTTAGTGTGAGTCGTCAAGGGATCAGCTTCACATTGCTTTGCTTTGTTAAGCAGGACATAAAAGTCTAACCAGGTCGTATATGACTAAACAATGATCCCAATATAAATGATGATGGCAATATACGTAAATAATTAATCACCGGAATCGTGTGGATATCTTTTGTAAATTTATGACCGGTGACATACTAAACAAATAATGAGGAATAGATTCAAAATAATTTATATAAACATAGTTCCCTAAGTAGAGCCATATTGCTAACAAAATAGTGGGGGTGGGGACTAAACTAAAACTGGAGAACCGATCAGGATGCTGCACTTTTAGATTTGGCTTCCTGGTTTGGCTATCCTCAGCAAGCCTATGACTTTTTATCCATTCATTTATGTGGTCCTCTGTGTTCCACATATGTACCGATGGTCCATTAATAGTAAAAGACATCAGAGATTAGAGATGTCATACACAAAGGGAGTTCATCAAAAGTTATATAATTAAATTGCAGATTTAGCCCAATGTGCTTATTTTATTCCTTTGTTCAGAAACATAGGGTGTTATTTATAAGCAAGTTTCCTACAATTATTGGCCTAAGTTGTGAGATTTATAGTGCCTATAAATGTCTGTTTCATACGTTTGTGCCTATTCTGCTTATTGGTGCCTAAAACTGTACTTTTAGCCAATTCCTTCTGCTTTTAATATGTGAGAACAGTTTTTACATTGGTTGGTGCAAAGGTAAAGTTTTCGGGGAAGAGATATTTCTTACTGCTGCACATTGGATATGCAAAAATGGGTTATGCCAGGTACGTTTAGCCCCTGCCTTATAGACCTGCTACAATGCGCTAATGACGTCATGGAAAAATCATAATATTCTCTCATGGACGAGTAGCAAATACCAGACCTAGGATACAAACGCTAAGGATATATATAAAACCTCTGGTATTTGATTCCAACTTTAAAAATGAAACTACAATCCAATTAATCTTAATAGTTTGTGTAAAATTTTACAGAAATGCCTTTATGAAAATAAGTACGAGCACTCTATTTCACGATGCCTTAATTGCTCATATTCTGTTTAAATGAACTGGAAGAGCTTACTAGAAAGCTGTGCTTTATAACCTGTTCTTTCACATTAACACATTTTGACATCACCTTAAGTGATATTAAGATTGCTGTGATGAGCTTTTAGTTTCTTATTTGTCTTACAATTGTTTCTATTAAGTAAAAAAACATCAGAGAAAATTTGTCCATAACTTACAGCAAAACAAAATTTAGTAATTTTGTTATCAAGTCAATAAGCTCATACTTCAGTAAATTATAAGCTTTTTTTTTTCTTGCGGCACAACAGAGGACGTCATATGATGATTTAAATAACCGTACATCTGTATCGTAGCTGCTATTACGTATTTTTAATTTCAGGTTTCACGGATTACATGTTTTCTACATTTTCTCAAACTCAAAATTCTCCACAGGATTCTGTTTTCTATTAATCTGAATGAAACTCTAAAAATGCTTGAAGGGGCAGCTGTATATGAAGTGTATCTATTCTTATTTGTTCTGGTTTTGTTATTGGTACTGAAAAGGAGTGTAATGCTTACCTCTTACTGAATACGCTTAGGAAAATAAAAAATGTTAAATTGGTATGATTAAACTTTCCTTCGTTGATATGGCGACGACAAATATTTCACATAAGTACAAGTCATTAGTAAGTTAAAATGGGTGCAGATACTTATACCCCAAGCATTAAAATACATTTTTAAATTACAATACGTCGGACATTTTGAGAATCTCCTGTAATTTAGATCTAAATTGTTAATTCCTCAGAAACTACTGTAAGTAGGAAGCTGAAACTTGGCAATAATCTATACTTGACGGATCACTAGACTAAATGGTATACATTTGTAACAAATTTAACAAAAGCTTCACCCTTAAGCGCCCCCCCACAAACCCCATGTTTTCGTAATTTTACAAAATTCCATCACACCTTTCTGCACATTATGGTTCTTAACTAGTGAAGTGGATTATCTGTATATTAATTATATGACAATATCTGTTATTTTAACTTTAGGTGAGCCATTTATAAACTTAAGAAGAAATGATCACATATTTCGACTAAGAAAAGGCAAAAGAGTATATGCTTAGCGAATTTCTTGCAGCATATGTTGTGATGATTGTCATTTTGCTATAGTAAATTTTAAGAGCCAGTTTACTAAATTTGTGTATATCTAAATGTTTACTTAGCAAATTTTCAGTGCCTATTTAAGTGCCTATTTTGCCATTTTAGTGCCCTTTTTCCTGATTATTTTACGCAATTTTAAGGTCTATAAATCTGCTCCCTAGTTTTCACGTATCGGATAAAACTGGGTAGCATATTACTTATTTACAATACTTAAATAATGCACATCTGTTTAAAACAAATAATTACCTTGAGCTTAGTTCTTTTTGTCATTGACGATTTTCTTGTATAAGGTTCAATGCTCTTTTATCGCGATAATGCTAAGATCCATTCTTGATTTCCTGTAGTACCGTGCGAATTTGAAAGCCCGTACACAACGTCCTACATTTTAAACTTTTAGCTATTACTTCGGACTGGTACTCAAGGATATCAAAAAATATGTTTAATGAAGCTATATTTGTAAATAAGTATCTGAAACTTGGAGTAGAGAGAAAAAAAGGCCTATGTTGTAGAGTGGTGTGAGAAAGAAGTGTGACATTAAACATTCATTTACTGACATAAACATATATATTATAGTAAAGTTTCTTTTAAATCTATTCCTGCCCGCTAGGAGATTCAACCGCTCACCGACTGTATACTGCTGTTCATAGATGGCTCCTCTAGTAATATTAGATGAAATGATAGAGGATTGTAATTTATGGTAAATTTTATGCAATATTGTAATTGCATTAACTGAGATGGAATTTAGGCTTACCTTTGTATTTAATTAGTAAAAACCAATAGTTGCAATAGTGTAAATTAATACAATATTGGACGTACAAATACTTCAGTTTGAGAAAGGAAGTCACCAAATTGAATATATATGCGTACATTTCGTGCGTTCATTTCATATCTGAATTCTAATTCTCTAACGTGAGACATTTTGTTGGAACGTATTTTGTGTTGTAATCAACAGATCATTACAAACTGCTTGTTTCAAATGTCACACTTGCTATAGGACGTTTGTAAGGTTCCTTCATATCCATTTCGATAACTTTCGAGAGGGGCAAGACGTACATGACAGTTACTAATCATGTAGTTTGTTATTTGGTCTGGAATCACATGAGCTTTAGTGTTCCCATATATTGTTATAGTCACAAATGTAGTTTAAATCAATTTCTACACATATTCTTCCACAATTACTAAAATAATTGCAAAAATTGCTTAACTTCTTTGTGGTTTTACTTAGTCTCTGTTTACTCTTTTTGTGTATTCAGGTTCTTCTACACTGGATGTGGGACAAACAGTAGACTTAAGAGTTTAGTCAATTATTTTAGTGTGAGTTGCCAAGGGATCAGCTTCACATTGCTTTCGTTTGTTAAGCAGGACATAAAAGTCTAACCACGCCGTATATGACAAAACAATGATCCCAATATAAATGATGATGACAATATACGTAAATAATTAAACACAGGAAGCGTAAGGATATTTTTTTTGTAGATTTATGACTGTTGACATACTAAAAAAATAACGAGGATTCCATTAAAAATAATTTATATCAACATAGTTCCTTAGTTAGAGCCATATTGCTAACAAAATAGTGGGGGTGGGGACTAAACTAAAACTGGAGAACCGATCAGGATGCTGCACTTTTAGATTTGGCTTCCTGGTTTGGCTATCCTCAGCAAGCCTATGACTTTTTATCCATTCATTTATGTGGTCCTCTGTGTTCCACATATGTACCGATGGTCCATTAATAGTAAAAGACATCAGAGATTAGAGATGTCATACACAAAGAGAGTTCATCAAAAGTGATATAATTAAATTGCAGATTTAGCCCAATGTGCTTATTTTATTCCTTTGTTCAGAAACATAGGGTGTTATTTATAAGCAAGTTTCCCACAATTATTAGCCTAAGTTGTGAGATTTATAGTGCCTATAAATGTCTGTTTCATACGGTTGTGCCTATTCTGCTTATTGGTGCCTAAAACTGTCCTTTTAGCCAATTCCTTCTGCTTTTAATATGTGACAAAAGTTTTTACATTGGTTGGTGCAAAGGTAAAGTTTTCGGGGAAGAGATATTTCTTACTGCTGCACATTGGATATGCAAAAATGGGTTATGCCAGGTACGTTTAGCCCCTGCCTTACAGACGTGCTACAATGCGCTAATGACGTCATGGAAAAATCATAAAATTATCTCATGGACGACTAGCAAATACCAGACCTAGGATACAAACGCTAAGGATATATATAAAACTTCTGGTATTTGATTCCAACTTTAAAAATGAAACTACAATCCAATTAATCGTGATAGTTTGTGTAAAATTTTACAGAAATGCCTTTATGAAAATAAGTACGAGGACTCTATTTCACGATGCCTTAATTGCTCATATTCTGTTTAAATGAACGGGAAGAGCTTACTAAAAAGCTGTGCTTTATAACCTGTTCTTACACATTAACACATTTTGACATCACCTTAGGTGATATTAAGATTGCTGTGATGAGCTTTTAGTTTCTTATTTGTCTTACAATTGTTTCTATTAAGTAAAAAAACATCAGAGAAAATTTGTCCATAACTTACAGCAAAACAAAATTTAGTAATTTTGTTATCAAGTCAATAAGCTCATACTTCAGTAAATTATAAGCTTTTTTTTTCTTGCGGCACAACAGAGGACGTCATATGATGATTTAAATAACCGTACATCTGTATCGTAGCTGCTATTACGTATTTTTAATTTCAGGTTTCACGGATTACATGTTTTCTACATTTTCTCAAACTCAAAATTCTCCACAGGATTCTGTTTTCTATTAATCTGAATGAAACTCTAAAAATGCTTGAAGGGGCAGCTGTATATGAAGTGTATCTATTCTTATTTGTTCTGGTTTTGTTATTGGTACTGAAAAGGAGTGTAATGCTTACCTCTTACTGAATACGCTTAGGAAAATAAAAAATGTTAAATTGGTATGATTAAACTTTCCTTCGTTGATATGGCGACGACAAATATTTCACATAAGTACAAGTCATTAGTAAGTTAAAATGGGTGC
Source organism: Mantis religiosa (assembly GCA_030765055.1). Lineage (NCBI taxonomy): Eukaryota > Metazoa > Arthropoda > Insecta > Mantodea > Mantidae > Mantis > Mantis religiosa. The sequence goes on from CM060948.1 coordinate 37,619,856, forward strand.
AGATACTTATACCCCAAGCATTAAAATACATTTTTAAATTACAATACGTCGGACATTTTGAGAATCTCCTGTAATTTAGATCTAGATTGTTAATTCCTCAGAAACTACTGTAAGTAGGAAGCTGAAACTTGGCAATAATCTATACTTGACTGATCACTAGACTAAATGGTATACATTTGTAACAAATTTAACAAAAGCTTCACCCTTAAGCGCCCCCCCACAAACCCCATGTTTTCGTAATTTTACAAAATTCCATCACACCTTTCTGCACATTATGGTTCTTAACTAGTGAAGTGGATTATCTGTATATTAATTATATGACAATATCTGTTATTTTAACTTTAGGTGAGCCATTTATAAACCTAAGAAGAAATGATCACATATTTCGACTAAGAAAAGGCAAAAGAGTATATGCTTAGCGAATTTCTTGCAGCATATGTTGCGATGATTGTCATTTTGCTATAGTAAATTTTAAGAGCCAGTTTACTAAATTTGTGTATATCTAAATGTTTACTTAGCAAATTTTCAGTGCCTATTTAAGTGCCTATTTTGCCATTTTAGTGCCCTTTTTCCTGATTATTTTACGCAATTTTAAGGTCTATAAATCTGCTCCCTAGTTTTCACGTATCGGATAAAACTGGGTAGCATATTACTTATTTACAATACTTAAATAATGCACATCTGTTTAAAACAAATAATTACCTTGAGCTTAGTTCTTTTTGTCATTGACGATTTTCTTGTATAAGGTTCAATGCTCTTTTATCGCGATAATGCTAAGATCCATTCTTGATTTCCTGTAGTACCGTGCGAATTTGAAGTCCCGTACACAACGTCCTACATTTTAAACTTTTAGCTATTACTTCGGACTGGTACTCAAGGATATCAAAAAATATGTTTAATGAAGCTATATTTGTAAATAAGTATCTGAAACTTGGAGTAGAGAGAAAAAAAGGCCTATGTTGTAGAGTGGTGTGAGAAAGAAGTGTGACATTAAACATTCATTTACTGACATAAACATATATATTATAGTAAAGTTTCTTTTAAATCTATTCCTGCCCGCTAGGAGATTCAACCGCTCACCGACTGTATACTGCTGTTCATAGATGGCTCCACTAGTAATATTAGATGAAATGATAGAGGATTGTAATTTATGGTAAATTTTATGCAATATTGTAATTGCATTAACTGAGATGGAATTTAGGCTTACCTTTGTATTTAATTAGTCAAAACCAATAGTTGCAATAGTGTAAATTAATACAATATTGGACGTACAAATACTTCAGTTTGAGAAAGGAAGTCACCAAATTGAATATATATGCGTACATTTCGTGCGTTCATTTCATATCTGAATTCTAATTCTCTAACGTGAGACATTTTGTTGGAACGTATTTTGTGTTATAATCAACAGATCATTACAAACTGCTTGTTTCAAATGTCACACTTGCTATAGGACGTTTGTAAGGTTCCTTCATATCCATTGCGATAACTTTCGAGAGGGGCAAGACGTACATGACAGTTACTAATCATGTAGTTTGTTATTTGGTCTGGAATCACATGAGCTTTAGTGTTCCCATATATTGTTATAGTCACAAATGTAGTTTAAATCAATTTCTACATATATTCTTCCACAATTACTAAAATAATTGCAAAAATTGCTTAACTTCTTTGTGGTTTTACTTAGTCTCTGTTTACTCTTTTTGTGTATTCAGGTTCTTCTACACTGGATGTGGGACAAACAGTAGACTTAAGAGTTTAGTCAATTATTTTAGTGTGAGTTGCCAAGGGATCAGCTTCACATTGCTTTCGTTTGTTAAGCAGGACATAAAAGTCTAACCACGTCGTATATGACAAAACAATGATCCCAATATAAATGATGATGACAATATACGTAAATAATTAAACACAGGAAGCGTAAGGATATTTTTTTTGTAGATTTATGACTGTTGACATACTAAAAAAATAACGAGGATTCCATTAAAAATAATTTATATCAACATAGTTCCTTAATTAGAGCCATATTGCTAACAAAATAGTGGGGGTGGGGACTAAACTAAAACTGGAGAACCGATCAGGATGCTGCACTTTTAGATTTGGCTTCCTGGTTTGGCTATCCTCAGCAAGCCTATGACTTTTTATCCATTCATTTATGTGGTCCTCTGTGTTCCACATATGTACCGATGGTCCATTAATAGTAAAAGACATCAGAGATTAGAGATGTCATACACAAAGAGAGTTCATCAAAAGTGATATAATTAAATTGCAGATTTAGCCCAATGTGCTTATTTTATTCCTTTGTTCAGAAACATAGGGTGTTATTTATAAGCAAGTTTCCCACAATTATTAGCCTAAGTTGTGAGATTTATAGTGCCTATAAATGTCTGTTTCATACGGTTGTGCCTATTCTGCTTATTGGTGCCTAAAACTGTCCTTTTAGCCAATTCCTTCTGCTTTTAATATGTGACAAAAGTTTTTACATTGGTTGGTGCAAAGGTAAAGTTTTCGGGGAAGAGATATTTCTTACTGCTGCACATTGGATATGCAAAAATGGGTTATGCCAGGTACGTTTAGCCCCTGCCTTACAGACGTGCTATAATGCGCTAATGACGTCATGGAAAAATCATAATATTATCTCATGGACGACTAGCAAATACCAGACCTAGGATACAAACGCTAAGGATATATATAAAACTTCTGGTATTTTATTCCAACTTTAAAAATGAAACTACAATCCAATTAAGCGTAATAGTTTGTGTAAAATTTTACAGAAATGCCTTTATGAAAATAAGTACGAGGACTCTATTTCACGATGCCTTAATTGCTCATATTCTGTTTAAATGAACGGGAAGAGCTTACTAAAAAGCTGTGCTTTATAATCTGTTCTTACACATTAACACATTTTGACATCACCTTAAGTGATATTAAGATTGCTGTGATGAGCTTTTAGTTTCTTATTTGTCTTACAATTGTTTCTATTAAGTAAAGAAACATCAGAGAAAATTTGTCCATAACTTACAGCAAAACAAAATTTAGTAATTTTGTTATCAAGTCAATAAGCTCATACTTCAGTAAATTATAAGCTTTTTTTTTCTTGCGGCACAACAGAGGACGTCATATGATGATTTAAATAACCGTACATCTGTATCGTAGCTGCTATTACGTATTTTTAATTTCAGGTTTCACGGATTACATGTTTTCTACATTTTCTCAAACTCAAAATGCTCCACAGGATTCTGTTTTCTATTAATCTGAATGAAACTCTAAAAATGCTTGAAGGGGCAGCTGTATATGAAGTGTATCTATTCTTATTTGTTCTGGTTTTGTTATTGGTACTGAAAAGGAGTGTAATGCTTACCTCTTACTGAATACGCTTAGGAAAATAAAAAATGTTAAATTGGTATGATTAAACTTTCCTTCGTTGATATGGCGACGACAAATATTGCACATAAGTACAAGTCATTAGTAAGTTAAAATGGGTGCAGATACTTATACCACAAGCATTAAAATACATTTTTAAATTACAATACGTCGGACATTTTGAGAATCTCCTGTAATTTAGATCTAGATTGTTAATTCCTCAGAAACTACTGTAAGTAGGAAGCTGAAACTTGGCAATAATCTATACTTGACTGATCACTAGACTAAATGGTATACATTTGTAACAAATTTAACAAAAGCTTCACCCTTAAGCGCCCCCCCACAAACCCCATGTTTTCGTAATTTTACAAAATTCCATCACACCTTTCTGCACATTATGGTTCTTAACTAGTGAAGTGGATTATCTGTATATTAATTATATGACAATATCTGTTATTTTAACTTTAGGTGAGCCATTTATAAACTTAAGAAGAAATGATCACATATTTCGACTAAGAAAAGGCAAAAGAGTATATGCTTAGCGAATTTCTTGCAACATATGTTGCGATGATTGTCATTTTGCTATAGTAAATTTTAAGAGCCAGTTTACTAAATTTGTGTATATCTAAATGTTTACTTAGCAAATTTTCAGTGCCTATTTAAGTGCCTATTTTGCCATTTTAGTGCCCTTTTTCCTGATTATTTTACGCAATTTTAAGGTCTATAAATCTGCTCCCTAGTTTTCACGTATCGGATAAAACTGGGTAGCATATTACTTATTTACAATACTTAAATAATGCACATCTGTTTAAAACAAATAATTACCTTGAGCTTAGTTCTTTTTGTCATTGACGATTTTCTTGTATAAGGTTCAATGCTCTTTTATCGCGATAATGCTAAGATCCATTCTTGATTTCCTGTAGTACCGTGCGAATTTGAAAGCCCGTACACAACGTCCTACATTTTAAAGTTTTAGCTATTACTTCGGACTGGTACTCAAGGATATACAAAAATATGTTTAATGAAGCTATATTTGTAAATAATTATCTGAAATTTAGAGTAGAGAAAAATACTTCTATGAAGTAGAGTGGTGTAAGAAAGTAGTGTGACATTAAACATTCATTTACTGACATAAACATATATATTATAGTAAAGTTTCTTTAGCTGTATTCCTGCCCGCTAGGAGATTCAACCGCTCACCGACTGTAATCTGCTGTTCATAGATGGCTCCACTAGTAATATTAGATGCAATGATAGAGGATTGTAATTTATGGTAAATTTTATGGAATATTGTAATCGCATTAACTGAGGTGGAATTTAGGCTTACCTTTGTACTTAATTAGTAAAAACCAATAGTTGCAATAGTGTAAATTAATACAATATTGGACGTACAAATACTTCAGTTTGAGAAAGGAAGTCCCGAAATTGAATATATATGCGTACACTTCGTGCATTCTTTTCATATTTTTATTCTAGTTCCAGTATATATTCTCAAACATTTTGTTGGAACATACGCTGTGTTATAATCAATAAATCATTTCAAACTGCTTGTATCAAATGTCAAACTTGCTATAGGACGTTTGTGAGGTTCCTCCATATCCATTTCGCTAAACTTCGAAACGGGCAAGATATAGATGACAGTCAGTTACTAATCATGTCGTTTGTGTTTTGGTCTGGAATCCCATAAGTTTTATTGTTCCCATTTTTTGTCATACTGATAAGTGTAGCTTGCTTCAATTTATACACATATTCTTCCACAATTACTACAAATAATTGCATAAATTACTTAACTTCTTTGATTTTTACTTATTCTCTGTTTACTCTTTTTGTGTATTCAGCTCCTTTCTACACTGGATGTAGGACAATACAGTAGAGTTAAGGGTCTAGTCAATTATTTTAGTGTGAGTCGCCATTTCATGAACTTCACATTGCTTTCCTTTGTTAAGCAGGACATAAAAGCCTAACCACGTCGTATATGACAAAACAATGATCCCAATAGTAATGATGATGGCAATATAGGTAAATAATCACAGGAAGCGTAAGGACATTTGTTGTAGACTTATGGCTCTTGACATACTAAGAAAATAATGATGATTCCGTCAAAAATAATTTATATCATCATAGTTCGTTAAGTAGGGCCGTACTGCAAACAAAATAGTGGCGTTTGGGACTAACTTTCAGCAACCCCATTTTGAGTGTTTTTGTGTTAATTTCACTATAGATATTGTTCAATAGTTTATTAGTTTTTGTTTCTTGCGGCACTACAGAAAACGTCACATGATTACTTACGTAAACCTACACCTGTATCGGACCTGCTATTCCGTAATTTTAACCTCAGGTTTCTCAGATGTCATATTTTCCATATATTCTGAACTTCAAAATGTTCCACAGGATGCAGTTTTCTGTTAATCTATATGAGATTCTAAAAATGCCTGTATGGGCAACTGCATATGAAGTGTATCCATTTACATTTGTTGTGTTTTTGTTATTTGTATTGCAAAGGATTATAATGCTTACCGTTTGCTGAATACGCTTAGGGATATAAACATTGATACATTGGCGTGATTATATTTTCCCTTCGTTGATAGGGCGTTGACAGATATTTAACATACGTACAGGTCATTAGGATGTTAAAAAGGGGTGCAGAAACTTATACTCCAAGCATTAGATTTTTTTTAATTACAATATGTTGGCCATTTTGAAAATCACCTGTAATTTATATATAAACTATTAATTCCTCAGTAACTATTGTAACTAGAATTCTGAAACTTAATATAATCCCATTCTTGAACAATCATAAAAATAATTGGTATAAATTTGAAACAAATCTTACCAAGCTTCAGATAATTTTATTATCACGCTTGAGGCGATCCCCAAACCCAATGTTTTCGTTTTTTGGTTTAGTTACCTCACACCATTCTGCACATTATGGTTCTTAATTGGTGAATTGGATATATATTGTCTTTTAGTTATAGGAGAATATCTGTTTTTTCAACTCTCTGTGTGCCATTTATGAAATTAGGAAGAAACGTAGAACTATATATCCTAAGGAAATGCAAAATTGTATGTGCTTAGCGAATTTTGTAGCTTATGTTGCGATGATTGTCATTTTGCTATAGGAAATTTAAAGAGTCATTTTACTAAAATTGTGTATTTCTAAATGCTTACTTAGCAAACTTTTAATGCCTATTTAAGTGCCTATTTTGCCATTTTAGTTTCCTTTTAGCTGCCTCTTTATCGCAAGTTTAGTGTCTATAAATCTGCTACCTAGTTATCACGTCTCGGAGAATACTAGGTAGCATATTACTTATTTACACGACCTAAACAGTGCACATCTGTTTAAATCAAATAATTACCTTGAGCTTAGTTATTTTTGTCATTGACGACTTTCTTGTATAATGTTCAATGCTCTTCTATCGCGATAATGCTATGATCCTTTCTTGTTTTTGCTGTAGGATCGTACGAATTTGAAAGCCCATATATATATTATAGAAAAAATTGTTTTAACTGTATTCCTGCCCACTGGAAGATGGAACCGCTCACCGCCTGTATACTGCTGTTCATAGATGGCTCCACCTGTAATATTTGATGCAGTGATACAGGATTGTTATTTTTAGTACCTTTAATGGAATACTGAGGTTGCGGTAACCGAGGTGAAGTTTAGGCTTGACTTTGTATTTATTTAGTAAAAACGAATAGTTGCAGGAGTGTAAATTAACAAAATATTGGACGTACAAATACTTCAGTTTGAAAAGGGAAGTCCTCAAATTGAATATCTATACGCGTACATTTCGTTCATTCATTTCATATTACTATTCTAATTCTACAGAACTATGGAAACATTTTGTTGGAACATATTTTGAGTTATAATCAACAAATAATTTCAAACTGCTTGTTTCAGATATCACACTTGTCTTAGGACGTTTGTAAGGTTCCTTCATATCCATTTCGATAAACTTCGAGAGGAGCAAGATGTATATGAAATTCAGATACTAATCATGTAGTTTGAGATTTGGTCTGGCATCACATGGGTTTTATTGTTCCCATTTATTGTCATTCTCATAAATGTAGTTTATATCAATTTCTACACATATTCTTCCACAATTACTAGAAATAATTGCAAAAATTACTTAACTTCTTTGTTGTTTTACTTATTCTATGTTTATTCTTTTTGTGTATTCAGCTTCTTCTACACTGGATGTAGGACAATACAGAAGAATTAAGAGTTTAGTCAATTATTTTAGTCTAAGTCGCTATGTGATGACCTTCACGTTGCTTTCCTTCGGTAAGCAAGACATGAAAGCCTAACCACATCATATATGACAAAACAATGTTACCAATAATAATGATGATGACAATATACGTAAATAATTAATCACAGGACGCGACAGGATAGTTTTTCTATATTTATGACCGGTTACATACTAAAAAAGAAATGAGGATTCCATTAAAAATAATTTATATCAACATGGTTCATTAAGCAGGGCCGTATTGCTAACAATATGGTGGGTATGTGGACTAAACTACAACTGGAGAACCTATCAGGATGTTTCACTTGTAGATTCGGCTTCCTGTTTTGGCTGACCTCAGCTAGCCTATGACTTCTTATCCAATCTTTTATGTGGTCCTCTGAGTACCACATATGTACCGGTGGTCCGTTAATAGTAATAAACGTCAGAGATTAGAGATGGCATACACAAAGAGAGTCCATCAAAAGTGACATAATTTGGGGGCAGATTTGGCCAAATTTGCCTATTTTATTGGACACTTTATCATAGCAATCGATTTCATGATTCCTTGAGATACATGTAGAAAAACGTAAGCATGAGAAAATCACAATTTTTTCATATATATAATCTTAGTCTGTGTAGCGTAGCTAATTAAGCGCTGGCCTTACAATTTTAAGTTGTAACCTGAACAGAGTCCCTGAGTGGTGATTGTAAGATTGGGTAAAACAACAGCCTCGTGGCAGTAGATTTACACACATGTAAAAGAAATCTTACGGGAGTAAATTCCTGCTTACCAGCGCTACTGTTTGTGATCTGATATGATTGTTAACATTTGACACCATCAATAATTTAATTAATATTTCCTCCCTCAAGTATTACTATTAGCTCATGACATAAGCCTTTACACCAGCACAGAAATATCATGCTACTGCATTGAAATAAATGCAAAAGCTGTTGTCACAAATTACAAGCAGAAGAAATTGACTAAAAGGGCAGTTTTAGGCACTAATAAGCAGAATAGGCAAACACGTGTGAAATAGGCATTTATAGGCAGTATAAAACTAAGAAATTAGGCTAATAATTGTAGGAAACGTGCTTACAGCTTAAAACCCTACGTTTCTGAATAAAGGAATAAAATACGCAAATAGGGCAAATTCCGCCCCCTAGATATGAGACACGCAGCTGTTGTTGCGACTTACTGTGCTGTAAGTACTTAAGTCCCAGGCTTCATAGTTAATTGATGGCAATAATCATTTCTTCCAAACTAGCCTTCTGTAGGCTAAGGTTTGAATGATTAGAGTCAGACTGAAAAATTCAATGCCATAGCCGGGATTTGAACCACGGATCTCCCGCTCTGCGTGCGATTGCTCTAACCAGCTGAGAATCCTTGGAGAATTTAATGTCATATCGGCATGCTGGCATGTTTATTGACAGCGTTTCGTTATTTTTAATTTCGTTATCTTGGTGTACGGAGAACCAGAGGTCCGCTCATTTTAATATATTAATAACCTGCACGCAATACTTTGGAGCCGTCTGTAATATCTTAAGTGTTTGCTAGAAACGTACGTTACACACGAAACAATATGTAGTTATACAGATCTTCCGCTAGGTGAGACGTTGTCGCTCATAAACAATAAACAGCAGGTTGTGCTGCCCAGAGATGGCTCTACCTGTAATTTGTTACACCAGGAAAGAAAGGTTTTATTAGCGATCAAAGTTTTATATGAAATTCAACTATGGTCTTTAATTGTGGCTTAGGTTTCAGTGATCTTTTGTTATGTGAAAACCGGAAGTAGCTAGAAATTACACAGACGCAATGTAGAGGTAACAAATAATTGAGTGTGGGAATGGAAGTCTTCTAAAGATTATATATCTAAATGGGTTTCGCTTAGCGAAAGTATATTATTTTTGTTCATTGAACCAATAACTTCTCACATGGAGTACGTTGAGCAACAATTTAAATATTCAAAATAAACAACTACACTTGTTTTGCTGAGGTGATAGAACCTTAGTTTCATGTTCAAGAGATCATGAGTTTGCATTTTAATCAGTGTGGCTTGAGTGTATATGTTTGGAAGATGAATGTCATGTAATTGTAAGCTCTGTGGACCTTATGCACATTTGAACAGCGTTATTGTTTCCTTATGGCACACATCCTACGTACATGACAAAGGTAAAGTGGACAATTTGTGCTAATTCCTCAACGAACAAGGTAACTGCAGGACGTAACACAGACGCGCAAAGGTCTTAAACTTCCTCGAGTGCAGTTTAAGGTGGTCAAGGCTGCGGAGGTAGAAACCAGAAGGAAATAATTAAACCTTCATTGCGCCCCTCAGTGGTCCTCGTCCCGAAAGGTGGGCGACAGAAAGTAGGGAACTGAATGATGATGTGAAGTTAGGCAGGGACTTGATGTGCCTCAGGATCGCTACGGTTGTAAGGTTCATTCCTCATTTTGAAAACAAGGGTAGCAATGAACCACCGCCCGATGAATTAATTCCATCATAATGCCAGTAAGGGACAGTGTCCCGGTATGGCTACAAGTCGAAGGCCCCTGCTCCAAGCAGCAAGATTCACCTTCAACGACACCACTGTGCTGTGTATTCAGTTCATATTTTTATTCTAATTACGCAATAACTTCCGAACATTATGTTGGGCCATATTTTGTGTTATCAAAAAATCATTACAAACTGCTTGTTTAAAATGTGACACTTGCTATAAGACGTTTGTATGAGCCTTCCATATCCATTTCGATAAACTTCGTGAGGTGCAAGACGTGCATGACAGTTAGTTACTGATCATATAGTTTGTGATTTGGTCTGGAATCACATGAGTTTTATTGTTCCCATTTATTGTCATACTCATAAATGTAGTTTGCTTCAGTTTCTGCACACATTCTTCCATAATTACTACAAATAATTGCATAGATTACTTAACTTCTTTGATTTTTACTTATTTTCTGTTTACTCCATTTGTGTATTCAGCTCCTTTCTACACCGGATGTAGGACAATACAGTAGAGTTAAGAGTTTAGTCAATTATTTTAGTGAGTCGCCATGTGATGAACTTCACATTGCTTTCCTTTGTCAAGCAGGACATAAAAGCCTAACCAAGTCGTATATGACAATACAATGATCCCAATAATAATGATGGTGGCAATATTGGTAAATAATTAATCAGAGGAAGCGTAAAGACATTTCTTGTAGATTTATGACTGGTGACATACTAAGGAAATAATGATGATTCCATTAAAAATAATTTATATCAGCATAGTTCCTTAAGTAGGGCCGTACTGCAAACAAACTTGTGGCGGTGGGGACTAAACTAAAACTGGAGATCCATAGAGGATGCTGCACTTTTAGATTTGGCTTCCTGCTTTGGCTGTCTTCAGCAAGCCTGCGACTTCTTATTCATTCTTTTGTGTGGTCCTCTGGGTTCCACATAAGTACCAGTGGTCCGTTAATAGTAATAAACATCAGGGACCAGAGATGGCATACACAAAGAGAGTTCATCAAAAGTGACATAAATAAATTGCAGATTTGTCCCAATGAGCCTATTTTATTCGTTTGTTCAGAAACATAGAGTTTTAAGTTTTAAGCTCGTTTTCTACAATTATTAGCCCAATTTCTGAGATTTATAGTTCCTATTAATGTCTGTTTCATACGTTTGTGCCTATTCTGCTTATTAGTGCCTAAAACTGCGTTTTTAGCCAATATTTTCTGCTTTTTAATATGTGACAACTACTTTTGCATTGGTTGGTATTAACGTAAAGTTTTCGGGAAAGAGATATTCCTTACTGCTGCACATTGGATATACAAAAAGGGGTTTAGCCAGGTACGTTTAGCCACTGCCTTACAGACGTGTTACTGGGCGCTAATGCCGTCATGGAAAAATCTTAGAATTCGCTCAAGGACGAGTAGCAATGACCAGACCTGTGCTACACAAACTAAGGATATATAACCTCTGCTATTGTTTCCAACTTTAAAAGCAAAATTTTAGACCAATAAATCTTAATGGTTTGTGTAAAATTTTTCATAAATATCTTTATAAAATAAGTAAGAGAATTCTTGTTCACGATGCCTTAGTTGCGGTAATTCTCTTTGAATGAACGATAAACTCTTACTAAAACGCTGTGCTTTTCTTATTTAAACAATGTTTTACAGCCCGTGTTTTCCCTAAAGGGATATCACGGGATTATTTACAATAGTTATTTTCAGCGTAATATACAGATTTATTCAAGTGTGCTTCCTTATTTGTCCTTAGACGACAATGGGGCATTTAGGTTTTTTTTTACATGAACTAAGATTCTGTAGCTTTAGCTTTCAATTAATTCTTGTTCTGTACTTTGCATCTTTCTGACACATTGTGACATCATTTTAAGTGAAATTAAAATTGCTGTGATGAGCTTTAATTCCTTATCGTTCTAACAATCGTTTCTATTAAGGAGAAACATCAGAACAAATTAGCCCAGAATATTCAGCAACCCCATTTTTAGTGTTTTTGTGTTAATTTCAGTATAGACATTCTTCAATGGTTTATTAGTTTTTGTTTGTTGCGGCACTACAGAAAAGTCACATGACTATTTACGTAAACCTACACCTGTATCGGACCTGCTATTCCGTAATTTTAACCTCAGGTTTCTCAGATGTCATATTTTCTATATTTTCTGAACTTCAAAATGTTCCACATGATGCAGTTTTCTGTTAATCTATATGAGACACTAAAAATACCTGTAAGGGCAACTGCATATGAAGTGTATCCTTTTATATTTGTTGTGTTTTTGTTATTTGTATTGTAAAGAATTATAATGCTTACCGTTTACTGAATACGCTTAGGGATATAACAATTGTTAAATTGGTGTGATTATATTTTCCGTTCGTTGATAGGGCGTTGACAGATATTTAACATACGTACAGGCCATTAGAGTGTTAAAAGGGGTGCAGAAACTGATACTCCAAGCATTAGGTTTTTTTAACTAAAATATGTGCGCCAATTTGAAAATCGCCTGTAATTTAGACATAAACTGTTAGTTCCTCAGGAACTATTGCAACTAGAATTCGGAAACTTAGTATAATTCCATTCTTGATCAATCATAAAAATAATAGGTATAAATTTGAAACAAATCTTACCAAAGCTTCAGATAATTTTAATTTTCACGCCTGAGGCCCTCCCCAAACCCCATGTCTTCGTTGTTTTGATTTAATTACTTCACACCATTCTGCATGTTATGGTCCTTAATTGGTGAATTGGATTTAACCTGAATTTTAATTACAGGAGAATATCCTGTTTTTCAAACCTTCTGTGAGCCATTTGTGAAGTTTGTAAGAAAAGTTCAACTATTTCGCCTAAGCAAATGCAAAATAATAAGTGCTTAGCGAAGTTTGCAGCTTATGTTGCGATGATTGTCATTTTGCCATAGTAAATATTAAGAGGCACTTTACTAAAATGGTAGTTTTGTAAATGTTTAGTAGCAAACTTTTAGTGCCTATTTAAGTGTCTATTTAGGCCATTTATTGCCCTTTTGCCTGCCTATTTAACGCAATGTTAGTGTCTATAAATCTGCTCCCTAGTTATCCCGTCTCGGATAAAAAAGGGTTTCATATTACTTTGTTACACGACAAAAATAATTAACATATTTTTAAAACAAATAATTACCTTAAGGTTAGTTCTTTTTGTCATTGACGATTTTCTTGTATAACGTTCAATGCTCATTGGTCTCGTTAATGCTAAGATCCTTTCTAGTTTTTGCTGTAGTATCGTCCGAATTTGAAAGCCCATACACAACGTCCTACATTTTAAACATTTAGCTATTACTTCAGACTGGTATTCAAGTATATACAAAAATATGTTTTATGAAACTATATTTGTAAATATTTATCATAAACTTGAAGTAGATAGAAAAAAGTCCTATGTAGTACAGTGGGTTGAGAAAGTCATTAAAACATTCCGCTACCGATATAAACATATTGTCACCCGAGCGTCGGAACACCCTATAGACCGGGCGAGCAGCAGACGGGTCGGTGTTCGCCCCGCCCCCTCGTTTGTCTTATAGCGTTAAGAAGGGATGGCTGGGACAAAAAACATCACGGCGCCTCTCTTTCCGTTCCACCTGTGTTCTCGAACTTAAAAGATATTTCCTCTAATCTGGAACCTTCCGATCGGCCCGCTGGCCCTATATAAGCAGCACGTCGAGTTAGGCAGTGAGTCAGAGTTCTTGGTGTAAGAATGCAGTGCTAGTGTACGACGAGAAGACTGTGTGAGAGCATCGGAAGGTTGTACGTAATTACGAGTGCAAGGAAAATTGTAACGGACGAACTGGTGAATCGTAATTGTGTGCATTACGTAATTCTGTGTAATTGGCAAGAGTTTAACTGTAAGTCGGTGGAAATAAAGAACATTTTTGAGTAGTGAAATTGGACTTTTCATTTCACGAACCCACAAAGTCACACTGGTGTCAGGAAGCGGGAAGACAACAGCACCGAACATTACAGCCATGGACGCGGCATTGGAAAAGATTTTGGAGAAGATGATGGAAATGAAGGCCGAACTGACCTCGGAAATGACGACGGCAAATGAAAACCTCGCTGCAAAAACAGAAGCGGCAAACAACAACCTCACCGCCGAGTTGAAACAAATGAAGACGGCCAACGACAACATCACCGCAGAGTTGAAACAAATGAAGACGGCCAACGACAACATCACCGCCGAGTTGAAACAAATGAAGACGGCCAACGACAACATCACCGGGAAGATGGAAGAAATGAAGGCCGAATTAACAGCGAAGATGGAAACGGCAAACAACAACTTGGCCACGACAATGACCGCAAAGATGGCCGAACTGACAACGGAGATGAGGGAGGCGAACGAGGCTCTCGCCGCAAAGTTTGAGGAACGGTGGCCGGCGTGAGGGATGACGTCACGAATCTGGGCAAGTGGATGGATCAAGTAGACGACAGCCTTAATGATTTAGAGGAAAAGGCCGACAACATCGCAAAACCCCTCACCCGCGTGACGGAGGAACACCGGCCCTATGTGTGGACAGAGGACGCCGAAAACGCTTTCCAGCACCTAAAGGAGACCCTGTGCAGTGCTCCAATTTTGGGTTTCCCACAACCGGGTGGCGCCTTCATTGTGGACACCGACGCTAGCGACCATTGCATTGGAGGTGTCCTATCGCAGATCCAGAACGGCCATGAGTGGGTGATAGCCTACTACAGCAAGACGCTATCCAAGGCAGAGAAGAACTACTGCGTCACCCGACGTTAATTATTGGCGGTAGTAAAGACCTTGGAGCACTTCCATAAGCACCTGTACTGTCAGCCATTCCACCTGAGGACTAACCATTCCGCCCTAACCTGGCTATTGAGCTTTAAGAACCTGGAAGGCCAGAGGGCACGTTGGGTCCAGAGGCTGCAGGAGTACGACTTCACCTCGGAACATCGTATAGG
This sequence comes from Mantis religiosa, assembly GCA_030765055.1. Classification (NCBI taxonomy): domain Eukaryota; kingdom Metazoa; phylum Arthropoda; class Insecta; order Mantodea; family Mantidae; genus Mantis; species Mantis religiosa. Next base: position 37,634,883 of record CM060948.1, read on the forward strand.
GAAGAGCCATGGTAACGCAGACGCCATGTCCCGAAGACCCTGTCCAGTAGAGTGCGGTCAGTGCACAAGAGTGGAAGAGAAGGAGCGTGCCGCAACAGTCCGAGTAGTTGTGGCAGTGCCTGCGGACGGCTGGGATAGCGCAGGCCAGAGGAGGGAGCAGCTGGCGGACGCAGGCTTGGGGCCACTCTTGAGGGAAGTGGAGGCATGGACAAGACCAACTTGGGAGGACATCGCACCAAGGGGCGCCACCTACAAGTCGTACTGGGCCCAATGGGACTCGCTGAAGACCAGAGAGGGCGTGCTGTTCCGGGTATGGGAGTCACCCGATGGGAAGGAGTAGAGAGAACAGTTGGTACTTCCCCGGAGTAAGGTCCCGGAAGTCTTGGAGGAAGTGCACGCCGGTACTTCAGGAGGACACCTGGAAGCGAACCGAATGATTCACAATCTACCGCAGCGCTACTTCTGGCTGAAAATCCCAGCAGATGCTGGTGGTACACCTGGACCGCCTGGCACGCTACGATGGTGCTGTTCGGGACGACCAGCTTTGAGGAGGGAGCAGTGTCACCCGAGCGACGGAACACCCTATAGACTGGGCGAGCAGCAGACGGGTCGGTGTTCGCCCCGCCCCCTCGTTTGTCTTATAGCGTTAAGAAGGGATGGCTGGGACAAAAAACATCACGGCGCCTCTCTTTCCGTTCCACCTGCGTTCTCGAACTTAAAGGATATTTCTTCTAATCTGGAACCTTAAGATCGGCCCGCTGGCCCTATATAAGCAGCACGTCGAGTTAGTCAGTGAGTCAGAGTTCTTGGTGTAAGAATGCAGTGCTAGTGTACGACGAGAAGACTGTGTGAGAGCATCGGAAGATTGTACGTAATTACGAGTGCAAGTAAAATTGTAACGGACGAACTGGTGAATCGTAATTGTGTGCATTACGTAATTCTGTGTAATTGGCAAGAGTTTAACTGTAAGTCGGTGGAAATATAGAACATTTTTGAGTGGTGAAATTGGACTTCTCATTTCACGAACCCACAAAGTCACAATATAATATAGTAAAGTGTCTTTTAACTGTATTCCTCCCCGCTAGGAGATACAAACGTTCACCGACTGTATATGCTGTACATAGATGGCTCCACATGTAATATTTCATGCAGTCATAGAGGATTGTAATTTGTAGTACCTTTTATGGAATATTGTGGATGCAGTAACCGATGTGAAGTTTAGGGTTAACCTTGTATTTAATTAGTAAAAACGAATAGTTGCAGAAGTGTAAATTAACACAATATTGGTTGTACAAATACTTCAGTTTGAGAAAGGAAGTCCCCAGATTTAATATATATGTGTACATTTCGTGCATTCATTTCATATCTTTATTCTAATTCCCTACTGTTTTCCGAAACATTTTGTTGGCACGTATATTGTGTTATAATCAACAAATCATTACAAACTGCTTGTTTCAAATGTCACACTTGCTATAGGACGTTTGTAAGGTTCCTTCATATCCACTTCGATAAACTTCGAGAGGGGCAAGACGTACATGACAGTTACAAATCATGTAGTTTGTGATTTGGTCTGGAATCACATGAGTTTTATTGTTCCCATATATTGTTATAGTCATAAATGTAGTTTACATCAATTTCTACACATATTCTTCCACAATTACTACAATTAATGGCAAAAATTAGTTAACTTCTATGTTGTTTTACTAATTTGCTGTTTTTACAGTTTTTGACCTAATTTCTGAGTTTTATAGTGCCTATAAATGCCTATTGCATACGTTTGTGCCTATTCTGCTTATTAGTGCCTAAAAGTACCCTCTTTATCCAATTTCTTCTGCTTTTAATATGTGACTACAGCTTTTGCATTTCTTGGCCTCAATGTAAAGCTTTCGGGGTAGGAATGCTGCACATTGAATATACAAAAAGGGGTTTAGCCAAGTAGGTTTAGCCCCTGCCTTACAGATCTGTCACAATGCGATGATGACGTCATGGAAAAATCCTAATATTCTCGTATGGACGAGTAGCAAAGACCAGACTTAGGATAAAAAAGCTAAGGATTTATATATATATACATGTATATATACATACATATATATACATATATATAACTTCTGGTATTGTTGTCCACTTTAAAAATGAAACTACAGTCCAATAAATCTTAATTTTGTGTTTAAAAGTTTACAGAAATGCCTTTATGAAAAGAAGTACGAGGATTCTATTTCACGATGCCTTAATTGCTGTTATTCTGTTTAAATGAACGGGAAAGTCTTACTCAAAAGCTATCCTTTATTATCTGTTCTTCCACATTAACACATTTTGACATCACCTTAAGTGATATTAAGATTGCCGTGATGAGCTTTTAGTTTCTTATTTGTCTTACAGTTGTTTCTATTAAGTAAAAACATCAGAGCAAATTTGTCCATAACTTACAGCAAAACAAAATTTAGTAATTTTACTATAAAGTCAATAAGCACATACTTCAGTAAATTAAAAGCTTTTGTTTCCTGCGGCACAACAGAGGACGTCATATGATGATTTAAATAACGGTACATCTGTATCGTAGCTGCTATTACGTATTTTTAACTTCAGGTTTCACGGATTACATATTTTCTACATTTTCTCAAACTCAAAATGCTCCACAGGATTCTGTTTTCTATTAGTCTGAATGAAACTCTAAAAATGCTTGAAGGGGCAGCTGTATATGAAGTGTATCTATTCTTATTTGTTCTGTTTTTGTTATTGGTACTGAAAAGGAGTGTAATGCTTACCTCTTACTGAATACGCTTAGGAAAATAAAAAATGTTAAATTGGTATGATTAAATTTTCCCTTCGTTAATATGGCGACGACAAATATTTCACATAGGTACAAGTCATTAGTAAATTAAAATGGGTGCAGATACTTATACCCCAAGCATTAAATTACATTTTTAAATTAGAATACGTCGGACATTTTGAGAATCTCCTGTAATTTAGATCTAAATTGTTAATTCCTCAGAAACTATTGTAAGTAGGAAGCTGAAACTTGGTATTCTATTCTTGACCGATCACTAGAATAAATGGTATATATTTGTAACAAATTTAACAAAACCTTCACCCTTAAGGCCCCTCCACAAACCCAATGTTTGCGTAATTTTACAAAATTCCATCACACCTTTCTGCACATTATGGTTCTTAATTAGTGAAGTGGATTATATGTATATTAATAATATGACAATATATGTTATTTTAACTTTAGGTGAGCCATTTATAAAATTAAGAAGGAAAGTTCCACTATTTCGCCTATGAAAAGGCAAAAGAGAATATGCTTAGCGAATTTCTTGCAGCATATGTTGCGATGATTGTCATTTTGCTATAGTAAACTTTAAGAGCAAGTTTACTAAAATTGCGTATATCTATATGTTTACTTAGCAAATTTTCAGTGCCTATTTAAGTGCCTATTTTGCCATTTTAGTGCCCTTTTCCCTGATTATTTTACGCAATTTTAATGTCTATAAATCTGCTCCCTAGATATCACGTCTCGGATAAAACAGGGTAGCATATTACTTATTTACAAGACTTAAATAATGCACATCTGTTTAAAACAAATAATTACCTTGAGCTTCGTTCTTTTTGTCATTAACGATTTTCTTGTGTAAGGTTCATTGCTCTTCTATCGCGATAATGCTAAGATCCATTCTTGTTTTTGCTGTAGTACCGTGCGAATTTGAAAGCCCGTATACAACGTCCTACATTTTAAACTTTTAGCTATTACTTCGGACTGGTACACAAGGATATCCAAAAATATGTTTAATGAAGCTATATTTGTAAATAATTATCGGAAACTTGGAGTAGAGAGAAAAAAAAGGCCTATGTTGTAGAGTGGTGTGAGAAAGTAGTGTGACATTAAACATTCATTTACTGACACAAACATATATATTATAGTAAAGTTTCTTTTAACTCTATGCCTGCCCGCTAGGAGATTCAACCGCTCACCGACTGTATACTGCTGTTCATAGATGGCTTCACTAGTAATATTAGATGAAATGATAGAGGATTGTAATTTATGGTAAATTTTATGGAATATTGTGATTGCATTGACTGAGGTGGAGTTTAGGCTTAACTTTGTATTTAATTAGTAGAAACCAATAGTTACAATAGTGTAAATTAATACAATGTTGGACGTACAAATACTTCAGTTTGAGAAAGGAAGTCCCCAAATTGAATATATATTCGTACACTTCGTGCATTATTTTCATATTTTTATTCTAATTACATTATTTCTAAATATTTTGTTGGAACATACGTTGTGTTATAATCAATAAATCATTACAAACTGCTTGTATCTAATGTGAAACTTGCTATAGGACGTTCGTAAGGTTCCTCCATATCCATTTCGATAAACGTCGAAACGGGCAAGACGTAGACGACAGTCAGTTACTAATCATGTCGTTTGTGTTTTGGTCTGGAATCACATGGGTTTTATTGTTCCCATTTTTTGTGATACTCATAAATGTAGTGTGCTTCAATTTCTACACATATTCTTCCATAATTACTACAAATAATTGCATAAATTACTTAACTTCTTTGATTTTTACTTATTCTCTGTTTAATCTTTTTGTGTATTCAGCTCCTTTCTACACTGGAATTAGGACAATACAGTAGAGTAAAGAGTTTAGTCATTTATTTTAGTGTGAGTCGCCATGTGATGAACTTCGCATTGCTTTCCTTTGTTAGGCAGGACCAAAAAGCCTAACCACGTCGTATATGACAAAACAGTATTCCCAATATAAATGATGATGACAATATACGTTAAAAATTAAACACAGGAAGCGTAAATTTACTTTTTGTAGATTTATGACTGGTGATACACTAAGAAAATAATGATGATTCCATTAAAAATAATTTATATCAACATAGTTCCTTAAGTAGGGCCGTGCTTTAAACAAAATAGTGGCGTTGAGGGCTAAACTAAAACTGGAGAACCGAACAGGATGCTGCACTTTTAGATTTTGCTTCCTGCTTTGGCTGTCTTCCACAAGCCGGTGACCTCTTATCCATTCTTTTATGTGGTCCTCTGGGTTCCACCTATCTACCGATGGTCCGTGAATAGCAAAAAACATCAGAATCTAGAGATGTCATACACAAAGAGAGTTCATTCAAAGTGACATAATTAAATTGCAGATATGGCCCAATTTGCCTATTTTATTCGTTTGTTTAGAAACATAGAGTTTTAAGTTATAAGCGCGTTTCCTACAATTATTGGCCTAATTTCTGAGATTTATAGTGCCTAGTCTGTTTCATACGTTTGTGCCTATTCTACTTATTGGTGCCTAAAACTGCCTTTTTAGCCAATATCTCCTGCGATTAATATGTGACAACTACTTTTGCATTGGTTGGTATTATCGTAAAGTTTTCGGAGAAGAGATATTTCTTACTGCTGCACATTGCATATACAAAAAGTGGTTTAGCCAGGTACGTTTAGCCACTGCCTTACAGACGTGCCACAATGCCCTAATGCCGTCTTGGAAAAATAATAAAATTCGCTCAAGCACGACAAAGACCAGACCTAGGCTACACACTCTAACGATATATAACCTGTGGTATTGTTTCCAACATTAAAAATGAAGATACTCACCAAAAAACTTAATGGTTTGTGTAAAATGTTTCATAAAAACCTTTATAATATAAGTAAGAGAATTCTTGTTCACGATGCCTTAGTTGCTGTAATTCTCTTTGAATGAACGATAAACTCTTACTAAAACGCTGTTTTTTTACTTAAAAATGTTTTACAGCCCGTGTTTTACCTAAAGGTATATCGCGGGATTATTTACAATAGTTATTTTCACATTACTATACAGATGTATTCAAGTCTGCTTCGTAATTTGTTCTTAGACGACAATGGGACATTTAGTTTCTTTTTTTTTACATGAACTAGGATTCTGTAGCTTTAGCTTTCAATTAAATCTTGTTCTGTAATTTAAATCTTTCTGACACATTGTGACATCATTTGAATTGAGATTGAGATTGCTGTGATGAGCTTTAATTTCTTATTGTTCTAACAGTCGTTTCTATTAAGCAGAAACATCAGAACAAATTAGTCCAGAACTTTCAGCAACCCCATTTTTAGTGTTTTTGTGTTAATTTCAGTATAGACATTCCTCAATAGCTTATTAGTTTTTGTTTCTTGCGGCACTACAGAAAACGTCACATGATTATTTACGTAAACCTACACCTGCATTGGACCTGGTATTCCGTAATTTTAACCTCAGGTTTCTCAGATGTCATATTTTCTATATTTTCTGTACTTCAAAATGTTCCACAGAATGCAGTTTTCTGTTAATTTGTATGAAATTCTAAAAACGCATATCATGTGTATCCGTTAACATTTTGTTGTGTTTTTGTTATTGGTACTGGAAAGGACCATAATGCTTACCTTTTACTGAATGCGCTAAGGGATATGAAAATTGTTAAATTAATGTGATTATATTTTCCTTCGTTGATAGGGCGTTGACAGATATATAACATACGTAGAGGTCGTTACTGTGTTAAAAGGGGTGCAGAAACTGATACTCCAAGCATTAGGTTTTTTTTTTAATTACAATATGTTGGCCAATTTGAAAATCGCATGTATTTTATATATTAACTGTTAATTCCTCAGGAACTATTGTAACTAGAATTCTCAAACTTAATATAATCCCATTCTTGATCAATCATAAAAATAATTGGTATAAATTTGAAACAAATCTTACCAAGCTTCAGATAATTTTATTTTCACGCTTGAGGCGATCCCCAAACCCCATGTTTTCGTTTTTTGATTTAGTTACTTCACACCATTCTGCACATATGGTTCTTAATTGGTGAATTGGATATATATTGTATTTTAATTATAGGAGAATATCTGTTTTTTCAACTCTCTGTGAGCCATTTATGAATTTAGGAAGAAACGTGGAACTATATGTCCTAAGGAAATGCAAAATGGTATGCGCTTAGCGAATTTTGCAGCTTATGTTGCGATGATTGTCATTTTGCTATAGTAAATATAGAGAGTCAATTGTGTATTTCTAAATGTTAACTTAGCAAACTTTTAATGCCTATTTAAGTGCCTATTTTGCCATTTTAGTGTCCTTTTAGCTGCCTATTTATAGCAATTTTAGTGTCTATAAATCTGCTCCCTAGTTATCACGTCTCGGAGAATACTAGGTAGCATATTACTTATTTACACGACCTAAATAATGCACATCTGTTTAAATCAAATAATTACCTTGAGCTTAGTTATTATTGTCATTGACGATTTTCTTGTATAATGTTCAATGCTCTTCTATCTCGATAATGCTATGACCCTTTCTTGCTTTTGCTGTAGTATCGTACGAATTTGAAAGCCCATACACAACGGCCTACATTTTAAACATTTAGCCATTACTTCAGACTGGTACTCAAGTATATACAAAAATATGTTTAATGAAAATATATTTGTAAATATTTATCATAAGCTTGGAGTAGTTAGAAAAAAGTCCTTTGTAGTAGATTAGTGTGAGAAAGGAGTGTGACATTCAAACATTCAGTTACCGATATAAACATATATATATATATATATATATTATAGAAAAGTTTGTTTTAACTTTATTCCTGCCCCCTATGAGATGAAACCTCTCACCGCCTGTATACTGCTGTTCAGAGATGGCTCCACTTGTAATATTTGATGCAGTGATCGAGGATTGTAATTTTTAGTACCTCCAATGGAATATTGTGGTTGCAGTAACCGAGGTGAAGATTAGGCTTGACTTTGCATTTAACTAATAAAAACGAATTGCTGCAGAAGGGTAAATTAACAAAATATTGGTCCTACAAATACTTCAGTTTGAGAAAGGAAGTCACCAAATTGAATATATATGCGTACATTTCGTGCATTCATTTCATATCTGAATTCTAATTCCTTTTTGTTGGAACGTATTTTGTGTTATGATCAACAGATCATTACAAACTGCTTGTTTCAAATGTCACACTTGCTATAGGACGTTTGTAAGGTTCCTTCATATCCATTTCGATAACTTTCGAGAGGGGCAAGACGAACATGACAGTTACTAATCATGTAGTTTGTTATTTGGTCAGGAATCACTTGAGTTTTAGTGTTCCCATATATTGTTATAGTCATAAATGTAGTTTAAATCAATTTCTACACATATTCTTCCACAATTACTGCAAATAATTTCAAAAATTACATACCTTCTTTGTTGTTTTACTTATTCTCTGTTTAAGGCATCGTGAAATAGAATTCTCTTAATTCTCTTAAATGAATATATCAATGTATTTCTGTAAAATTATACACAAACCGCTAAAATTTATTAGTTTGTAGTTTTATTTTTAAAGTTGGAAACAATACTAGAGGTTACATATCGTTAGTGTGTGTCGCCCAGGTCTGGTCTTTGCTACTCGTCCTTGAGCGAAATCTAAGGTTTTTTAATTGATGACGTCATCAGCGCTTTGTGACACGTCTGTAAGGCAGTGGCTACACCTACCTGGCCAAACCCATTTTACTATATCCAATGTGCGGCTGTCCTTCCCCGAAAATTTTACATTGAAACCAACCAATGCAAGAGATGTTTTCAAATATTACAAGCAGAAGAAATTGGCTAAAAAGGCACTTTTAGACACTAATAATCAGAATAGGCACAAACGTAGGAAATAGGCATTTATAGACACTATAAAACTAAGAAGTGGGGCAATATTTGTAGGAAACGTGCTTATTACTTAAAACCCGACATTTCTGAATAAGGGGGAAAAATAGGCAAATTTGGCCAAATCTGCTCCCTAATTATCACACTCTTGAGGAACTCCCTTTTTGCATGCTATCTCTAATCTCTGATGTTTATTACTATTAACGGACCACCAGTACATATGTGGAACCCAGAGGACTACATAAAATAATGTATAGGAAGTCATAGGCTTGCTTAGGACAACCATAGCAGGAAGGCGAATCTACAATTGCAGGATCCTAATCGGTTCTTGAGCATCTGGAATTCTTCGGTTAGTTCCGCCGAAAATTTCGTTAGGAATACGGCCCTGATTCAAGAACTATGTTGATATAAATTATTTTCAATCTAATCCTCATTATTTGTTTAGTATATCACCGGTCATAAATTTACAAAAAATATCCACACGATTCCGGTTATTAATTATTTCCGTATATCGTCATCATCATTATTATTGGTATCATAGTTTTGTCATATACGACGTGGATATGATTTTATGTCCTGGTTAACAAAGGAAAGCAATGTGAAGGTCATCACATAGCGACTTACACTAAAATAATTGACTAAACTCTTAACTCTACTGTATTGTCCTACATCCAGTTTAGAAGAAGCTGAATACACAAAAAGAATAAACAGAGAATAAGTAAAATAACAAAGCAGTTTAATATTTTTTGCAATTATTTGTAGGAATTGTGGAAGAATATGTGTAGAAATTGATGTGAACTAAATTTATGAGTGTGACAATAAATGGGAACAATGAAACCCATGTGATTAGAGACCAAATCACAAACTACATGATTAGTAACTGAATTTCATGTACGTCTTGTCCCTCTCGAAGTTCATCGAAATGGATATGAAGGAACCTTAGAAGCGTCCTATAGCAAGTGTGACATTTGAAACAAGGTTTGTAATGATTTGTTGATTATAACACAAAATATGTTCCAACAAAATATTTCGGGAAACATTACGGAATTAGAATAGACATATGAAAAGAATGCACGAAATGTACGTATATATATTCAGTTTGGGGACTTCCTTTCTCAAACTGAAGTACTTGTAGATCCAATATTGTGTTAATTTACACTGCTGTAACTATTCGTTTTTACTAATTAAATACAAAGTTAAGCCTAAACTTCACCTCGGTTACTACAATCACGATATTCCATAAAAGGTACTACAAATCACAATCCTCTATCACTGCATAAAATATTACAAGTGGAGCCATCTATGATCAGCAGTATACAGTCGGTGAGCGGTTGTATATCCTAGCGGGCAGGAATACAGTTAAAAGAACCTTTGCTGCATTATATATGTTTATGTCGGTAAATGAATGTTTTAATGTCACAGTACTTTCTCAAACAACTCTACTGCATAGGTCTTCTTCTTCTATCTACTCCGAGTTTAAGATGAATATTTACAAATGTAGCTTCATTAAACATATTTTTGTATTGTTCTGGGCCGATTTTTTATGATGTTTCTGCCTAATAGAAACGATTGTTGGAAAGATAAGAAACCCAGTAGTTCATCAGAGCAATCTTAATATCCCTTGATATTAATATCCCTTACAGTGAGTCAGGAAGATACAAGTTACAGAACAAGAATTAACTAAAAGCTAAAGCTAGAGAATCCTAAATTTAGTAATAAAGACCCTAAATGCTCCATTGTCGTCTAAGAACAAATAATAAATCACAGCTGTTTAATAAGCGTTTCCCGTTCATTCAAACAGAATTACAGCAATTAAGGCATTGTGAAGGAATTCTCATACTTATTTTTATAAAGGTATTTTGTAAAAGTTTACACAAACCATTAAGATTTCATTTTTAAAGTTGGAAACAATATATATCTTTAGTGTGTGTAGCCTAGATCTGGTCTTTGCTACTCGTCCTTGAGCGAATTCTAAGTTTTTCCATGACGTCATTAGCGCATTGTGACACGTCTGTAAGGCAGTGACTAAACCTACCTGCCTAGAATCTTTTTTGTATATCCATTATGCACTATTACGAAACCTCTCCACCACGAAAGCTTTAAGTTGAAAGCAACAAGTTCAAAAGCTGTTGTCACAAATTACAAGCAGAAGTTGGCTAAAAAGGCAGTTTTACACAAATGAGCAGAATAGGCACAGACGTATGAAATAGGCATTTATGTACACTATAAAAGTAAGAAGTATGAAATATGATTGTATCTTAAAAGCCTGCGTTTCTGAACAAAGGAATAAATCAGGCAAATAGGGTAAAATCTGCCCCTATAAGTGAGATATGATAATGCCAGTTAGGACGTGGATACTGCCCCAGTTTCCTCCTGGGAGTTATATTTGGTCCTCTAATCAGGAGCCGCTAAAGCTCAATCAAGTATCTCTTTAATTGGCATTTTAGGGCCAAACAAGATTGAGTGCATTGCGAAACAGTTCTCCCAGCGGAAGAAAAGTGCTTATGACACCGCTGAAAATCAAACCCAGGTTTCTAGCAGCGCTACCACCGTGTTAAAAAGACTATCAGGCTACAGATATACTCAGAAAGAAAATATGTTTCTAAAGAATACAGGAGAATATGAAGGGAATACTCATATGCGAGTTACCAAATCGAACACCTTGTCAAGGATTGAGAAGAAAATGTGGGAAATTAGTGGCCCAGAAAGATATCTCAAGGGCAAGCGCAGTTTCAATCTAAGCTTCGCAGCGGCGTCTCAGTACGAGGTGTACAGTACCTGATACAAAGGGAAGATGAGCAAAGATGAGAATAGTAGAGATACGCTCTCGTAAGTGGTAGATCTCCAATTGGCAGTGAGGTGCTTGCTTCTGGTCTTCAAGTTATACCGGGTGATTCACCACAAAACTAGCGACAAGTATGTCACGCGAAACACCAAATGGTCATTTGTAAAAGGGTATCAACATTGCCGATTAAATATTGCCCACACAAACTTATTGGTCCCTGTGCTTCAATCGATGTGCTATAGGTATCTACGTTCAGTAATAAGCACGTGGCAAAAATCCACACACGTTTTCTCTCATACATGGAGCAATGCTATTGCTGGTTTGAGTTGGTAGTCAACAGATATGTAACAAAAACTTTTCACCATGTACAAAGCATTATCATACTTGGTATACCATAATATTTATACAGGAGTTTTCCGAACATGGCTGGCTCTTTTTAAATTGCTGTATTCTCTCCCGAGCAAAATAGTAAGCGTCAATGGAGTTGCTTTGAATCACCCGGTAGAACTAACTAGCAGAAACCGCAGCTCAAGCCCCTTTATTGCGTTTACTGCGGAGATTCTTCTCTCTAGCCCTCCTTCCTTTCTGCTCCACTTTCACGTCCTTATACCTCTCTTTTCCTCTGTCACATTTTCTCTCTCTCTCTCTCTCTCTCTCTCTCTCTCTCTCTCTCTCTCTCTCTCTCTCTCTCGCTCTCGCTCTCGCTGTCTTTGGGACGAGAGCCTTAAAAGCAAGAACGTTTTGCCTATTAGAGTTCGGAACCACATATTTCTTAGTAATAACATTTAAATATCTGAAGTTTTAAATTCACATGACTCTCTCAACCCACTATCATTTGTTTCTATATAGCTTCCGCAAAGCATTCGTACATAAGCTATCTGCTTCATCTTGATCGACATATGATTGGTCATTTCGTTGTAGGTGCATCAGGGAGTCAATAGCCAGTTGTCTAAAATAGCTCGTCATCTCTTTAAAATTCAAAGTGCCAGTTGTCTGTCCTGGCAATAACTCTTATTATCTGTTTTAAGTGCCAAATTGGCTTTAGTTTTTGTATATGAAAGCTTCTTTAACTATTGTGGTTTTAGAGTCTCATTCTATATTCGCGTAAAGGACCGCTTAGCAGTTGTCAGAAGCCCCTTTGTTACGCTTTCCATTTGAGGTCTGCACATTTTCGGTAAAACAGAGTTAGTTCAAAAAGTATTTATTCCAATATTAGATAACTATGAAGCCTAAAAGCGTGAAGCACTTAGATCATAGTACTCACCTTTGGCTACATATAAGATCACCCTACAGGTTAACTCCATTAATGTAATCGGACGAGAAGATCAAAGATACAATCATCTCATCGTGGTGGCTTTGAAAAAGAATATCTACTTAGTGACAAAGAAATTATGGACGAATTAAATATACTATAAAATATAATAAAATTAAAAGGAATATATTGTGAATAGTATTAAATATAAAGGACCTGTAGATTTGGCAATAGATTATAATTGCATTTTGAACAAGATGGCATTGGTACAGTAACCGCCGAGGGCTGGTTTTAAGGAAAATTTGTAGATGTAGCTTAAACAGTTACGCGATTGAAAGGGGAAGGTTGCTATCCAAGGTTGTCAGATCAAATATGGCACGCTAGCTTGGGATCCTTGGAATATGGGGTAAGATTTCTTAGCAATTTAGAGAGGAGCTGCTGAGCAGGAAATATTAGAAAATTAAATCTGAGGTAGCGACATCGGATTAGAAGCTAGGAGTACGAGTCTTAGGATCATTATCAAATGGGAGGTTATTAGGAGAATCTGAAGCTTAATGGCATATCCTAGGCATCATCTATGACAGTTCTGCTATGATCGCTGGTGTAAAAGAAGGATTAGGCTTCATGCTTTCCTCAATGGCAGATCTGCGTGTTATTCCTGCTGGATGAATAAAATATACTTCGATCCATATAAACCTGAACCATTTCAATAAGCCATAACCTTTGAACCAACAATTGGTCCCGTATGGGAGGGGAACCGTCCCCTTCAGCTGTTGTGGTGCGAGCGCTGCGGACCCTAAGCACTAGTGGTACCTCTGAAGTTACTAGAGGAACCTCGAGCCGAACTGTCGAGCCCCTCCCGACGGGGAGAGTTGTTCGGATTGGGTTGGACTCAATGGGACAGTGTTTTCACGACACCCATGGGGAATTGGATACTTACGACCAGGCTATAGAAGCCCGGAGGGGGTAGAAGGTTGCCTCACAAGTCCCGGGTACTAGCCTGCAGAGCTAGTAGAAGGTGTGCTAGATCACCAGGCGGCCCCACAGAGGTTTTCGGCAGTCTTGTCTGCGGGATTGACGTGCGTACGTGGCGTATCCACTTCTATCCCGTCTTGACGTTGTTGTCAACGGGAAGCGGGGCTTTTTAAGAAATCAGACATTGCCCTATGAAAAGACCGCCGGAGTTATCCATCGCTCCCGGATTGACGGAAGCCAGGGTCTTTGGACTTTAGGATCTTTGGACTAATTGGGTAGATCCTCTGCACTTAACCAATAATAGGACACACGAGGAACTTTAGGAGAATATAATACACAATTGAGAGATTACATTACACTACTTATATCTCAGAGAAAATGTAAGGAGTGCCCTCCACCAGCATCTATGCATGCACTCATCTCACAATATTCTCTGAAATTTTACGGAGAGTATCCTCGCCAATGTTATTTATTTCGGTTCGAATGGATTCCTTGAGAACATCAATTGTCCATGGTCTATTCTTGTACACTCTATTTTTAGATAATCCCACAAGAAAATAATCCGGTGAGGTTAGGTTAGGAGATCTGGGGGGCCACAGACCTTTTGATGGCGAGGATACTCTCCGTAAAACTTCAGAGAGTTTGGTGTGACGGGTGCATGCATGTATAGATGCTGGTGGAGGACACTTTCAACATTTTCTCTGAGATGTAAATGGTGTAACGTAGTCTGCCAATTCTGTATTATATTCTCCCAAAGTTGCAGGTGTGTCCTATTATTTTTTCAAAAGTTATGGTTCAGGTTTTTATGGACCACACTATAATGTAACACTTGACATTCATATAGTAGTTACCGTTGGTCAGCAACTTCTCCGCTAAAGTGTACACGGTTGATTAAATTTTTCGAAGCCAGAACCAATGTCATCCTTGCATTGAGTAGTACACACCCACGCATACTACAGCCGCGCCGTGACTGAGTGGTTAGACCGCTCGGTTCTCATCAAGGTGGCCCGGCGTTGATCCCAGACGACCACAAAGTGCGATGTATGTATGGTGAATAACTCGGAGCTGGGGCTGGTTTTGTCCGGGACCATCTTATTCCACCGGTCCTCCATCTTCATCCCATGTGTCATCAGTGTCACCACCTACGGTGCCGTATGTAGTAAAAGCGGGTGTTAAACACTGCATATTTCACGCATACTTTGAGATAGGCTAGCTTCAGCACATAGCCGGAAGTAATATCAAGAAATAGATTGTCAAGACATCGTGAAGTGACTTTAAAGCTTCAAGTTGATGCAGCATCGCGAGGGAAACATTTGCAGCTTCATCAGTATCTTTATCGGTTTTTCAATCTTTTCGTGATAATCCAGCTTTGGAAATTAAACACAACTTCCTATATACCCTCAGAAAATAAAACAAAATCTTTACTTCAGTAAAACTCACTAGGTACGCTATCATTCCTTATTTATACCAAATAGAGTATTAAAAAGCGAAATTAAGGAACAGCAGATATGTAACATTGCAAGTTACAAACGGGGTAAGCAGTGATTTTTTTTAAATTAGGTCCGCCCCAGCGTTAAGTTATATCGGACGGTGAATGAATTGGGTGAAATGATGTTCAAATGAGTCCAGGGTCCAAACTCCGGAAAAAAACTTATCCAGGTAACTCACCCTGACCGAGATTCGAACTCGGGACCTCTTGAACCTGAGGCAGACATGCTACCATCTACGCTACAGAGGCGGGCAGGTAAGCAGTGATATCTGTCAAGTAAATTTATGAAAACAAGAACTGATAAACCTTGAATACAATTTCATGGAACAGATATGCTGATGTGCTTTTGAAATTGACTTGACAAACTCTTATGATATTTGCTACGCATCCTTTTTGGAATAATTCTGTATTCGCCAATCACAACGCAGGAGCTGTGCTACTCAGAGTCACTTTCAACTTTTAACAGCGTATGAATAAGACTTAACTGTCAAACTTACTCTACGAATATCACTCATATACATTAAAACCTTAATATATACTTCGATTATGCAATATGGGATAGAAAGTGAATGAATCTTAAAACTTAATTTCCGCTAGAAGTGCTTGAAACTTCTCTATAACATTAGACTTACTGCAATGGGAGTCAGAGTTTGTGGTTTTGATGCAGAACTAAAGATCTTTCGCCGCTAGGCACTACTCATTATCCGGTCAAACCCGATCTTTGAATTGGAAACGCAATATACATGAGTAATGGCATTAACTGATAGCGAAATTTCAACATAAACTACATGAAACCAGCTATCTGCAATCGTAAAACATCCATGTTGATATTTTTTGTTCCGTTTCCCTACGGTTAGCCGGATGGCATTTCTATATGTAACATATTAAAGTCAGTCATAAGCTATACATTATACAGATTTTATTGCTTCGAAAGACATATTTGGTAAGGTTAAGCTCAGGCGATTCTTTTCGATTTCAATAAGCCCAATAGATAGGCACGGCTGCGTAAATCACTGCTGACAAATCTTGTCTGTCATAAATTTCAATCATAGCCTATTCGTCATTTTTGCATATACCGAAATAAACAAGCTTAGTTGGAATGTTTTGGTAAAACACGTTAGAGTACTAGTTTCTGTATAATTATAGAAAATACTCGTAAGTGATTACAGCAGCTCAAAGTAATTGGTAATCTGAAGGTGTATTATTATTAGATACTTGTTAAACATCGGCGTCCGCACGCGCCCGCCCTCACGCTTGAAGAGGAGACTACCACAGGACCTGCTTCTAAGTGATACCTCTGACTCCAGTGATTCTAGTGCTTGATGTCTGTCTTACATCTTCAATATTGACATAATTTCTCAGAGAGTATTATATGAGTTCTAACTTAATGTAGTTAGGGGGCGGACTGTTAGCCTACCCCTGAGTGTTATTGTTCTTGTTGTACTGTTACCTTCTTTTCACTCTGATCTGTAAAGCATTGTACTGCTGATCGATCAATAAAAAATTATATAAAAAAGATACTTGTTAAAGTTTTATAATAACGATAACTATTCAGCTTTCTTTCCAAGAAACAAATCAGATATTTGTAAAAATTAGTTTATCTTGTTTAAACCGCAATTAATCGTTCCATCTCGTTATGTTTCCTATGGAGGTAATTGTTCTGTGCTTTACTTCAGTATTACAGGATTCCTCATACTTCTCTCGACGGTTTCTTAATGTATATTAGGAATGAGACCCGCCTCGTTAGCGTAAATGGTAGCATGTCCGCCTCACGTTCAAGAGGTCCCGAGTTCGAAACTCGGCCGGGGTGAGTTACCTGGATAAGGTATCTTTCCGGGATTTTCCCTTCTCATGAAACACGAATGTCGGGTAACTCTAAGCTCCATGTACCCCGGACGCATTGCACCCATTTCATTCATCGTCCGATTTGACTAAATGTTGTTGTTGTTGTTTTCAAATTCTAGGCTTTGGCAATGAAGACGTTGGCTCTCTTGCTCTGCAATATTTCTGTGTAGTGAATCCAGCAGGTAGGACTTCACAGGTTAGAAGATGTTCTTCAGTCATTTCCTCTTCTTTGTTGCAGAGAGGACAGTTTGGACTTGTATAAATTCCTATTCTGTGTAAGTGTTTGGCCAAATAATCTTGTTCCAAAAGCAATCTAAAATTTGCCACTGCAGCTTTACGTGGGATTTCTGGAATAATTTCTGGACATTTTTAATAAAAATTTCCATCAATTAACTAAAATAATAAGAGTTAAATGATGAAGCAATAGTGTAACTTTGTGGGTTCGTGAAATCAGAAGTCTAGGTTACAAACACCAAAAATTGCACTTTATTTCCGTAGAAACACGCTTCGTACACAGCAGTCCAAAATTACGTCACACACAATACAACTTTCAAGGTCATCGACACAGCTCAGCAGCTCTTCACGCACGCGAGTACAATTAACGACTGACTTTTTGGCAGGCAGGCTGCCTTTTTATAGATTACTCTCATTCCGGAAATGAATCAGCTGATACTTTTATCATTGGCTTTGTTAGATATTGATTGGTTTTGTTTGTTTTTATAGTTGTTTTGAGTAATATTTTTATCAATGTAACGGGTAAGCTTTTACTTTTGTTCTGAATTAAATTTGCACCTTTTTGGCACATTGAGGAATTTGTGGACAATCGAGACCCGGCTAGAACAAAGGCAAACTCTCGAGATATCCGTCTCCTCCTCCCCGCCGTTTCGGCGAGCTTTTTCTACACACTATACTGCGCGTCCCTTTGAATGCCTTGCCACCTCGATCAACAATGGGCTCGCGAAAATTGTAAGTCGCTACAAACGGCGTGTCTCGGATACGAGAGCCCCTAGTAGTTTACCGGGAAAATATATGTCAATTAGAGAATTTAATGTCATAACGGCAAGTTGGCCATGGTAGCTGAATGGTTAAGAGGGACTGGACGAAACCCAGGAGGTCCGTGGTTCGAATTCCGGCTATGGCATTCAAGCTTTCAGTTTAACTCTATCTATTCTAATTAAATAGATTTTTGGTTTACCTTGGAATGACCAAACAAACAAAAACCCTCTATTTATGATATTAGTAAAGATTTATTGATCGATCTATAGCTATACATCCTTTTTTTTTTTAAATTTATTCCACACTGGAACATTTTTCTTGCTTGTAGTAGTTTGTTTTATATACCACACTTATAACAAATCCTATCACACTTATTTAATTTTACAGTCTAAAGTTATCATCTTCTAAAATTTACATACTATTGGTATCTGGTAAAATTGTTGCACCATCGCAATTAGATTTCCTGGCGAAATAATCTGCAATAGAAATATATCCAATTTATCCACGTGTTCTACACTAATCATACAGCAGAATAAATGGAGTTGATGTTTACTGAAATCACAAGTGCTCGAAGATTCACATTAACGACCCCAATTAGCGTTACACCCACAGACATTTCGGACAAGGATTCCATCGCTATGCTTGGTCTGATAAATGTTCATCAGCGAGAATCGGTGTCAGTTCCCTGCAGTGGTTTCTCTAGTCCTCGTAAAGCCTCACAAAGTAGTTGTTGAACCAGAAGCACGACATTCCTTACGGTCACCAATATTGGGCGCTGTGTTTGAGAACTCGTCTGTTTGCCTACTATTTAGCGTTTGCTCGTTTATAAGTGCTCCAATCGGTTCTCGACAGATGTATAAGCAATGGTAATTAAAATGATGTGGATATGAATCCCCTGCACCAGACATAATGAGTTTACTTTCATCAGGATTTGACAAAGACACGCATTGCATTTTACGTTAGCTGATTTCGATACGTTTTACTGAAAAAGATAAGGTTTAGAGATCATTAGCACAACACAAAATCACAAACCCTTTCAGACACATTAAAGCGTCTTTATATTCGTGCAAAATTACAAATAGAGAAATAAATAGGTATATTAATATATTAATAAGAATATAAATGAATAAAATAAGAATATATTATTGTTATTATGTTTTAATAGAGGTAGTGACGCAACAACAATGTCAGTATGGAATTTCAGATAGATTGTTCAAGACATGAGTGTGCCGAGTTTCGTTAACATTTTCGCGTCTTAATTACCAATTAAGGCAAGTTACATACAGTAGTTTCTAAGTTTGACTAAGTGTTGTATTTGCTTTATGATCTTACTATCCATTACGCCAGCTGATATTCTGCGACAGGCTCAGGCTCTAAAAATACGAGGGCTGTTCCATAAAGAATGATCATAATTTTTTTACGGTCATAATTTTCCGCACAAAAATTCAATCTTATTATATTCTAGTAGCTTAATGTGAAACAAACACGCCGTAGTAGTTTCATTGTTGGTACTACTTCTTCCCGTCTGTGAGAACCAGGTAAGTTCAGACATGTTCAGTATCGCCTACCGCTGCAATGGATGTAAAACTCGAGGAACAATATGCGTCTCAGAAGTTCTGCTTTCGTCTCAACAAATCTTCAGTTGAGGCCTATAAAATGTTACAAGAGGCCTATGGAGAGTCTCTTCTTCCGTACAGCACAGCTCGAAGGAGGGTTAAAAAGTTTCAAGAGGGGAGGCAATCAATTTCAAAGAAAGATGGATACGGTGCTCCAGTTACTGCTCCTGTGGCAGAAAACATCAGCACTGCTGCTGCCATTATGAGAGAGGATCGACGAATCCCTTAAGATCACTTTCTGAAATACTGAACATTTCATTGGGTGCCACCCACACGTTGGTGACAGAAACATTACACATGAGACGTGTTTTTGCGCGATGGGTTCCAAGACTGTTGATTCCCGAGCAAAAGGACATTTGCATGCAGGTCTGCATGCAGTTAAAGTTGGTGCTAGAGGAAGATCCGGAGTTGCTTTTAAACGTAATCACTGCTGAAGAAACTTAGCTGCGTCATTTTGATCCTGACAGCAAGCAGCTATGGTCATCTCATTCTATGATATTCATGGAACGGTTTATCAGCGTGTTGTACCTGCACACACATCAGTAACTGAACATCACTACAGGAATATCCTGAAAACATTGGAATTCCATATCAGGCGCAAAATATCACATTTCCGTGAACCAGGCTGGATGCTGCACCAGGATACCGCGCGGCCGCATATTGCCAATGTTGTTGCTGTATATCTTGCAAAAATCAACGTGAAGTGTATCCCTCACCCTCCCTATAGTCCGGATTTTGCCCCATGTGACTTTTCTCTATTCGCTAACTTGAAGAATCGCCTTCGTGGGAGGCATTATGCATCATCAGAATCAGTGTGGAAAGCTGCGGAGGCGATTTTGAAGGATCTCTCAAAAATGGTTTCCAGCATGTCTTTGAAGACTGGCAGAAACGGTGGGCGAAATGCATCGCATTCAGGGGAAACTATTTTGAGAAAGACCATCAAAATTATAAGGATGAGTGTAAGTACGTTGTCAAAAAAGTTGTTATAGTTCTTTATTGAACAGCGCTCGTATATAACAATGATGGAATTCCAATTTTATCGTTTAGTAATATTCCTAAGCTTTTAGATAAGTACAACAGATTATTTTATTACCTTTCCGGCCCATCATTCTCCTTTCAAAGTTTGTTAGGTAACTTTAGGTTTTTATACAATTTTTGAAGTGTACAGAACCGTATCAAATTGTTTATAGAAACATCGCATGTAAGCCCTGCCAATTAGTCAACAGAGTAATTCAAAAGTATAAATTAGTATAAATAGTGAATGTTATATCTGTACTGTTTAAACCTGCATAGAGAAACCTTTCAATAGAACGTCACCTCCTAGAGCTACTGCTGTTCTGCAGTAGTGATAATTGATTTTTCATCGTTTTCTTAACGGTTAATCTGGTGATTTTCTGTAAAAATAGATTTTTAAGAATTTCATGTGATGTATTAAATTATATATTGAATCTCCTATAAAAGTGCCAAAAATCTATTCATGTTTTCAATTTAATAAGATGCTCAGAACCGTTAAATAAGGATATAGTAAGGGAATATTTTACTGTAAAACTGTACATTAAAATACAGTACATTGGATTAAAAAATTATATCATAAATATTTCATTATGTTGGTCGTTTTCGCTATACTTTCTGAACATAGACGAGATTTAATGTTACAATTCTCCACTTTTCTTTCCTAGGGATACATATCATCGCTGTAACTACATTTGAAAACTTTTCGGTCTTTGGAACATAATTAAACACTGGGAATCTGAATAAGAATCCGAAGAAGTCAATATCCCAGCAGGTATTTGCATAGCTGATCTCCGGTTTTCCATATCGATGTTCTTATCTTTTGAGCTACCATTACGAGGCTCCCATCTAAGCATTAAAAGCCCAAATATGATTCAAGTACCGCGGTAAATTTTCAGGCAAGCTCAAATATTAATATACGATCTCACCAACAAAAGTTAAAATCGGCATTAAACATTTAACGTAACAATTGTCACAGCGCTAACAAAGCTGTTAAATTTCTTGATTTTCATCAACCTGTTTTCTGAAAATGTTAACAAACACGTGTTAACGCCAAGAAACTTGTAAATATTATAGCTGTAGAAGGGTATGGATGAGTCGTATTATTTTCTGAACGTACTGCGATGCGCTTTTGTTTTCATTTTCGTCTGCACACAGCTGAAAAAGTGGCGGGTAAACAGAACTGTGAACAAAACCCGTAAGACAAGTTTCTCGTTGATGGTGAGAGAATTGTTAATTGAACTGGTGACGAAGTATAAGGATATCGTGGAAAGTAAGAGGACATATGCGGTGAATGTAAAAGAAAAAGATATTATGTGGGAAAAATGTGAAACGAATTTAATTCAAATGCATGTGTCACTACTAGAAAAACGAAACAACTTCGTCAGTATTACATAAATTTAAAACGAGGTGCGAAGGACAAGTGACTTGAATATTTCAAGACGGGAGGTGGACAGCGTAATCCACATAATTCAGTGAATTATAAAATAGCAAATTTATTAATACTTGAAGCAAATTTGAGATCGGCATATTACTTTCGATGCATGTTCTAATCTCTCTTGTACTTCCGTAGTAACCTTCATAGGAACTTGTTTGGACAGTCTATACCGCTTCTGATAGCTCCTCAGAATCATTTCTCCTCATAGGCCGTACTCTTATACGAATGCCATTTACACGGTCTTAAATATAGCAAGTCGACATCAACAACTGCGTTCACGCCCGCCAACTTAACTATTTACAATTGTTAAGGATTTAACAACAGAAATTTGGCTTGTTAGTGAGATTTAACACGAGTACTAAGCTAATACTTGTTGGTGAAATGAAATTTTTGTTATAACTGTTACTAAACTCGTGTTAAGTCTTAATATCTGTTGGTGAAATCGGACATAAAACTATTATAGCTCAAATGGGACTTGTAATGATGAAAGATTCTTATATTGCGTCGTTATAATTAACCACTTACAGCACTTCACACATTACAAGACTTCTTTGAGCCCAATACCTCACTCCAGGTTTGGTGGCTCCAGGGAAAACCTCATTGGAATTGAGAGCTCAGATACGTAGTCCGTGCTTCGAGTATATCTGAGAATTTTTAAAACTTGACTCAGCTGCCAAGTTTTGCACATGCACACACGGGTAGAAAGAGGGATTTAATTAATAATTTAACTGTGCAATTTGAAATAAATCAAGATAATGGCACATCTGGAAAGGGAGGATTACTTCTTATATGAATGCTACAAATTATAATGCATATTGTATGTTAATTTGTTTTGAGTAAATCTTTTAAATCCTAACTGATTTCCATCTACTCTATTCTATTGCTAAAAATCGGCGCGAGATATTAACAAATGATTTGTCGTAAAAATATAAGCGCTAAACTTTTTCACTAAGGTGTACAGAAAATTCGAAACTTTCTAATCATTCAACATATCTTAAGCAAGCTATGATTTACATAATATGAGAAATACAATAAATTTAAAGTGGACCTATAAAATACTACTTTAGGTATGTTATTGGTATAAGATCATAAAAACATAGACAACTCTTTCGCGTGGGCTTTATTGGCGTAATTGAGATGTTCAGCTTTTAGCCTCTATTGTTTTCATATCTTGCAAATACGCATATGTAGTACTTTAGTTTAGACATGCATAACTTACTTCTGAAGTTGCATATATTAATATTATGTCCTGAAAATCTAATACGATAAATATATTTTCGTCGAAGTGATGAAAATATCATTATTCCTAGATTCAGCTAATGGGAATTATCGGAGAAGCAAAGTCCAGTGAGGTCAGATTGTCACCTTCGGCTGGGAAGTGGGGCCTAATCCAGTTAGTGAAAGCCGAACATTGGTAATCCTGTTTGATTACAGAACCAAGCAGGTGAAAGCATAGTTCATCCGATGTGACTGACATTAAACACCAAGCAGCATCCGGCATGGGGGAGCCATTCTATACAGCCAACATTGTCGAATAATCTTTGGGAAGGGAGGAAAATAAGGTAAGAACTATTGGTGAGTTCTTGCAGAAAGTAAAAGAAAAATGGGCCAGAAATATAAATAATATATGAGGCGAAGATGAGGGGGAAGAAAGGGGGTAATTAAGTAACAAAGAGGCATGGATGTTAAGAGCTACCTGGCAGAGCAGAAGACCAGGGTGTCATGTAAGCCAAGGTAGAAACAAGGTGAAGGCAAATAAATGTAGCCTAAAGCTGTAAATTGTAAAATTTTGGAATATGCACACTAAATAATCTAATCTAAATCTAAAAATCGATATATGGATAGGCGTCGTGTGTTGTGAAATTCGGTTCATTTACATATACAGCATGTGCAATATTTTCTGTACATTTACATTTGCTCCACTGTGCCAACTCACGCCATTAGGTTCATAAATGTACAGATGCTCAAGGCCGAGATGAGGCTGGAATCTTCATTGTCCCACGATGTGGACTTACGGAGTTCTACCACGGTAATCAGTATAATGTAACTATAACCACACTGTGTGCGAAGATGTATTAATCATATACGATTTCCAAAACAAACGAAGCACCTGGCTGCTTATATCGGTGAGCAGAAGTAAGCAGGCTTTGGAAAGTCACTTGTAAACTGTCCCATGGAAGTTGCATCGTTACTTGACGAACTTGTGGTAAACAGTAGTTCGAGTAAAATAATCCTGGAACCACATGCACCAGAATCGTCTTGGAAATTTGCAGAGAAACAACAGTGTACAATACAATAGAGTGTCCCTAAAGAGCAGCTGTGGTAGCTTTCCACCAATTTTCCTGTAGCACTTCAGGCGATGTGAGTGTCTCATTTGGGAATTAATTCCAGGGGTTAAATCTAATACTTATGATTGAGGAGGGAACAGTGACACAGGTGGTACTTGAGTAAATACATTGACGTCATAGAACTTTAAAACGCTCCCTGCTTTTACGATTTTTTTTCGCTTATAATAATTTTCCGTCATTGAAATAAAGAAGAGTGCTCATTTCTGAAACTTTCGTTTCTAGTACTTCAGCTGAGTCATTAGAAGTATATTTAAATTACACATTTTTAATGATAACGTACCAGATCATTGTGAGTACGTCGTAAATTCTAGAAGCTCTGTTTCCGCAACCAGTCTAAAACAACAACGATGATGATGATGATGATGATGATGATGATGATGATGATGATGATGATGATGATGATAAACACAAATTCCCTTGTAGCTTCTGCGACATACCATATTGTTAATTAGTTCTTAGGGAAAAATAATATTTCTTTTACAAAATCTGTTTTGCTTAAAGAATCAAATTCCCACACTATATTTGTAGTCTTTGAGTTTTAAATAAGCTATTACGTTCAACATTCCACAGTCTTTTGTCGACAGCCGAAGGTTAAGGACGTTGCAGAAAGGCATACAGAAAATGAGAGTAATAAGATGAAAAATTGTGAAATTCGCTTAACTGTCTAGTGGGTATGATAACATTCCAAATGCTTAGCATTCAGTTTTTATGCGGCTAATTGAATGTCAGTTGTTACCAGATATGGAGATTGAACATTTTTTATGTACAGTAATTTGCAGATGATATTTATGATGTCGATGACAATGTGTGACACACACAAAGCCAGTACAGTTTCACTTGCCCTTGCTCTTTTGAAATTATCCGTTTATGGAATTGATCGATTTCATGGAACATCCTTATCTATTGACTCAAGAGTTTGCCTATCACCTTTTATTTTACACAGTGAACCTGGCACTATTCTTTGTTATTCCATACCCTTTTTAAAAGTAGCCTTTCCTTACATTTCTGGGACAATAAACGTTACGAGAGGTATAGTCAGTAATACATTATATTGTAACAATCTAGCCAGGAATGGTAATGGATAATTAGCACATGGCCAGATCTTACACGGGGGAATAACTCATTAGGTAGGATTTATATGCTTTGCGAGGAGGTTGGGGTTTTCTAGAAGCTGCAATTATATAACAAAATACCAAAACCTACAATTTAGACAATAAAAGGTGTACTAAGATAAAGAAAGATACATAGTTGCCGCATCGGCCAGTTACCTGCCCTCACCTACTGCGGATACACACGTCCGTTACAGCCGGTGGTTGTTGCCAGAGATCGAGAAACTCTCTTGTACAAGCTTCACTATCAAGAAGAGGGAGGGAGAGGTCAAATGACATGATGTCACACACATAACTAGTTAAAAGATAATTTAACCCATTCCTTAAATTAAGCAGTCACTTGTGACAATATTACCACATCAGCTGCAGACTAAGGTTAATAGTAAGATTTGTGTAATAATTAATAAAGGCAGTAAACATATTGATATTGTTCTTCTGGAAATTCCATAAGAAACATGGTAATTTCAATAACTAAACCTGTATACCTTTAAAACACTACAGTTATAACCATAAACATGTGAAAATTATATTAATAAACTTATTAATTCAGGGGTTATGTGTTGTAGGCAACACGTCTGAACTGCCACTGTTAAGGCTCATTCACAATGAAAGGGAAACATAAATATATCATAAAAGCAAATCTTGCGATCAGCTAATTTAATGAGAGCCATTCATAATGAAAACGCAAACGTTAACGGAAACCCATTTCGCAGAAGCAAACGCAAATTCTTGCAAACTCCAGGCTTCTACATCCGCGTCTATGTAGATTAATTAAATACACCAATCAGTAAACATTTAAAAATTGTTGCCTTTGACGGAAAGCTTATTACATTGTATAAGAACCATGCTTTCTGGACAAAAAGGATAAATCATATATTAAGATGTAACTTTGAAAATATCATCTGGATATCAACTGCACCAGCTTTTAATATAAATTCAAATTGTGCAGAACTCATTCTCATGTACTTTTGGAATTGCACTGGTTCATCATCTCTCATTTCACGAAGTAAGTTATGAAAGTATTCTTGATAAATTCTTTGACTCAGGGTATGAACCCACCATTTACGCCAAGACGACCGTTTTCTTTTCTAATACAATACACCGAGTAAATTGGCTACTGTTGATTGAACATACATGAATTTTACTTCATGATTAGGAGCCATTTTAAATCATCTAATTTGTGATCGGATACAATTATATTTCCGTTATTACATTATAAATACTTGTCTACGTTTATGGCTAAACATACGTTTGCGTCCTTCCGTTAACGTTGCGTTTTCATTGTGAATGGCCCTTTACTGTTTTTACATAGTACACAAAAGCTCACAAACTCTCTGTATGATTTCAGACTCAAGGATGAACACATTCTCCCAGTACAATAGTTGACTCTTCTTCCTTTGTATGTTCTGCCAGTTTTATATGTGAGTCACGTCTTTCCATCTGTGGCAAGAACTAATCTCAAAAATATACTTCCTGAAGCAGCATAAAGTTACGACTCACTGAAGATTCTGTTGATATTACTAGTGAAGATTACGTTGTCACTTAAGGTACAGGAGAAAATCTTCCTGCATGTTACCTGAGGTTCGTTTCTTTGAATTTAGAAGATTTAATGATGGCTTAATGTCATTGTGTACCTCATGTTGTTTCTGTTTTATTGAGAATGGTAGTTGATGATATTTGCGTTTCCTAGATTCATGGACGAATGCAGATTTGCTCGTAGCAATGCAACGAAGTTCGTCGACGACGAGAGCGTTAATAGGCGTTACGGGCATTGTTGGAGAACACGCCACCTATTCTGCAGTGGACAAGCTATGTTCTGAGTGCAGTAGGAGTGAAC
Organism: Mantis religiosa; assembly: GCA_030765055.1. NCBI lineage: Eukaryota > Metazoa > Arthropoda > Insecta > Mantodea > Mantidae > Mantis > Mantis religiosa. Next base: position 37,662,235 of record CM060948.1, read on the forward strand.
GCTAGCCTGGAATTTTCGTTGACAGGATAATAGGACTTTGCTGGTTTGACCACACCTTTGCAGCAAACCACTGCTGCAAGTGCTCTGTGCTTTGGTCCGCGTGCGCTTTTGTGTACGTTGTGTGTGTGTGTGTGTGTGTGTGTGTGTGTGTGTGTGTGTGTGTGTGTGTGTGTGTGTGTGTGTGTGTATGTGTGTGTGTCTGTGTGTGTGTGTGTGTCTGTGTGTGTGTGTGTGTGTGTGTGTGATTGTGTGTGTGTGTGCTGGGGAGGAGAAGAGAGATTCTGTGATGAAGCTACATTAAGCTATAGTGCGGTTTTTCTAACGCCCGTTTTACGGCCTGTCGCCTTCACTCATGTATAGCTAACAAAGCGGCGAAAGTGGATGCAGGAAACGTTGCTCACTCAACATTGCAAAAATGACTAAACATAATTAAAAATTATGGAAGGTTTAACTATATGAAACAAAATACTTTCAGACGGGGTAAATACTTACCAAACACTTGTAATACATAATTTCCAATCCAGCAGTAAAAGTTACAACATTTTATTATTACGCTGACAAGCTCCTAAAATGTGCCATGTTCTAAGTAACTAAACGTTTGTGGAATAGCCCTTGGAGTTTAGGATTCGGTGGAGAAATGTAGAAGTCCTAGCGACTGATCGTCCGGAATACAACCAGAATGTTAGGCCACGCCACCTAGGATGTTCCACACAGCTTTGAAGGAAGCGTCTGAAAGGCTTTTCCACTAGACCATGGCCCACAAGCCTGAATAATCATTGTGTACCATAATCCTACTTTGTTTGTTTGTAATGATAAACCCATATTAAGCCAGTAATAGGTCCATAAATGCAACTCTATAAATATACAAATAAAAACATACAAACACATAAATATCTTAGTATTAAGTTAATTGATGGAAACTAATCATTCCTTCACACTAGCCGTGTATAGAGGAAGGTTTTAGATGCAGTCAAACTGAAAAATTCAATGCCATGGCCAGGATCTGAACCACGAATCTCCTGCTTTACATCCTGTAGCTCTTATCCATTGAGCTACCATGGCCAATATGCCGTCATCACATTAAATTCTACAATTGAGTCAATAAATTTTCCCGGTAAACCACTAGAGGCTCTCGTAGTACTTACAGTACTATAAATTACTCAAGTACTTACAGTATTAAGTCACCATAAACGGTGTATCTCAATTACGAGAATCCCAGTGGTTTACCGGGAAAACATATGAGTCAATTGGAGAATTTAGTGTCCTGACGGCACGTTGATCTTGGTAGCTCTATGGATAAGAGCAACTGGACGGAGGGCACGAGATCCTAGGTTCAGATCCTCGCCATGGCATTGCATTTTTCAGTTTGACTCTATCTATATCAGTGTTATTCAGGAAAATAATGCAACCATTGATACGAAGCAACCATAGTAAATCATTATTCAAATACCTTGCTTAAAGATGCATATTCTTTTTCACCTGAAGCAAAGCTTACTTCTGGTATATCTTCTTCCAGCTATTTTTTTTTTTATTAACTTACATTCAAAGTTGCTGAATACGTTATTTTTTAAATCTGATTTAGATTAGACTTTTATTGTGCGTATTCCAAAAAGTTTTGCAATTTACAAATTTAGGCTACACTTATTTGTGTTTACCTTGTTCCCACTTTGGCTTGCATGCCACCCTAGTCTTCTGCTCTGCCAGGTAGCTCTTAACCTCCATACCTCCTTGTTTCTTAATTAATCCCATTCTTCCCCCTCGTCTTCCTTTCATATATTCTTCACATTTCTGGTCCATTTTTATTCTACTTTCTGTAATAACTCACCAATACTTCTTACATTATTTTCTTCCCTTCCCGTTAACATTTTATAGCTACTGTCCTCTTCTCTACTTTCTCCAATTTTTCCTCCCAAACCTTTTTTCTCCATATCGCAACCTCCTCGCATTCTGTTACATAGTGTTCTATGCTTTCTTTTCCCCCACTTAATTCCCAAATTCCATTTTCCCTACCTCTTATCTCTCTTAGAAATATTATTCCTGTTCTCATCCAAGCTAACCCTCTCTCTTTTGCCTATTGCAGTAATCGACATATACTTCTCGTCCCCAGTTTCTTTTTATTTGCTTGTAAAATTGTAATGATGTCATATTTTCTAGACTTCCCCATATTTCCTGTCTTTCTATATCTCCTCTTCTGCATTTTACTAATTAACACACATCGTTGTATGCCTTTGATCTAATCTCCATATATCTCCCATTCCTATTTTTCCATAATTCCTCCTGTCTCTGCCCACCAATATTTGAGTTCTCTAATCTTTTTTACTGTCTCGTGCATAACTTCATAATTTCCCCTTCTTTGGCCAAACACCTATATCAAAATGTTATTATTAACTCCATTATTATTCCATTTCTTCTTGTATATCCTAATTCTACTAAAGCTACTTCCCTAGGTGCTGATCTAATACGTTACTTTTATTTAACGTCTGCTGAAAAACGTTTTAGTATAAAACGTAACACCTATTTATCTCAGGAGATTTAAAAGTTGTAAATAAAGTTAAGAAACGGTTTCTCAAAGGTTAACGTTATTGTATAGCCACAGGAATCTCTATAATATTTTAAGGTCTTCTATCAAATAAATTACTAGATGTGGTATATTATTTAAGTTCTTGAAAATTTCGAAGAAAATGCTCCGCCAAAATTAAAAGATAAAAGTAAAAGCAGTTACACAGTTCAGTGCGTAAATTCAGAGATGGTGTTCCCACTGTCTCAGATTTTATCAGTTGAATTTCTTTAAAGAAATCAATTAATGTCCAGTATTTTATGTAGCATGTACTTGGTTTATTAAATATGAAATATTTTAATTCGTTTTATTAGAGATAGTACTTTATGCCTGTGCAGCAATTCTTAAAAAGGATTTCTAATTTAAATTAATGCTGAAAAGTACGGCTTACCGACATAATTTGAACTTATATCACCTATATGAACAAATTATAAGTCATTCCTTTTCACATTCGAAGTTAATATCACAAATAGTATACCTGTGTATTTTACATTAACATTACTGCAGACCAAACATTAGTTATTAGCAAATAATTGATGTTTCATACATGTGTTTACCCTGCTTTAGGACCACCCTACAAGCAAGGGAATTTCTTAAACGAATGAAATAGCAGTTCATTGGGACGTGTTATGAGAGTATAGTTAATATGATTTAATAGGCTGATAAAACAATTTAACAGATTTAGGGAGAGGAGGTCTAACAAAACCAATAGATAGCAAAGAAGGAGTTCATTAGGCACAAACCTTCCGCAAAAGATGAGTTCCTTTCTTTCTTCTAAGAAATTCGAGGAAATCAATATATGCTCCTCTTGTACTCCTCAAATATTGAAGCTAGCAACCAACTTCTTCTTTCACAGTTTCATATCTTACTCAGAAAGTAATTTATTTCGCTATACAGCTCCAGCGAAAAAAATGAAGAGGATACACTCTATTTTATCCCAATGAGCAAAAAGAGAAAACGGGAGAAACACCATTAAATGCTTAGCGCTTTTGGAAAAATTTACTATTGGATATAGCTAGGAAATTCAATAAATAACAAACTACAGTACGAACTAGTTTGTTGTTGTCTTCAACTTTCTTTTAGTACGTTTTGGATCAACTCTGAAACCAATCTTTTCAGGTTTGATATTTCCCATTAATATCAAATATTAGAAATTCCACCTTAAACAGCGTAAACCCGAGAGGAAGGGTTTTTCTCCCTTCCCCCATTGAGCATATCTAGCCTAGAATAGTACTTAGAAGTAGCACACATCTCCTTTTCTGAAGTTTTAAAAAGGAAACAGATATGAATGAATGAATGAATAATTAATAATAATAATAATAATAATAATAATAATAATAATAATAATAATAATAATAATAATAATAATAATAATAATAATAATAATAATAATAATAATAATAATAATAATAATGATGATGATGATGATGATGATGATGATGATGATGATGCTGATGATGAAGATGATGATGATGATGATCATAATAATAATAATAATAATAATAATAATAATAATAATAATAATAATAATAATAATAATAATAATAATAATAATAATAATAATAATAATAATAATAATAATAATAATAATAATAATAATAATAATAATAATAATAATAATAATAATAATAATAATAATAATAATAATAATAATAATAATAATAATAATAATAATAATAATAATAATAATAATAATAATAATAATAATAATAATAATAATAATGATCAGTTATGATGATCAGACATCGGATCACGTACACCTTAGCAATCAATGTATGCACGCAGGGACTAAACAAGGTCAGGCGCGATATCAACAAACGTCTGTGTCAACAAGTATACCGAAGCGCTGTGTCCGGTAGGGATACAAAGTGTCACCTACGTTACAACATGGCATCCTCCTCATTGCTTTCGATGCAGGAATTACAGTGAACAACCATGTACATTCCTAAATGGTGGAATGCGAATTTTCTGCTGCACTTACTGAAACAATATAAAAATATTGGGAGAAAGTTCGTTCAATGTCTCATGACCTTAATGGTGCATATGAATAGAACAAGTCATTTTCATGTGTTTGTAGGGACTTAGTTTATTTCCTATGTTACGTAGTGTTGAATACTGCACACTCCATTTTTTGTTCGTTTAGGTTGTGCACTCTCAATATTTTTAATTTTTGCAAACACCTCCTCGACTGATTTAGACAGCTCGAAAGTACATTCTTCAAGCTGTTAAATGGTTGTTGATAATTCCCAAAACTTTTGATTTATAAACTGGAGATTGTCCAATAATTGGTGTGAAATAATGCTATTAACACAATATGTCCAACACCTTGCACTCACTGGAAGGCAGATCTACCTGGGTGGCGATCAGTAGTAATGAAACTGAAGCAACGCGCTGTGAACCGAACTATCCCTGCGTGTTGTCCCCGAGACTCACATCAGCAGTTATATGCTGCGAGACTCGTAAACTTCACACCCCTTTAAAGGTGTACGGGCTCCAATGTCTGATGATGATAACGATGTAAAGTGCACGCGAAAGAGCATTAATATTATGCATAATCTTATTTATAGATAGAATCAACATGAAAAATTCACTGCCATGGCCGGGATTTGAACCACTGTTCTCCTGGTTTCTGTTCAGTCGCTCTAATCCATTGAGCTATCATGGCCAACGTGCCGTCAGGACATTAGAGTCTCCATATGACTCGTATATTTTCCCGGTAAATCACGAGGGGCTCTCGCATTCGAGATACACCGTTTGTTGCGAGTTACTATCGTAAGTACTTGAGTCCCAGGCTTCATCATTTAACTCTTATTATTTTAGTTAATTGATGGAAATTAATCATTTCTGCACACCAGCCGTATATAGGCTATGTTTTTTTATGGATAAAGTCAACATGAAAAATTTAATGCCATGGCCGGAATTTGAACCACGAATCTCCTGGCCATGGTTATCCTGAAAGATTTTTGCTGAGGAAGGGCGGTGACTTATAAATGCACATTGTAATGGGCGTATTAAATTTTGATGTAAAAATAGAACTTTAAATACACATTTGTACATGAAATGTTCAGTTTTGGTAGAAAATAAAAGCAGCATCATACTACAACTAAGAATTTTAACAGAATACCATCCCTAACTCACTTTCGGTTTTCTGTGGACATGATCAGTTTTGAAGAAGGAAGAAGGAAAAAGGAACCTCCTCATTTGCTGGCAGCTAGTGCCCTGTTGAGGAATCTCGTTTAAACGTTCTGTAGTCTTTCGAAATCGCTAGCAATAAGCTTCTTTCATATTAGTTCTAGTCCATAAGTGGCGATTGGGGGTCGCATGCTGCTCCTAACTTTAGTTTTGTTATATATTTTATATGAACTAGTTGAATTATGATTACCTATATGGGATGGTCCAGATCGTAGCATCTGTGGCCCGTATTTGGGACGTAGTGGGTTTGATTCTCCTGGCCGACCCACTTGACTCTTGTTATTTATCCAGAGGTTTCCACAGCTCACTAGGTAAATTGTGGGAATTCTAAAAATAACGGAGAACTTGAATTCCTGGGAAATATATTCTATTGGAAAGATAAGAAAATTTCTACACATTCACGGTTAGCATAACAGAATCGTGCCGGCCTATCTGACAGATGCGTCTTTCTCGGGTAGGTTAACTACATCCCCCAAATTTCCTGTCCCTCCATTTCATCTCCATTATCATTTCACATCATCCCTCATCTGGTGGTCTCGTTCAGGGTAGAAGTGTCGGCGGGTGTCTTGGCGCTGCATGGCGGGATGATATGTTCTGAGTTAAACTACTGCCTCCTCCGCTAGGTTGGTTGCCGGTCTCCGCGCCTCTGCTGGGGACATTTTGGGACCGCCAGCCAGGGATCTTTGGCGCTCGGCTGCTGGGCTCGTAGCCTTCCGGCATTACGGGAGCGTGTCCGTTGTCCTGGCTGTCGGGGAAAGTCGATCTAAGTAAAGTGTAGGAACCCTGCTCTCTGCACTGTCACAGCTCCTTGGGTCGGCTGCCCTCTGTCTCCTCTTGCCTCATTCTTCCTCTCGGGGGTGCCCCACTTTAGGGTATAGGTACAGTATCCCAGCATGGTGGCCTACGAACCGAATTCCCTCCGTTGTGAAATCGTAATGCTAAATCCTAATCATCTGTCCTTTCATAAATGTCAGTTTTGGTAGTTCTCCATGCTCACCCGGTACACTCGCATATAGTGTGCTGTAAGTTACATCTGTATTCAAGGTCTTCTACTGCAAACTTTGCGTAAAGAAACCACGATCAAATAATATCGATACTTGCATAGTAAAGCCATGACAGAAATACTCTGCAGACAATTTTGGGAATGAGATTTATTGTTGAAAAGTTCATTGTTTTGTCTGCTCAAATGTTTCAACGGCATTTAACACTACATGTTATGAAAGTTATGATATGTACACGAAAGTGAATTGGTGTAAGGAAACAATAGTTTTCACTATAGTGGCTTCGCCTGTTGTAGCTCTCAAGCGATGTATGTACTTGGGCATAGCTTCTAGCTTTAACTCTACCTGCAATTCTTTCGGAAGAGGTGGGGGAGGTTGGGTGCAGCTTCCCTCTGCAGATAGCAGAATGCAAACGATAGTGGGCCTGTATAGAAAGTCGGGAGCGACCGGGTCGATATCTTAAGTTGTGAAATGGTATGGAAGATGGCCCAGTTACGTGAGTAAGCAGTTAAAGGAAGAAGGTGGGATAATAAATAAAATTAAATATGACTGTAGATCACTGACACTTCCGGAGTGTACCTAGCTTCCTTTCTCTGTGTTGTATCCTTCATTAAGTTCTGAGTGAGTTAGCTTATATAAGCTATGTTACACATGCACACTTGTCCATATACTACATGTAATCACCCATTATTGAGACTCGAATTCAATCGGTAAGTCAGCATACCAAGTAACACGCTGAGAAGCGTAACCATGACTATAAGAATGTGATTTTGGTTAACCAGGCGCCGTAGCAGATATTTCAATCACTTCAGTGGTGTTAAACGTTTGAAAATCTTACAAGATGAGCTGGAGTCTTCTGAAGCTTCTAGCATTTCATAATAAATTTATAAATGCATATATGGATAATACATACCTTAGTAGATGTAGCCCTAGTTGTATAAGAGGTTACTCAAAATTACCCAGAGTAAAAGTATACCTATAAAGTAGTAGAAAACTATAGCTTCAAGAACTTCTCTTTTACACATTCGAGCAGCATTATTAATGTTACTCTAAGGATAAAGTACTGAATGTATGACTTTTAACATAGAAAAAGCGTTTCTGATACGCGAATCTTTATGTTTTCTCCATACTGATATAACCAGATGAGTCAGCTGCCCCTTATTCTCGAGTTTTATGCAATCCGTATTTTTTAAACCAACCTGAAAACATCGACCCCATTACTACGTTACACCAGCGCATTTAACATGTATATTAAACACTCTATGAAATTAGTAGTAATACAGATGTTATCACATCACCTGTAGTATATTCGTAATTAGAGAGCTGATGTTTGCAAGTCAGCAAATATTCACTGGAACCAGTGAATACTATATGTACATATGTACATAATCTGTGGCCATGGAAAAAGTTAATTTCATTGATCATTGATAGGTGAATGAGTAACTAATTTCTGATGATAGCAGTTCTGTAATTTTATATAATTAATAATTAGTATTCCTAAAGATCTAAAATACAACAGCATTACAAATAAATCAATACATTCTTGCATTGATTAAAATGCTTTAGAACAACTTGAGTATCTGTAGTTTGGGTACCAATATACTGCATTCTCACATTACCTATACCACATCACCTTTGATTCCTAGTTGAGTTCAAATTAACATCACTAGAAATATTTATTTGTGGTTAAATTCATATGAAAATTCAATGCATGCTAATATTGCAGTTCTAACTATAAAATATGAGCGTTATTATAGGGTAAAGGTATCCAGGAAACTTTTTGTATACAGCAGTAGAAACACAATAACATTTATTCAGAGCTATGCCAGTGTTTCATTGCACACACTTCTGTAGTGTTTGATAAACAGCAAGTAAATAAATATGTTGACAAATATAACATGATTCATAACGTTATAAACAAGATGGATTGTCGCTTTTTGAGCTCTGTCTTCTGTGTACCAAAGTGTTACTTCATGACCTTGTATGTATGTTGTTTACAATAAAATGTAACTTGTCTTTTTGGTTTTACATGTACCTTCTGCACAGACAGCAACTTATCGATCTCTCTCTCCCTCTCTCTCTCTCTCTAACTCTCCCGAAATTGTGCAGTTCTCTATACATTGATTTTATTTATTTATTTGTCTCTTTTTCTTGTTTAGATGGCATCAGTACTTGTACTCGCTATTAAAACAATGTAGGTACATCCCATGCAACTTCCTTATAAACCAACATTTCTCTCTTCCTAACCGCATTTTGGAGAACAGCGAGCCGTTATGTCGTTTAGGCATTGTAGCGTAATTATTCCAGTTGTAAAAAAGTGCTCGTGCTTGATGTAATTTAGTAATTTTTACAGCTTTAAGCAGAGCAAAATAGAAAACACTAGATTTAGATAAAACATTGTTGTCTTAATGTAACGTATTACAATTGGTAAGTAAACCTAGTTGAGGTAGTTCATTAGAATAATGTCCTGTGTTTTCTCTGAATTAATAAGCGAATGCTACAGTCCATAACCAATTGCCTAATTGCGTTCCTAGGTCTATACAACAAAAGTAACCTCGAATTAGGGAATATGCTGGAAACATCCCATTCAGATGGAAACATGGTGTGTGTTCCGTTAACATTTACATAAAATTACTAGAACTCTATAGTTATCAAATGGGAGATCATTACATGGGAATAAAATTATAAACAATTTTTTGCTCAATTTATATTTATCTTTCACTTCATGATGGAAGTTTCCTGACAGTTTTGTGCCACAACTATCGCACCCAATTTTTAAATAGCATCCAATTATTTTCAAACATTTCAAGATACAGGCGGTTTTTATTAATAAGGAAAAACTAACCCATCCCTACCATATGCAATGCCTATCTCTCTATCACTTACCTTAATGTCATCACAGCACTTATTTGTTGTTTCTTTCTTACCTCCTAATCCTACAACTTACCTCTATTCGTAAGCCAGACATTTGGTATGAAGCTAATACGGGAAACATTCATCCAGGAGCTGATAAGGCCATCACTGCGAAGAATTCTGTCCAGCATCCTACTTCTACCCTTTCGCCGTTCACCTAGACTTGACCTTTGTTCACAGACTATGTGTTTCTGAATTAAGTTCAAATCAATAAGAGATTGGCTCGCCTGTTACGGAATACAGGAAACAAGGATTTTTTCACAGCTTTAAATACAGAAATCCTATGAAAATCCAAAAGCGTTGCCACGTTTCGGTGCCCTCGACTGTACGTAACTTATTCGTAATAAAATAACATCTTCCATAGTTAAACACATGTATTAGATATCAGTTCTGGGTTCTAGTTGGTAAAAGTGTATAACTAAAAGTGTCAGATATAAGATGTTTTGTTATCATTTTGCGGTTATAAAGTCAGGAGGTTTGTTGAGAAGCTCTGCAAGAAATTGCGCGTATAATAAGCCACTGAAGAGGCTCAGACACGTGTAGAAAAGGCGTCCTCCGCCTACCTAAGAGTTACAAACAAGGCTTTCCCAACGCAAAGTTGTTTAAAAGAGTTGCGTCATTACTTTGAGTCTTCCACCTCACCCAAGCTTTCAGTGGGGCTTATGAGCCGTGTAATGTCCAATACTGGGCGTATTTTTCCTTCACTTCTTTCTTTAGCCAGAATTTTTTGTTTCATCTTATTCCATTTTCTCTTAAACTTGTTGTTATTCTCCTTTTACTTCAATGAAGTATACCTTAACCAGAATTAGATTTACTTATATGCTGTATGAAAATATCATGCAAATGGCCTTCTTGCTCTTTTTTTACATACAATTGCACGATTTTGTGATAGGATTAAGATAATATTGCAAACATAATTTTCTAGCGACTGTTTGCACCTTTTTATATAAATAAATGAAATCAGAACCTTCAGGTACAACCATTTTTAATATCTACTAATTATGCAAAAAACCAATATAAAACTATAATCTATTCATAAAATTAGAATATGTATTTATTTTAAAATTTTCTTGCAAGATTACACAAACTAATTATTTTCAAACTTGGTGTATAGTATTGGACTAATCTCAATATATATTTAATAATTTTGATCAAGGGTGGTATAAAGTATTTGGAACCACACTGTTTTTATTTCAGTTTTTCTAATAAATAAGTAGGATAGTGTTTACAGTAAACTTTGCAGCTAAGATACATCAATAGGTTTAATTCTTAAGAAGTTTGGAGCAAATGTTCGTTTACATTTTCATCTATATAAATTAATTACTACGAAAAACAAAATGTTCCAATCACATTGCCAACACGAGAGAGAGAAAGAAACTTTGGCTGTGTTAATTCTTTCCTCGTGTTTAAACCCTTAGCAAATGTCCAGTAAAATCAACTTTATTTAGTATTATAAAAATATCATATCAGTGCATTCTATTAAACTTTGTTAAATTGTTCTTTTGCTGTTATCACAAAATAAAATATACTCCTAGATGTGACAATCTCCAATATGGGACTGGATTGGACTACTCTCAGGAGGGGATTTGGCAAGTAGGTCCAAGCTTCGTCTATTGTACCTATGGCC
>CM060948.1:38376024-38438524 GCA_030765055.1 Mantis religiosa
GATACTTATCCTATATCCGAACATAAAATCGGTGGAATGTGGCTTAAGCAATAAAATTAACGTGCATGTATACCTCGCAATGATTTGATATTTCTATTGTTCATATACAGAGATTGACGGGCATTAGATGCCTTTTAAGCAATTCTTATATTTTATATGTGTATCTTTCAGATACTTGGAGCAACAATGCTTTATTGGAAACTAGTGGAATCTGCTCATTTCTTCTTCTAATGCAAATGGGAAACCCAATATGGTGGGAAAATTATTAAAGTCGCGATGTTTAAGTGTAATTATTTGCTGAAAGGGAAATGATGCATTATTATAGAAACAAAATTAAGGAAAGCTGTAAATTTCTTTATGGAATATACGTGGGCCATTCAATAACTATTATTGGCAATATTTAAATTAACAAGAAAGAAACCCCTATTTAAACAGTCACATTGCTGCTTTGCTTGGCGGCAGCTCGTAATCTCCTCTAACATGAATAACCCCTTCCACACTTCAAAGAGACGAGGCATGCCATCAACAGCATCTTGTTGTATTAGTCCTCTGACAAATTTCTCTACAGCTGCTATAATTACCTGTCTCATTCTAAAGTGAAATGCTCTACGTGGTAATTTCAATTTCGTTGAAAAGACCAAAATCACGTGGGCTTACATCTGGGGAGTATGGAGGATGTTCCGGAATTTCCCAGTTTTGTTTACAAAATAAATTAGCCACAGGAGCATCTATGTGAGAACGGGCACCATCATGTAGCACAGTACGGTGGGAATTCAGGAGATTTGGACATATACGACGCACACCTGGTGGTAAATGGTGTTCCAGAAAGTACCTACCTGTAATATGCACTGTTCACACATTTTTCCACAGCAACTAAATGAATAGGAAGCCTGCAGTGCATAAGCAGCAATGAGCATGACTTTGAAGTAATCCTGTTCCTACAGATCCCATTCTGGACGTGCAGAATGATTGTGCTGCCGTTTATGTGAATGTCTCTTCTATTTTAATTTGCTTGCATTTGATACGACACAACCGGCTGAAAAATCGGTAACTCTTAATATTGAATTCATTCTTCATTGAAGAAATGCAGTAAGCTTCTGGGACTCCTTGCTCCGGCCGAAAATGTGGAAATGATTCCCTAATTGGTAAGGGCCGCTTTGGCATATAAAACTGCCTGTTGAAACTTCCCTGCATTTCTGCTTACTGTTAGTGGACAATTTTCTTCTAGAAGATCACAGCCAAGTGTCTCATTTTCAGTATATTATTAAGTACATCGCCAGGTAATGAAATAAGTGCAATAGTGGCGCAATGTTAACTTTCTGGATACCAAGTGGGGTACTTTAGCACCTAAACATGACTATTTTATTATTTCTAGTTGTTTGAAATACACTCCTGGAAATGGAAATAAGAACACATTGACGCCGGTGTGTCAGACCCACCATACTTGCTCCGCACACTGCGAGAGGGCTGTACAAGCAATGATCACACGCACGGCACAGCGGACACACCAGGAACCGCGGTATTGGCCGTCGAATGGCGCTAGCTGCGCAGCGTTTGTGCACCGCCGCCGTCAGTGTCAGCAAGTTTGCCGTGGCATACGGAGCTCCATGATCGTCTTTAACACTGGTAGCATGCCGCGACAGCGTGGACGAGAACTGTATGTGCAGTTGACGGACTTTGAGCGAGGGCGTATAGTGGACATGCGGGAGGCCAGGTGGACGTACCACCGAATTGCTCAACACGTGGGACGTGAGGTCTCCACAGTACATCTATGTTGTCGCCAGAGGTCGGCGGAAGGTGCACGTGCCCGTCGACCTGGGACCGGACCGCAGCGACGCACGGATGCACGCCAAACCGTCGGATCCTACGCAGTGCCGTAGGGGACCGCACCGCCACTTCCCAGAAAATTAGCGACACTGTTGCTCCTGGGGTATCGGCGAGGACCATTCGCAACCGTCTCCATGAAGCTGGGGTACGGTCCCGCTCACCGTTAGGCCGTCTTCCGCTCACGCCCCAACATCGTGCAGCCCTCCTCCAGTGGTGTCGCGACAGGCGTGAATGGAGGGACGAATGGAGACGTGTCGTCTTCAGCGATGAGAGTCGCTTCTGCCTTGGTGCCAATGATGGTCGTATGCGTGTTTGGCGCCGTGCAGGTGAGCGCCACAATCAGGACTGCATACGACCGAGGCACACAGGGCCAACACCCGGCATCATGGTGTGGGGAGCGATCTCCTACACTGGCCGTACACCTCTGGTGATCGTCGAGGGGACACTGAATAGTGCATGGTACATCCAAACCGTCATCGAACCCATCGTTCTACATTCCTAGACCGGCAAGGGAACTTACCGTTCCAACAGGACAATGCACGTCCACATGTATCCCGTGCCACCCAACGTGCTCTAGAAGGTGTAAGTCAACTACCCTGGCCAGCAAGGTCTCCGTATCTGTCCCCCATTGAGCATGTTTGGGACTGGATGAAACGTCGTCTCACGCGGTCTGCACGTCCAGCACGAACGCTGGTCCAACTGAGGCGCTAGCTGGAAATGGCATGGCAAGCCGTTCCACAGGACTACATCCAGCATCTCTACGATCATCTCCATGGGAGAATAGCAGCCTGCATTGCTGCGAAAGGTGGATATACACGGTACTAGTGCCGACATTGTGCATGCTCTGTTGCCTGTGTCTATGTGCCTATGGTTCTGTCAGTGTGATCATGTGATGTATCTGACCCCAGGAAAGTGTCAATAAAGTTTCCCCTTCCTGGGACAATGAATTCACGGTGTTCTTATTTCAATTTCCAGGAGTGTAGTTTATAATGATCAGATTATGTGATACTATTAAACGGTCCCAACTGGATTCTCCTATTGTTGAATTTTACAAGTAAATTTATCTATGCAGTAAATAATTACTGAAATGTTTAATGGTTTTTTTTTGGTAGTCCTCTTAGGATTCAGAGTGACAAGAAAATACACGTATATAAATACACATTGAATGCAGCTGCTAAAGCATTTTTAAGTATATTATAGCAAGGCACGGGAATACTGCTTAACAAATATTACAGAAATAATTTGAACGTGATTGATACAGTAGCCACAAATTCCTACGTTATATGGAAGACAAGAAAACCTGACGGGAAGGCTCTTGCACATTAGAGAAGGAGAAAATATTCGTGAAATTTAGGACAACATTTTACCGATCGGGACGCCTGTGGCCATCATTCCGGAAGCCCGGTTTCGATTACCATGGCCGACCTACTGACCCATGGGTATTTTCTGGGGTTTTCCCGGGTCGCGATGCGGATGCTGGGTAGGTTAATTATATCCCCCGAATTTCCTGTCCCTCCATTTCATCTCCATTATCATTTAATGCCATCTCTCATTTGGTGGTCTCTTGCAGGGTATAAGTGTCTGCAGTATCTCGGCGGTGCATGACAGGATGATATGCTCTGAGGAAAACTACTTCCTCCTCCGGTAGGTCGGTTGCCGATCTCTGCTCCTCTGCCGGGACCATTTCGGGACCGCCAGCCAGGGACCTCTGGGGCTCGGTTGCAGTGCTCGTTGCCATCCCGCAGCAGGGGAGCATATCCGTTGTCTTGGCCTGTCGGGGGAAGTCTCTATCTAAGTAAACTGTAGTTAACCTGCCTTCTGCACTGTCGTGGCTCCTTGTGTCAGCCGCCCTCTGCCTCCTACGCCTCATCCTTCCTCCCGGGAGTGCCCCACTTGGGGGATAGATAAAATGGACACAGCATGGTGACCTACGTACTGAAAACCTTCTGTATTGAAATCCAAATCCTTGGACAAAAATTTATAAATGTGAAGGAAAGAATGCAGAAGCTGGATGGAATGGCCGCAAACACGACAACACCAATGAATGAATTATTGTTTGGTGAAGATGCAATCCAGTGACACAGCAAAGTCCCTCTGCAATGGACGTTGCGAATTTTATCCTAGGAAATATGATCGGAAATGTAAAACAATACGTGACAAGTGCTATTCTTCTGTGTGTAGTGAATATATAGCTATGAAAATAAAAAATTTAGGAAACATTCCATTGCTTCAAACTCCAACGTATGTAATAAACTATAGGCACACATTTGAAAAAAAGTAATTTATATAATTTGTTACCAATTCGCTAACATACATTTTTCATTGCATAGTTATTGTAATGAATTAGTCTTTTACCATTATTGTGTTACTGTATGTGATGACTTTTGTTTCCGTAGCTGTGCCATGTCTTAATAGTACATTTTACTTTGGGTACCCTGGTACCCTCCCCCTTGGTATACCGTGTTATCTTTTCAGCTTGGTGTGTAGAAGGTTAATCACCTGCGAACGAGTACTAGAAATTGGCAAGTCGCGGTGTTTGCGTCCTAGTAGAACATGACGATTTGGGTGGATAATGGAATTGGGCTTGATAAATTAAAAGCAATACCGAGACATAAGTTGTTATTAACTGAACAGGTTGACCCCGCGGTAACGAGTGTGGCTAACATTTGGGGTCCCGGGTTCGAGTACCTTAACCGCCTACTCTGACCTAGGTTTTCTCGTGGAATTCTCTGATCGGTAGGTATATCCTGGAATGGTTTCTGATAAACCAGGATTACCTTTGCATGATTTTCGTTTCATTCTGTATCCTTGTCGTCTATCAGTTCTGCTTCACGAACACCTCGGTAGCGTAGATAGTAGCGTGTCTGCCTCCCGTTCAAGAGGTCCCGAGGTCGAATCTCGGTTAGGGTGAGTTACCTGGTTAAGGTTTTTCCGGGGTTTCTGCTTATCCTGAAAGACGAATATCGGGTAGCTGTAGCTCCATGGAACCCGGACGCATTTGAGCATCATTTTACACATTTCATTCATCGTCCGATATGACTTAACGTTGGAGGACGTAAATTACAAAAAGAAGTTCTGCTTCATGGTTTTCTAGTGTGAGGCAGCAATGAACAGATGGTGCAGATGCTTGCTCATAAGTAAGGTTATTCGCCTTAGATACTAAAGTGTTGTCCAGTTGATGCTTATTTCATCATCCTTTTTGGGCAGCTCCGTTGTGGGAATGTTATTCAAAGGTTTTCTCTAGTGTTTGTGCCTACATTCTGTAGCCTCCTGTGATTACTTCACCTTATCCCTCCCCTAATAGATATCAAGAGGTCGCAGTGCTAGAGTCGTCTTCCTCCGTGGTACCCTGTGTTGGTTATTTTTATTTAAAACCTGCATCACAAAATGAAGAAATAAAAAAGTCCCATGCCAGTGATTTCAACGAATTGGATTTTTTCTTTGCTATGGCAATGTTTTAAAATAGTGGTAAACAAGAAAAAAAGCTTTCCATCTTCATTAAACTGCACATTTCACAGATAAAGAACTTTGACAGTAACATGTTTGGCTTCAGTTCAGACCCGATAAGATTGATTATGAACGGGAATCAAACAGACAACACAAGAAGATTAGAATTAACGTGGAAGCACTACCACATGGAGTCAGACAGCATGTGAGTGACACGATTACAGCTTTATCGTGTTAACATTCCGACTGGTTGATCTTCTGAGCTCTACTGATTTCAACTTTTCTTTCTTTTGTCGTTCCTTTTATTTATGAATAATAGCTGGGTTTCAATGAATAAACAGTTGGCTATACCACGCGGTATACTAAGCTATGTTCCATATAATATTTTGAAGTATCTTTTAACTGCCACTTGGCTGTCAGTCACAAGTCATGGGGTAAATTGTTGTGTGATGCAAAGCAGTTCTTTATTTGACATGGATACTTATGTTAATATCTTCTAAGTTACTCATCCGATTTAGTTATAATAATCTTACGAATTAAATAACACAGCTAATAGCATGGGTAACACAGCTATTTAATATTTCTGTATTGTCAGTAAGTTCTTATTGAAAAGTAAATTGGAGGATCCTTAGTTTAAAACTTGCCTTTCACAATAACGAAAACACCTGCATCTATCATTGTAACTATGTTTTATTGGTTTTTTATCCTGTTCTTCCACTGCATAAGGCTTGTTGACGTCTTCGAAAGTACATTTGCCAGTTTTGGGAAGGAAATACAACGTGCGCTAAAGTTTTATAAACAGGGTTTAGCACCTTATAATTTCCCCTAATGCTACTCTTATTTTATAGACAGATTTCCTACAAAGATTATGTGTAGAACATACAGGTAATCTGCAGACGGTAAACTGCTTTGCATCTCTCAAGCGGTTTGTCCTTTAAAGTTGTATAGAGCACAATGCACATTTAGCTGTGAAAAATAGAACATCACTATAGCTTCATTTTCGGAACGTGTTTATAACATCTTTTATTGGAAATTGATCCCACAATTTCACAAAGACGTTCCAGATGGGTCCCGGATTTGATTCCTGGCTGAAGGTGGTAATTTTGCTCTTGTCAACATTAATTCCCAGAGCGGCAAGTTAGCGCAGTGGTTTCGTTCGCAACTCTCGTGCTGAGGGTCCGAGACCAATTCCCGGCTTTGAGGTGGCGATTTTAATTCGCCCTATCCCGTGCCTTCACCTCTGTCTAGCTCATGTGATGTGTCCCCTATGCCCAACGTGATTTGGAGTCCACGGTAAAAACTGTAGGTCCACTCACCTCATCATCATCTTCGCTATCACTCTATCATTGGAAGTAATGGACACCGCCCTCCGGGTGGCTCCACTTAAAAAATGGGTCCGGTCATCACGTGTTGCGGCGAGGTTAACCCGAAGGACAAGGTTGCCATATCGGGAGTGTTGGTATTGTCGCTAAACCGATCGCGATAAGGCGGCTTGTGCACACAAAGGAACTGATAGGCGGCACGGAGATAAAGGGTATGCATGAACAAATAAAGATAGCGGGAGATAAACGACTTGCCGGATCAGATGAAGCTTCCCGTCTAGAAAATTCAAGTTTCGTTTGGTGACAGAACATTCGATATCTAGTGATTGTTACAGAACAGTCTCGAATTATTAATAGGTATTTAAGGAAGGGACGACTCGCCAAGAGTCAGTCGGAAAGAGATTAGGTAACAGGAGTGTTGTAAACAGTGGAAGTTGATTAAGCTCTTTGTTGTAGTCATCGACCTTGTGTATGTGACTTAATTCTGTTACGTAAGAAGTGAACAGAGTGTATTTCTACGGAAATGAAGAATATTTTGAATATCTGCAAGTTGGGCTTTTAATTTTACGAACCTACTAAGTCACAGTTTACTGCATACATACATTATTTCCCATTCTCTCCATAGTCCGCAAGTGTGTGTGTGTGTGTGTGTGTGTGTGCGTGTGTGTGTGTGTGTGTGTGCATGTGTGTAGTATAATGTGTAAGACCCAAATAAAAACAATATCAACCGTACAGGAGTTTGGCGAAAAAAATGTGAAAAGGTATAACGCTGCCGAAATGAGCAATGTAGGAGGTGTAAATGGAGGAATACAAAAACGCATACACATCATACCCAAGAATTCGTTGTGTGTTACCGAAGTATACAAAGCAATAATAAATAACACATTAACAGGTAACATGTTTCGTTCTTAACGGGCAACGAGGTTTGTGCTGAATCAAATCGACCATCCACAATGACAGCAAGGCGTATGAAATAAGCATTTAAGGGGGTCCTAAGAAATTAAAACAATTTGGCACAAGATGATCTGCAGTAAACAGTCTGATGTCTTCTACACAAACGTTTGAAGTGCATACACACAATATCATTTTCAATATTTATGATAAAGGGAAGTTAGTACTACAAAAGGCGTGAGAATAATGCTTTGCTTTTGAACCATTTACTTTAAATTACCATCGTTGAGCGGTTGCAGGCCCTAAAACTCTTAAGGTGAGAAGGTGCTTCACGCGGGGTTAAAATTCACTTGTTTTATTTTTACATTTTATTATTATTCCATCCCCCTAGATTCCAAATATATAGTTAACAATTTCATTGAATCAATATTTTATATTAGTGGGCGTTAAGTTTTTTTCATGCCCGTTTTTGCAAGCATTCAGAAAAACGATCATAACTTCTGTAATACTGAACAGATATTTCTGAACTAAGCCTTGTTTTGTAAGGGATCTTTCAAGCTTTCTGCTGGTACCACCGTAACTCCAATGAGGCTAGCCTTTCTTTTGTCTTCGGCTGTGTATGTGAACAGTTATTTGCTCTGAATAATATTTTGTGGTAGTAATTGGTAAATATATGATATGGGTAGGCCAAAAACATTTGGAAAGAGAAAGTTTATAGGCATTCGTTTTAACAAAAACAGAACAGTAAATGTGGAAAATATAAATAGAATAGACAATAAAACCACATATAATATTGAGGTTAGTAGGCCCAGTTCACACAATACTTGTGCTAATCATGATAGTAGTCATATACAGAAATTGATGAACTGCGAGTCCTGAAAGTAGATAAAATGGTTGAAGAACTGGCCAAGAAGTCAATAAAAATGAAGAGCAACTTGAAAAGAACAAATGAGAATACAGAGGGTCAAGATTATGCAGCAGAACTGTTCTGACTCATGTAAGAACTCAGTAATCAATATATAAACTTTGAAGCTCTTTTTCTCAATTTCACATTTTTTCAGATTCCGATAGACTTTTAAAACTCTGATCAACAACAACATCTGAATTATTTTGTGTGTATTTAGCAGATCCATAAGAATAATAATAAGGAGGGATTTCTCTCTGAAATGCATTATATTTGTTTAAAAAATAAAATTATCTTAAAATGCAGTGCTTTTTTAACAAAAACTAAAAAACTATAACAAATTATCAGTACAAAATTTGCATATAATAATAGTTATTATTAAAGATAAAGGTTTTAAGAACGTGCCTTAGAATTTTCATGTACATTTTAGTAATAATTTGTTAGTAATATGCACCCAAAAGTCATGGAAATACCATTGTGGAGATAAGGCAGTACCTTCTCACCTTAAGTTCCATTCGTCGTCTCCACTTCTCTGTTTCCACCTCGGTGGCCTAGATGGTAGCGTGTCTGCCTCACGTTCAGGAGGTCCCGAGTACGAATGTCGGGTAACACTAAGTTCTACGGACCCTGGGCCTATTTGAGCATCATTTCGTTCATTCTATTCGTCGTCCGATGTGAGTTAACGTTGGAGGACGTAAATTACAAGGGAAAAAACTTCTGTGTGATTTTTCAAGAGTGGTTAGAAGAAGATGACTTCGCCCAAACAAAGTTTTATGAGAACACTATTTTTCATATCTGTGACAACTATCAACTCCATCAGCTGCTACTAAACTCCTTATATGAACTAGGAATATAAGGTGAACATTTCTGTGAATGAACCTACTCAAAAAGGCCAAAACGAATTTCCTAGATGTTGCAAATGGCACACAATGGTTATTTGTTTACCGTAGCTACGTATCTATAGCTTTAAGGCCCATTCTAAATATATATTTCGCACTCGTGATAAGAGTCCTTTAGGTTTATCCCGTCATAGTTACTGCACTATCATTGCTCCAAACCCAGGAGTTATAAACAAACCTATAATTTTATAGTGGAATTGCCTTTACACATTGTTAGCAAGGATTGATGAGCTAAATACGTCCTGCTTCACTTTCAGTAGAAGTACACAATTTCCCATGGAGACATTTTGGGAAGCCTGGTAATACATCAGCGGTGACCGTATTGTGACACTTTCCAACCCTCCTTTCGCTTCGGAACACTGACAGAGAATTCTGTGCTCATCTCGATAGGACAGTACAAATTAAGTTTTCCTCTCACCGAAATAAAGCCTTGAAATTACAGTGATGAACCCTAAAGCCAAACTATGAAATGTTTGCGCTAAGCTGCAGCTCAGTCTGCTGCACCTGAGCATGTTTCTAATTCCACAATTCTCAACGTAATTGCTCATTAGTTTCAAACATAGAAATTTCCAAGAGAATGCATTTCTCTTGTTATGCGCCTGATGGGAAACTGTTTACTACATAAATGCAAGAAAATATGTTGTTAAAATATATATGATGAGCCTATTATAAAAGCTAATATGACTGTAGGAAAGTTTTTTTGTATTATATTATACTCAAAAAGTGGGAGCATCCATATGTGACAAAAAAGTCCATAATTATAAAATACAAATGAAAGTTGTAGATTACTAAAATAGCTATTATAAATCATCAGCAGGTACAATATACTTTTGTGGGGTGCTAAATGAGCAGTTGTTTCTGTTCTCATAACCTAAGAAAGACAGAATATGATCATTGTATTCCAGAAAATTAATGTACATTCTCATGGGCATTGAAGTTTAATGATTTTCTAAATGCTGCTTTCAGTAGTATGTGATGTGGTCGCAGTGGAAGAATTGCTTAGTCCTCAAATTCTTCAGGTTTAGCCTCTCCTGAAGTTTTCGTGTGGGGTACTATTAATGACACTGTCTATGCATGGACACCTAGAAAACATAAAATGCTTTAATTCCTTCTTGTGATACAAAGAAAATGGCCTCAATTGCAACAGGGTGATCAGTTATGCAGAGTGCACAGTGGGAATTATGTTGAACACAGATGAATCTCGCAATTACAGTGTTGTATACACAAATTTTCAACATATAAGGTCCTTTAGCATATGTTTCTCGATGTTCCATTTTATTTGGTCCTAAGTCTAATAGCTCCACCTAATTTTTGTTCTTAGAATGCATGAAAGGGCAACAAAAATGAATTTTATAGTTCATAGATTAATATATATAATTTTTGTTATTAAACTTGATTTACCTTTTCTTGTTAAATCAATTTTTCATCTTACGAGGGCTGTTCAATAAAAAATGATCCCATTTTTTGCCAACGTACCTTTATTGATCCTCATAATTTTGATGGTTCTTCTAAAAATAGTCTCCCCTGAATGCAATTCGCTCGTCCCAGCGTTTCTGCCAGTCTTCAAAGACATGCTGGAGACCATTTTTGAGAGATCCTTCAAAATCGCATCTGCAGCCTTCACTAGTGCTTCTGATGATGGATAATGCCTGCCACGAAGGCGTGTCTTCAAGCTAAGGAATAGAAAAAAGTCACGTGGGGCTAAATCTGGACTCTAGGAAGGGTGAGGGATGCACTTCACGTTGATATTTGCAAGATATTTAGCAACAACATTGGCAATATGCGGCCGAGCACTATCGTGGTGCAGCATCCAGCCTGCCTCATGGAAATGTGGTCTTTTGCGCCTGATGTGGACTTGCAATGATTTCAGGATATCCTTATAGTATTGTCCAGTTACTGATGTATGTGCAGGTACAACATGCTGATAAACCATTCCATGAATATCAAAGAATGAGATGGCCATAACCTTCCCAGCTGAAGCAAACGCATTTGCTTTTTTGGGGGTTGGTGATGAAGGAGATTTCCACACTGAGCTTTGCTGTTTGCTCTCAGGATCAAAATGATGTAGCCAAGTTTCACCAGCAGTATTTACGTTTGAAAGAAACTCCGGATTTTCCTCTAACATCAACTTTAACTGCATTTTACCTCCATTGCAGCGGTAGGCGATACTGAATATGTCTGAACTTGCCTGGTTCTCACAGGCGGGAATCAGGAGTACGAACAATGAAACTACTACATCGTGTTTGTTTCATATTAAGTTAACAGAATACAATAAGATTGAATTTTAGTGCGAAAAATCATTACCGTAAAAAGATTATGGCCATTCTTTATTGAACAGCCCTCGTACTTTAGGACTACCATTGATAATAATAAATTTAATTGAAATTACTGTATTACACAAGTATAAGGATTGTTACTTTGTGGATTCGTAGAATTAAAAGTCAAATTTGCAGAAATTCAAATATACTCTTTATTTCCGTAGAAGAACATTTTACTCAACCCTTACAGTAGCAGAATTATGTCACATACACAATTACAATCTTCCAAGGTCGCCGTCCACAAACAAATGCGTTCACTTTCAAAACACTGCTGCAGGAACACAATTTAGTTCCGATTACACTCTCACTAAACTGGCGATCGCGGCTCCATTTTATACGTCCATAGATATTCCTAGAGGTTTCTGGAATGCTCTGTAACAAACAAGAAAGAAATCTAATCTTCCAGTCAGCTGTCTGTCTCTTTATCTGTTTCGGCAAGCTTTTATCTCCGCGCTGCACTATCTGTCCCTTATCTTCGTCGGCCGCCAGTCACGACAGTATTATATTTTGTGACAGTTTAAACAGAGTGGACATGCAGAGCAAACTTAACGCTTCAAATTTACATAAAGCTACAGTAATACTATTTTTTAAGTGAGGTGTGCTATACTTGCCTGTATTTCAAAAATATAAATAAGTGTTTCATCAGGTTATAAGTCGTAGATAATCTACTCTGAAGGCACAAGTCTACACCGCAAACCACTCGAACAGTCAGTATCCTGCTTTAAAAGCGTCTGTTTCCCTTTTAGAGAGAATGAAGTTTCCTTGCTGCTTTGTAATGCCTTAGGATAGCCTCGCCAATGAAGCATCGCAATGCACGCTCCTATATTTTTACACTTAATGAAAAATAAGTCTACAATTCTTCTAGTAGTTTCCATAAAAAAACAATATTTACCTTGAGAACCAAGATGAATCTCAGAGCAGATGCATTGGAACATTATTTGCCCTTGAAAATATTTACCAAGCATTATGGCTCATATTGTGAAGTCTATGGCGCATATTCAGGAGCCCTTGGAATCCCATAGCCAACCCTTCTGACCCATAGGTGTTTCTAGGGGATTTCCCGGATGGCTAGACGACTCCTGGCAGTGACTATATCCCACGAAATTCCTACCTCTCCATTTCACCTCACTTCTATTACGTCACTTTTCTATTCACTTCGCCTTTATCCTAAATTTTATGTCGCTTTGTTCTGGAATTACGTAACTTTCAGCACTTTAACAGATACTTTAAAACAATGATACATATTAGTATGTCTTAAAACAAAAACCATCCCGCTAATGAAACATAGAGAATTAAGTACTTATGAAAATAGATTATGTTTTCTTACTGATAAATAATATACACATATGGTTACCAGTAGGAGCATATGAATGTAGTAATACACATATGAGCATTTCATTATTTTTATGCGTCTTGTCTTCTATTATTGGTATGTTATTGGAGAAAGAGAGTAAGTCCTTCTTTCCTCCCAGCCAATCACTTTCAGGGTTTCCGTGACCATCATGTTCAGAATGTCAAACAAGGATGCCTTAATATGCCCCACGGTCCGTTTGTTTACATTACACCGCTTACTCACGCCACGATGAGTCTGTGCATGCGCAATTAGGACCTTCTCGAATCATGTAGCAAAGCTCCAGTGATAATTTGGACCTGCTGTGGTCAGAGTCTGTGAATGCAAGAAGTTTACCTAAGTGTGAAATTTGTGAATATTGGGCTAGGCTTTTTAAGTTTTACGAAATTATATAAGGCAGAAAGCTTTTTTGTGAAATATTGTAATGAAATTCTGCTCATTACACTCTAAGGTGCATTGTCAGAGAATCGTCTCCTTGAAGCACCAGAACTTAATGTATGGATGGCATTGACTTTCCATTATCCAGTATTTGTGCCCAAAAACCTTAACTAATGATGTACTAAAATATCATAGTTTTAGTATCACAGAGTGCAGCAATGTAAATTTAGGATTGATTAAATACTTAGGTCATTCAATAATTAGTAGCAACATTAGAATTAACAACAAATAAAACATTTTTGGAGCAGTAACATTATTACAATGCTAAGAAGTAATCTCCTCCAACATGATGAACTCGCCTCCACACATCAGGGAGTCGATGGATGCCATCCACAGCATCTTGTTTCCTTAGTATCCGAACAGACTGCTCTACTGCTGCTGTAATTGCCTGCCTGGTTCTAAAACGAACTCCTCTAAGTGGAAGTTTAATTTTCCCTTACTAGTTCAATACAAGTCCAACAACGATGTTCTTCCAGCAGTGCTCTAACATCATTCGATTGCACATCATTACTTGCTGATTACGGTCTGCCAGCTCCGCGATTTTGATGAACGTCTTGCCTTCCTCTGCGAAATACACTCGCCCACCTAGCCACGGTGATATGTGGTAAAGTCGGTCTATCACAAACTTCCAATAATTCTGTATGGAATTGTGGAGCATTGATACCTCCTGCAACCTGAATTTTAAATAAGCATATTTGTTCGTATTTACTAAACAAATTTAGAGAGCTAAAGATAAGAGCCTGCAATTAAACTTATTAAAACTGTCTTATTAAATGAAATTATTGTCTTCGAACTCATATCCAACCAACAGTAGTTGCTCTTATTTTTATGGTTATCAGCTTACAAAATTTATCGCTGATAGCGCTAAATGCAGGCAGTGTTGCCACTAATTTTTGAATGACCCGTGTATAATGCAGCCGTAATATTATATATTTTGTAACAAACCACAGGTAGCAGAGAGGGACATCCCGCCTCCAGCGACCTATCCAGCTATATTGATCCTACCACCATTGAGGTGGGAGGGATGAAGTGTGGGAGACACAGAAGGCTACTGGCCAGAAGCACAGGGGCCACAGAGACGCAGATGTCACTAACATTTCCTCCCTGGAAGACCTGCCGCACCAATAGTGTTGCACAGAGAGAACGATAAAAGATGCTGGCAATTAGGCAGCCCTCTGGTGTTCACAAGAAATACTCTTGCCGAGAAGCAAACATCCGCTGCATTTTTCGCTAGCGACTCACGCCATGAAATTTGAAAGCACACACTGAGCATAAAAATGTAACGGAATGAGAGGGAAATTACTCTAAATAACAGGAAATAAAGTTTTGATAGAAGAGAAAACACATAACTATCGGTTATCGAGCAAGGAAAACCATGAAACACCTGAGTCACAGTGGGTGGTAAGTAGGAATCGAATGCAAAGCTCTTACGGAGCCAGTTCGGGCAGACGGGCAGTAATAATCAAAGAGGCAGGGATTATTTCATTGGTTACATTTCTGGGCTTAAACTACAAGCATCCCACATTTCTGGACGAGTTTCCCATCATTCTAAGTACCGAACAAGTAGGTTTATTAAAATTAATGCAACAGGCTTCTGAAACCCACGCTTGTGTGACTTAGAAAGGAGTTTGCCAAAGTGAACCTCTCTGAGATCTATGTATAGGTACACACTTTCCATCAACGCTGTTATCCCCTCCGGCAAATTACACTTAATGAAATGTACAGCGAACCGGATTTGAATTCAAAAACTGATTTTCTGTTTCGCATCAAAAAAGCAAAAATATTTCTCTACCATGAAGTATGGAGGCGCACAGGTATGTTCCAATAGTAAAAATTACCATTTTTCTTTAAATACAATTATCTGTTCCTTGAACCTTTCTAAATTAGTGTGAACCTTTCTTCAGAGTAACTGAACCTATATTACATATAATATGTTAACGAATTCCTGAATTTAAGAATTTTTTCTCTCGAGTATAGTCAGAAGAACTTAAGTAAGTTTAAATTACGAATTAAAAACACGTTTGTCTTAGTAGCCTAAAAATACTCAAAGATTATGCTTGAATATTATTGAAGTAAGGTGCCACAAGTGTTAGATGTACCAGCTTTTTTCAAAAGCATTGCTTAAGACATTTTGTGTCTACGACGGCTGTTCAATAAAGAATGATCACAATTTTTACGTCATAATTTTTCACACCAAAATTCAATCTTATTATATTCTGTTAGCTTAATATGAAACAAACACGCCGTAGCGGTTTCATTGTTGGTACTCCTGGTTCCCGCCTGTGAGAAGCAGGCAAATTCAGACATGTTCAGTATTGCCTACCGCTGCAGTGGAGGTTACATGCAGTTAAAGTTGATGTTAGAGGAATATCCAGAGCTTCCTTCAAACGTAATCACTGCTGATGAAACTTGGCTACATCATTTTGATCCTGAGAGCAAACATCAAAGCCCAGTGTGGAAATTTCCTTCATCACCAACCCCCAAAAAGCAAAAGTTGTTGCTTCCACTGGGAAAGTTATGGTCATTTCATTCTTTGATATTCATGGAATGGTTTATCAGCATGTTGTACCTGCACATACATCAGTAACTGGACAATACTACAGGGATGTCCTGAAAACATTGTAAGTCCATATCAAGCGCAAAAGACCACATTTGCGTGAAGCAAGCTGAAAGCTGCACCATGATAATGCGCGGTCGCATATTGCCAATGTTATTGCTGAATATCTTGCAAAAATCAACGTAAAGTGCATCCCTCACCTTCCCTATACTCCAGATTTAGCCCCATGTGACTTTTTTCTATTCCCTAACTTGAAGAAACGCATTCGTGGGAGGCATTATCCATCATCAGAAACAGTGGTGAAGGCTGCGAAGGTGATTTTGAAGGATCTCTCAAAAATGGTTTCCAGTATGTCTTTGAAGACTTGCAGTAACGCTGGGACAGTTGCATTGCATTCAGGGGAGACTATTTTGAGAGGCAGCATCAAACTTATGAGGATGAGTAAAGGTACGTTGTCAAAAATACTTTGATCATTCTTCATTAAACAGCCCTCATATTTTAAATAATTGTATAGTCCTTCTTTACATTACGGCAACTAACTAGTAAAACTAGTAAAACTACAGTTAACTAGTAAAATTTCATGCTAAATGTGATTTTAATTTGAGCAGTAGAAGTCGTAGGAAATCGTAGGAAAATCATTGCACAAACTCCCTAAGATACACATATTAGAATCACAACGTAAGAAAACTATTAATTACAATAAAAGGTTATCTACCTTGAATTTCCTGTCTCTTCAAAAGAGGACGCTTAAATCAATGAACTCTACCTCATTTCCGGAGTCTAGTGTCAGTAATAACTCATAACGTCTTTTGCGCATCTAGGTTGAGTACCCGCCTGAATATGAAAGTAGAGGAGTTAAGTAGGGAGGTGACGTTTGAAGGGCTGGACAGCAATTTCTTTCCTTGCTTATTCGTTACAAAGTGAAAGATGCATGAAAAAAGGGAGTAACATTTAAACTAGCAATCTCTCATATCCCTCTTCCATCTACTTGGAGACTCAGATTTATCATAGGTGATACAGTTGGATGATGGGGCTCAGTGAGCAGCAGACTCATTAATAAACACTTCCAAACATAATAAACGAATATATTTTAGTTAAACTCTATGCATTGATCTTGTTGTTCCTCCAATCAGGCAATACCTATTGTGAAACATATGGTTTTATTTATTTATTGAGTTTAGGATGGTCAACTTTCAACAGTATCATGTGTATTCTGACAACTACAGCAAATTCATAAGAATAAAAGTGCACTTCATTGTTTGCACTATATTCAGCAACTAAATGCGTAGCTGAAAGGGTGTCAGATGGTAGAGCTAAGTGGTAGAGTAAAGTAGGAGCAAGATTAGAGATAAGGAGATAGAGTAAAGTAGGTAGAGCTAATGCAGAGACAGCACCGATTCCTATAAGATGCCAATTTACAATATCCTATTTATTAAGTTGAAGTACAATGCTTCCAAGTATTCCTCAATCATACACGTGATTCCATAACCGTAATGCAAATATCTCCCTACATGCTTCTCTTCCTCCTCCTGATAAGAACCATGATACTCTGCCTACAAATAAATTCCAAAATGGCTTCTGCAGTTCAATAAGCTAGGGCATATCTGACCTAGATATCATAAATATTATATGGCTATATTATTTCATTATTACACTTCAGGCAATAATTTCAATCATTTGAGGGGTGGTTGGATATTATACACATCAGGTGTATGGTATTCTCTTGTCATTTAACTGCAATTGCTACACTATAGCTCGAGTTAACCAACACTGCATTGGCTTCCAGGTAAATGGCCAGTAGCTTTTTAGTTAATCATATCCTGACAGCTCCAATGTGACGTTTCGTTACAATAATATTTTCAAGGCGCACTGGCCCTGGAATCGAGTATTTTAAACTTTCAAAATTTTTAAACCTTTGATCTGTGTATATTTTACCACGTGTCCGCTGAAAGTGGTGTTTACCTGCAGCTCTGAGGTAATGGTGCGAAGAGACTGATGGAATACTCGTCATCAGAGTAGGCATAAAACGGAATACTTTAATCCTCATGGGAGTTAATCAAGAAGCTACTAAGAATCAGTGGCTCCAGGCCAAACATTTTCTCATAGTGACTCAATACAACAGAGCGGGGTGGCTCCACGGTAACTTGTGCGTACTTACATTCGGGAGGTCGTAAGATCGAAAACAATGGCTTAATTTCCGACACATGTTGTTTTCTAGGAAGTTTTCTTGTGCCATAAGGTGAATTCTGGGAAAATTAATTATATGGAACAATACGCCTTTCTCTCCATATATCCTTACTTCTCATTTTGCTTCACACATATCTTCAGTTTACGTTCATTCTGCTAGCTGTATCAAATCTGTGAGGCATGGCATGGCAGGGAATTTTATGTCTATAAACCTTGGTCTTACCAGTCAAGAGTGGGTATAGTGGCTGAGTCTCGGGCTCCTCACCAGTGTGAGTGAAAGCCTGCAAAGGAGAGCGGAGGCTCCCGACCAGGGAGTCTAAATTTGTAAACTATAGAGCCTTCCCTTCTTTGGCCGTGTCTCTAAAATCTATGCATTGTGTCTGCTCTCACCTCACCTCTCCCTCCCAGTGGGGCGTCCAGCGAAGAACACAGATACAAAAAATAGGTCTCCTCCGAATACCTCATACATATCACACCACATGCACCCTCTTTAACGGTAGTTTCTGATGGAGATAGGCAAACGATATAGCTGCCATACAGTAGAAATTATTCCTAACATAATGTGTCGTGAAATTTACCATTTTCAACCTTTCTATCATTATATGTTTACCAGCATGGGAACTTTTGTGAATGAACTAGGTAACTCAGCTGACATTTTTCTGGATATTTTACACGGAATGCTTTACTTCATTCTACTAATACTATTTTCTTCATTTAGTTAAGGAGTTTTGCTAACACCGTCCTAATATAATCTACTCGCCCACGAGAATTAACTTGATGGATTTTTAAGTTTGGCAGGAACGTCATAAGCAGTAATGACAAACTCCTGCGTAAGCGAAAGCATTAATAAATTGGAAAACTTTCTGAGTTTGAAACAGCAGCCATAAGAAAATCACTCAGAAATGGCGATCGATGAAGTAAACCGCAAAGAATTTGGAAGATGGATATCCTTGCAGTCCGAACGTGGGCTGGAATATTTTAATATTACAGCCAACGCTTCATTCAAATTAAAGAGATTAAATAGCACACACTAACAATTATTCATGTGTCGTTACATAGTATTACAATGTAGACTTAAAATACAATGTAACGAAGCTGTTGCTCAATGAAACATTTCTGTACGCAGCTCGCAGCTTTACTAATTCTAGAACAAAACGTTTAAAGCAAAAGAGTTGCTTGAGTAAGCTTTTAGGCTATTTTACTTCAAAGTAAAACAACCATTTAAGGAAATACTATTATAGTTTTGTCATTAGATTATATTGAGGTTAGAGCAATCTTGGTTGACAGCATAAAATGGAATGACTAAAAATAGTGACGTATTACGCACGTTTGACTACCTTCCGGCACAATATATGATTTGTAGCGATATTTTCGCCTGCCCATTGTTCTAATATAAAATAAACTAGTAGATGTTACTGATTTAGCAGTTATTAATAATTATGGAAACAGTTAACTGAATAGAAAATATCCATGATTATTATAATAGTATTTCTTAGAAAGTATCCTGTGTATAAAATATGTATAAAATCGTGTAGACGATAACATACATAGTCTTAGGTTCTCCGGGATGTCTGCTAGGTTTCAGCGCAAATAACGGGACAACTTCCGCTGTTGCTTACCCCTTAACGTGGCCATAAGGGCTATTGGCCTACCCATTTGTATAGTCAAAGAAAGGAATTTAAAGTTTATGGGGAGTTTAGAAAAGGGCAGAATGTTGCAGTAGAATGGAGGTAGTCCAGCGAAGTCAAAGGTAGGGAGAAATGTGCCGTAGTAGCTTTAAGCGACGTTAAGAAATTTGCATCCAAAGGAGTGCGAGGTGCATCCGTCGATAGTTTGAGTACTCTCAGATTAAGATAATTATCTTATAGCTTCGAGCATATATATTTCGGAATAAATTCCGCGAATGCCGCCTAAATGACTAAAACTTGCATACATCCGGGTAACTCGACGCCGAAACAAAAGAGCAGACGACTTTCTTGTTCAAGAAACCCGAAGAAAAAACCCAAATTTCCAGTCCAACTAGAGCACCTACTTCATTGTTTAGTAGTGATACATATAGGGGAGATGCGCCCAGTACCGCGCACCTAAGGATTCTTTTTTCCAAAATTAAAACAAAATGCAATGGAGAACAAGTAGCGTGTTACTATTATCACGAAGCTAATAACATATAGAAACAGCATTAGTAATCAACATTCATGAACGCGAGTAATGTTTGCTTTTAAAAACTAAGGTAAATATTAGTGACAACTGCGCATCTCAAGAAGTGTTTCCCCGTGCCGTACAGACGTAAATAAATACATATTTCTAAACAAAGGAAAATGAACTCCATAATAAATCACAAGATAATTTTTCACATCATAATTATTGTATTTTTTGAGATAAAACAGAACACGCTAGCATGATAATATATTTTTCAAAACGTTCTCTAGATAATATCACAATAAAATAAAAATATCTTAGAACGAATGAAACATTTTTAAACACAGTGATCATATCTATAAAAGTCAATGTTCTCTTGTCCTGTACATTCAATATGTGCCCAACCCTTGCACGATACACACTGAACCCAAGCCTCGTCTGTGATTTCTAAGCAAATGATACACTCTGTTATAACACTTCAATCGACACTAGTTTTGGTTCCAAAGTTTAATTTTCTTTTCGTCTTCTAAGGCTCTTCACTATTTCCACTTTCTGTTGGCACAGAGTTACAGCTAGGTTCTCTATTTATAGTTTTATTAATGTAAGTCTTGCGTCCCTTTGCTATTGGTGTTTTCTTCTGTTTTTGTGCCTTTTCCTGCAACATCAACTTATACAGAGTCGATGTTAATATTTCAGCAATATATATTGCTACTCTCAGGCTCGTTGATCTTTCCACCACATTCTTTATTGCTAGTTTCATATGTTCTTCTAGCCATTTTCCTTTCTTTTTAGCCTCCATGTTGACAGGAATGCCTATAAACAAAAATTAATCTAATGTCAGTGCAAGTTCAGGGGATAAAAATATACCTTCGCTTACGGTACTGTGAAAATTGCTATCTTACGGTACTGAGCAACTCACACGTACGTATATATAACGTCATAGCACGGCCCGATTCTTTTAAACCGATACTGTATTTTGTGTTTGTGTAGTCTACTTAATACCAAATAATATGAGTACAAATACTTGCAAATACTTCGCCGGACAAGGCAGCAGCAATGTCAGGAAGTTATTAACAACACAGCTCCAGTTCACTACACGACTTCTCTAAACAATAACTTCTGATTCAACGGTCAAAGAGGAGGGAAAACTTTCCGTTGGTAACAAAGATAGTTGTTTGTCTAAATACACACCATGTCCACTGCGGATTATTCGAGATAAACATTTCCAGAAGTAGTTTACTGAACATGTTAAGGGGAATAATGGAATATGTAGGCTTTAAGCGGTTGTCAAATCTTTAAAGAGCGGGTCACTAAGCGACGGAAATTTCTTTGCATGGTCAACAGTGTTAAACCTAACTTAGCAATTATGTCTGGTATTTAATATACCTTTATTTAAAATAAAATAATTTAATTGAAACCAAATTAATCCATGATAAAATGTAGAATCATGTTTAATGCAATAAAAATAATATGCTGTATTTAAAAATATATAGTGTTCAAAATGGGGAATGAAAAACAAGCAGAACAGAAACATCTGAATGTTCAGACTCGAGCTTCCCTACTCCTCAAGAAGAAATTAATCAAATTGAGGCTGAGAGAATGTAGTGACCAAGCGATAGCTTGATTCTCCATCAGGTCCATGAAGTAAAAATAGTTTAGTTCATATGTTCTCGCAAAGCCAATGAGAAATGTAAAGCATTTCCAGCATGTTGTAGTCATATTGGACACCAGTTAATGCTCAGTGACACATTTTCTACAAATAAGAATAAAACGTTTTGCAACGAATGTATATGTCCCTTCAACCAAAAAGAAAGAAAATTTGTATCAATGTTATGGTGTGAAGTAATTCTGACCCATATTTTACAGAAAACTTCTGCTGAGGACACTCTCTACTTCACAAATGCACGCCACGTGTTGACATACATATCTCTTTAATGAGTTTAAAGCAGGTCCATATCTTCTGACCACGGTCTCTTGGGTCAACAATACAGATACAATACCAATAATTCTTGACGCAGCAGTAAATCCCAAAATGTACGCAGGGATCAAAGTCTGCTAGAATACCCCTGTATGTACCACAAGACATTGTTAGCGCCTAGTGCACTCGCGATAGTGACTGATGATAGATGGCTCCTCAGCAATTCTATGCAGAACATTTTCTTAAAACTGCTGTGCGTTGAGATCGTCTAGCACCCTTTTTACGTTGAAGGTTCTACACCCTCGTAAACGATTATCGATGTGCCGGGGAGAAGTGGTTGGCGTCTACCGGGATATCTTTCTTACCTTGTACAATGCCGCAGCTGCTAAACCATTCTTCCTGTCTCATCATAAATAAGGCGCACATCAGCAAGCACAGAAAATTTGCAATTATGTTCCATTCAATCTTCAGCTTATTATCCAAAGTAGAATTAAAGCAGTTATTATACTTATTAATCAGAAACTTCCCTTGACCATGCGTATTGCACCTCTTCTTTATATTAAATTAAAAAATGAAATTAATTTAATGGAAAGAATCAAAACATGAACTACGTAAACTAAGATGTTTTCTGCCACCTCGGGCCACACGAGAAGCTAACAACTGTCTCTGGAATAGGCTGAATAACATCAGCGTTGCACTGCATTATAATTTGTTACTTGTCTGCGTTTTATTCTCAAAATACTCCCTGATGACAAAGATGATAAAATTGCATCTTTGCTAGGTCATCATTATCCTTAAAGAAGGCATGGACGATAAACCTATAATTAATTATTTATCATAGATTATCAATGACTTCATTTATATATCACATATGCTTAGAATATACAAAATTAAAAACTACTTATGGTGTATTAGATCTGGGTATTTCATTCTCCTATTGTATTAGACCTATGCAGAGAATATCCCATATTGTGCTGCTAAACCACTTTTACATTTACTTATTTATTTAGTTAGCTAGTTATTTTATTTATTTATTTATTTATTTATTTATTTATTTATTTATTTATTTATTTATTTATTTATTTATTTATTTATTTATTATTTAGTTATTTATTTGTTTGTTTATTTATCTATTTAGTGTAGGATTACTTAAGAAACTCTGAATAATTCACATTTACTGAGTTGTGCTATGAATGAAAATAAACACTGCTCTCTGAAAATCAGCTAAAAATACTATTGAGTACATTCAAAGGGGACATTTTCGGAGCAACAGCTCTTCCTTAGTATGTTGTAGATGTGTTATGAAAAGGTGTAGCTTTCTAATAACTATCCCTTCAGGTACTATTAGCAATCTCATTGAAAAACGATGGAGACCTTAGAGTAAAACATTCAGAAATGTTTTAAAGAGCGTTTTTTTTAAGAAAAAGTTGGTAAATGTTATGAAATAAGTGATCATGGAAGTAAATAATGCCGTGTCAATAAAAACAATCATATCTACAAACATTTATTTATTTTCCAAACAGTTGACAACCGTTTTAAGTAGCACACTGTACTGAGTAATGAATTTGAAGTATATTTACACACACCCACACTCGAAGGGCAATCCACACAGTGAAGAGTGCTCCCCCCCCCCTCTAATGACCAGGGAGTTACCGAGCTGTCCCAAAAGGACGCCCAGCTCCTCCGTGGGGCTTTCCCTAGGGCAAGACCTAGAGACTAACAAGCCCCCCCCCCTCTGTTCCTATGGACTCAAGACGGGATGGAAGTAGATACGTCACTTATGCGCGCCAACCCCAAAGGTAAAGGCTACTGATATGACCTCGGTGGGGCCACCTGGTGATCTAGCACATCTTCTACTAGCTCTGCAGGCTAAGGCTAGTACGCGGGAATATATGGCTTCCTCAACCCCGTCCGGATATCGGGAACCACTGACCCCTCGAGTCCAACCCAATCCGAACTCCCATTCTGGAAGGGGATCGGCAGTTAGGCCCTAGGTTCCTCTAATAACGTCAGAGGTACCACGAGAGCTAGGGGTCCGCAGCGCTCGCACCACAGCAGCTGAAGGGGACGGATCCCCTCCCCTACGGAGAAAAAAAAACGATTACACACAAAGAGAAAAAAGATTACCTTGGAAATAAAATTTTCTCTTATTTCGTTGGGATTAGATTTAGATTCAGTATATTTTTATGTAATCTACCTAGGGTTTCTGTAGATTATCTTATAATATATAAGTATTAGGACTTTTTTTTTTTGGTAACCTAAACTTTGAGATGACGACGAAGAGCCTATGAAGCATTTGTTGTCCTTGAAATTTTTTACCTAAAGATGCAGTAACTCCTAAGCGAAGAGGAAAACATATTTTACACCAGCAGAAACATTTTAAATGAAAGTAAATAAAAAATAAAACGATTTGTTTATGACAAGTACTTCTAATGCTGCTAGAACTACCCAAAACATGCTTTAATCACTTCTACCAGAGTTTTCATTTCACTATTCATCATGTAAGATTTTCTTCTTTTACAGTCTAGTTTTAATTATGTTTACATTCCGCCCTTACTTCTTACAACACCACAGGTGCCTGACAGCAGTGATATACTAAGTAAGATAGTAATTGGGAAAGAAACTTTTCTAAGCAAACATACTCAGCCTAACTTTAGGATATGTTTCTAACATTTGCTAGCTAGGAAGACAGAGAGCCATTCAGGTCATCTATTCACCATATGGATTACGATACCAGGACTCAACTACACGAAGCCGATATCCACGAATGCTTGATGTCAGCCACGAAATGTGTACAGGAAATTCTCTACACATCAATTTGCCTAAAATTTTTCTTGTGTATTTTTCAAAAAAGAGTGCACGCTTCAACTTAAAGTGCATAATTGATAAACCAATTAATATAGAGCTTCGAAGTTAACAAAACATTTCTAAATACTTAGGAAGAATGCCATAAATATGCTGACTCTCCCTCCACATCGTGTTGTAACTGCCTTACGTTTATTTCCATTTAATTTTCACGTGAATAA
This sequence comes from Mantis religiosa, assembly GCA_030765055.1. Classification (NCBI taxonomy): domain Eukaryota; kingdom Metazoa; phylum Arthropoda; class Insecta; order Mantodea; family Mantidae; genus Mantis; species Mantis religiosa. Next base: position 38,401,249 of record CM060948.1, read on the forward strand.
TTGTCTACAAAATCATTATTGGTAATAACTTCGCTGCCTAGATTACATTTTTGACCATACTTTGCCTGGTTTTAACAAATAGGTCCTCTTAAGATCAGTATTTTTTGTGAATGCTCTGTTAGGGCAGTTTCGCTGTAGTTTTGGATATTAGCTGAACATTTTGTCGCGGCTCTTATGTGTAATGTAACATTATTATCATCAAGGTAAGCTCCGTTAGATTTGTGTGGCTTCTTATGATTACATCCTGGGGGAACGTGAAGCCAAACATTTCTTAATTCTATACAGTGAACAAGATTTTGCCCTCAGTTTATTGGAAATTAATCTCTAGCAATAGAGCACAGCTCGTGTCAACGAATGTTTGTTCTCATAAAAACAAATAAACTAATTAAAGTCTGCCTTTCATAAATAAATTAGGCTGTGACAAGAAGATAATTGGTTTTGAGTCTCTCAAAACTCTGGTTTAAAATATGAATGATATTCTTCGCAGAAATATGGATCGTCGATCAGGGTGGCTCAGGCTATTTAGGAGCCGACCTTTTGATCCCAGGTCACAGGTTCAAGCCCTGAACCAGATTAATGGTTTTTAGGTGTGCTAAATACGGCAGCATACCATAACATTGGAGCTACTATCATGCTAAAAGCTACTACGAGATGAAAATCTGGCACACCTACGCCACAATATGATCTTGGCAACTGTCAGCGTCTTTAACCAACGAAATGTCTATTTTATTTTATTTTTGGAAAATGAATCTGAAAAAGTGAACATCGTTTCTTTTCTTTGTTAAAATAAAAAGTTGCTAACAAAACTTAACACATTAGTTTTAATACAAGTTGATATGAAATTTATGCCGTATGCAAATATTTATTAAGTAGACGTAATAGAATAGAGATTGGTAAATGCCTGCATCAGTAGCGTAAGAGGTAGCATGTCTGCCTCACGTTCAAGAGGGAAGGAACAATAGGCAATTTTCTTGAAGAGAGAAGGATTGCTTCAGCCTCTGATACACCTTCGTCCATTATGAAATCTACAAAACTATGTGAAAAACATCTAAACAGACATAGAGGCTGCTATCTAAGATCCCACATTTTTATCAAATGTTAGTCGCCCTCCATGATGTAGGGCTAAAATTAAAGTCTGTGGCTTTTAAGGTCGCGAGTTCAGTCCCGGAAGACCGTGATATACGTTTTCTGACAGAAAAGTCCTTAGTAATACTTTATTCGGAAGGGAAGTAAAGTCGTTGGTCCAGCTTGGTAGATTTACGGGACATAAAAGAAACTTATGCCAATTAATAGACCTTTGGATAAAATTAAACCTATTCTTATACCTAAAATAAAATGGGACGCTGAGAACGGTAAACGGTAAGGGTTCTTCAATTAAAGGAGCGACGGTAGCTAGGGAACTCAATTTCAAGTTTCCTAGATAAATCAGATTATAGATCGTTTTCCCTCTCATCTCTGCGTTTCAGAATTTTTTCATGTCCTCATCTAAAGCCACTGAAACACAAATTACTAATATTTTGAAGCAACTTTACAGTCAGTAATAGCACGTTTGCAGTCTAGCCACATCGCATTCTATTTCCATATTTTGTTTTGCTTTCTTATGTAAAGATATCATTTCTAACAAGTTTTCCCTTAGCATTTTAACTTTAATTACTTTACCACCGCAGTTTAATTGTACTACACATGTAAATATATTTTTTACTAATATTAAGGATTTATTCGTTGAATTTTTTGCTTTGAAAAATTACACACTGATTTCTTTTGCTAGTTACAGTTTTCTTGTTATATTTAGCTCTATGCTACACTACGGTCATTAAACATTAATGTCCAACTGATACTGCCAGAGGTAGTGTTACCAACATTTGAGCTCAAACATTTCCTGAAATATCAGCACTTTAACTAGATACAGAACCCCAAGGTTTGTGCGATTATACCCATGAAAGTGCCTTATATAGTTTTGGTTATACCCTAAAAACATTTGGCAGCTAACTAAATATATATTTACAGCAATTAAAAGTTTTATTGTGTTAATGCTAGATATTTGGCAACATTGTTATTGGTAAAATAAGACCTGAAGCTTTCCTGGTGACGAATATGCTCACTTTCTTCTCGGGCAGCAAGCCACGTGAAAAGACGATCAGATATCAACGTTTCGGGAGTGTGCATCTTTACCATCATCAGGATATTTATAAAATGTTATAACCACAAATGAAACACTAGATATAACACAATTGTAAACAACGACAAAACACTGTCAAAATTCGCATTACTGAACAAAAGATTGTTTTCAGGAAATTAAATGGCACGTCAGGATATGGCGTGGGTATAGAAAATTGTGTCAAAGAAACGTAACTACTTAACTTGATTATCATGCTGTATTGATCTTTGCATCTTAAGTCGACGGATTTCAATTTTTAAGGCCAGTTTCCAAGAGGAGCTGAACTGAAATCCAGAATCACGATTAAGTGTGCTCCTTTCAGAGGAAATCGCCAAAGCCTCCTTAATTCTCCTCTCCCAGTAACTGTTGCACTCTGCCAAGATGGTCCTCTCCCGAAAATTGGCTTTATGGTCGTTATCAAAACAATGCTCTGCCAGCCTAATTTTGAGAGAGTTGAATTTCATGAATTGATTTGGGCTTAATATTCATTGTCTTAAAAGTTGTACTCAAATCGGTTCAGCCAAACTTATAGAAAATTTGCGGATAACATACACACATGCATAAACGTATACAATCATGGGCTTAGAAGAGTTACATTCGACTTCTGGATAACATAATCTATACCTCAGCATTGATTATTCACCAGAAATTAAGTGTCGTAATACATACTTGCTAATTATGGTAAATTTGGCGAAAACTTATCACGTTTTCACTTAACATCCAACCTCGAGTGCATGTGTGGTAAAGAATTTCAAACTGTGGTTCATCTCCTGTTCTGTTGTCCCATTTTCTGGAGAGAAAGACAAGAATTAATATTCAAGCTAGACTCTCTAGGAACTGAATTTTCTGCTCCTCTCACATCTTTGCTAATGAAGCCACAACAGTATAAGTCCTTCATGATGTTTATAAACTCAGTATGTAAACGTCTCAAATAGTTTAAATTAATATGCATCAGATTAAAACATAATTTCTTCCTTCTATTATTTAAAATATTTTGGTTAAAATTGTATATTTTTATGTATCAACTCTAACCCTAATATACCACAGCGTAAAATGGTTCAATAAATCTGGATAAATAAAAAAATATGTTACTGTATATTCTATTAAGACATGTGTGGTTTCGGAGTTACTTTCTACTCTGCAAGTATTTTGAAATTATTAAATCAACGCAAAAACTATGAAAACAAGTTACAGTCACCGCCTCGCGGATTTATCTGCCGGTCGCGGCAGTTAGTGCACATTTTTACAATATATTCATACACCCAAATTTGCATGCCGCAAGCCACAATTTGCATTAAATTACAGGTGAGATAAACGTTATGTAAATTTAAAATATTGCAAATGTGAGAAATTTCGTTATTAGAATGTAGCTCGAAATGTATGCGAATCGGCTCTATATAAAGCAAGCAATTCCACGCTTGGATACCGTACATTGTCACAAAAGGTACAAGTTCGTAAGAATATCCCTTGTGTTTTAACTACTTTTGGCTTTTGTTTTGGATGAAAAAACATAAGTATGTGGCTGATGTTAATGACTAGGTTTCTTACACATAAAAATATACCACTTGAGACAGCCGCGCCTTATTCTTTAGGAGGGTAGGCCACCCTACAAACGGCATGTGAGCCTTAGTCCAGTTTTGCGCTTACTAAACTGTATTGCTTGACAATCTTAGAAAGAGAAAGGCGCAAAATTCAGAGCAATAGCGGTTTAAGGGACATAACGTACTTATCGCTAAAGTACACCACAAAAACATACGACTCCTTCACTTTACGGTTCGCAGACGATTATACAAACTTTTTATTACAGTATACATGTCAAAGTAATTCAGTGAACACCTCGGAAAAATGGACTTATCATATGAGTACAAAAAAGTCAGCAAAAACGAAAATGGCAGATTCTTGTACTTAGGGCAGGGGTTGGCTGCCAAAACTTAAGAAAAATTTAGAGACACGCCTTATCCATCATGGACGTGAGAGTCAAAACGGACATATTATTAAACAACGGTTGATTTACATTTTAGTACGTCTCGTACAACTCAATTAACATGCATAAGAGTTTTTACCCTTTATTTAATAATATTAAAACACCCAGTAAATGACTAAAAGTGTCTTAAAATACTAAATCAAGCACGAGAACCCGCGAGGTGGCAAAGGTATAGCGCCAGGCATACAAGTCGTACTACTGTACCCAGAACGTACATTCAGGAAAGTCTCGAAATAACTCAGTGGGATTATGGCGTCTCCTGTGCCCTAACACCCGATGTCATAGGTTCGAGTCTCGCATTGTAAGTACTATTTTTTATGTTCGTCCAAAATTTGGAAACCGAATTCACAGTAATATTATTATGAAGTTGCTGAGGCCGTGTATTAGCCCAAAAGGTCATCAGTTCGAGAAGTTGCTTCGTTAGAGGAGTCGTGTTCCAGGAATTAAAAAAGGGTTATTCCAGTGCCACAAAAATATACATTTAAAACTACATTTTCAATAGCACAATAATTCTATGTCTGCAAAATTGTGTTTAACTTCCATGTTAAACTCTGATACTGTAATTTCCATGTTTTCTACGTTCAAATGTGTATAAATGATCCTTATAAACAACTACCTTCTTGTAGTTCACCAATAAAAGAGCATCAATTCCATAAAACATAAATAAAATAATTAAAAATATATAACACTTTTCCGAATAATAATTGCAAATTGTATTATACGGTAAAAAATAGTATACCTATGCAGAGGACTCGAACCACAGTCAGCAGACAAATGAGATTGTAGTTCTGCGCTGGTTCTGACTGAGCTACCTAGTAACGTGTGAGATAGATATTCTCACATATAGTATTCGCTAGTTTCAGTGAACATTTGCAGACCTGCAAACGTCAGCTGTCTAATTACGAATATACTACAGGCGATGCGATAATATCTATATTAGTACTAATTTCATTGAATGTTCAACATCCATGTTAAATACGCGGGTAGAGCCTAGTAATGGGGCCAATGTTTTCATGTTGGAGTATAAAATGCGGATTGCATAAAACTCGATAATAAGGGGCAGCTGACTCGCCTGGTATCTGAAATAACCCATAAAACAATATGTTTGAAGTATAATTCCTGTAGGAGGGTAAATGAGATGCAGTACTGACAATAATTATTCATTTCAATTGCATATCCACAGTAAAAATTACTCTTATACCCACAAAATGCTCCATCATCCACCTAATAGAGAAATTATCCTCTTTTTATGGGATAAGGTAAGTCCATAATAAATACCTACTCTTAGATAAGGATATATAATATATGTTACTATCAGTTTGAAACTTATTCTTGAAATTGAATTGCTTCTTACTTATAAGACGTAAATTATGGTTAATTACACGCTAATTTACACGAGCTTTGATCGCTAATGCTGCTCTCATATTCTTCATTTGTATATTTTCAATATTTTGCATTTTATGGTTTCCTAACTATTGCACATTTTCACATATTTTTTTCAGCCTTTATATACGGTAATATTACAATGAGCTAAGTTACGTTTATTAGAGCGTTTATTTTTATGTAATACTTGAAACTTTCATTAAAGTGATAACTTGCAGCTCGGGAAAATAGATGCCTTAACGGAGATATGAACTGGGAGCATAAATTATTATCCAATACTCTTCGAGTTTATTTCTTCTAAATTTAATTGATGTCTCAAACCGGCTTATGGGCGTTATATAACTTAATTTTGAAAATTGAAATAGTTGTTTGTTCTTTGGGCGTATAAATTTGAGATTTCCTTTTAGCTTTGAAGCTGACATTTTTAAATAAGTGCACGAATACCTTGTGTATGACTGGATGTACATATTATCCTCTTTTTGTCAATTACAAATTAATTTGACTCGCTTATATTCAGAATAGTTAAAAAATAGAGTTCGCATTGAAGGAATTGCATGTTTGTATAGGTACTAGCCAGGATGATGCATCACTAGGGAAATATCTCACCTCCAGAGTGTGGCTGCACCGTGTGTTCACTGCTCTCCGTTGAAAATGTTTTGTTTTCATCAACGCTATGATTTCACATGTCATTTACTGCCTGTTTACCATGCATCTTTACTTTCTTTTGTTCGTTTTCAAAATGAGGAGGTAATAATGGAAGCGTGTTTCTCTGGGGGAAACCGGTGAACACAATTCATGTGGGGAGTAGTTCATTGAAATGGAAGGGAGGACAGCAGAGGATACATTCAGGGCAGAGGTAGTGGAATATTCAGCATGCGGAAATCCTGGGCGGCACAGTGAAGAGCATTAACCTTTAATCCAGATGTCAGCCATGATCCATCCAGCATCAGACGTACTGTCAGACATGCGCAACGTTTCCGGACCATCTGCATCCGCATCATCGTAATTCATCACAAAATGCATATTATCTTCGAGAATCACCAATGCACCTTCCATCATAAGCCATACACACATTTGGACTTGAAAGAGAATCTCCATCCAACTGATTTCGAGATAATATAATGTATAAGGATAGCCATTCAGTTGTTTTGTTATTACTATATACTTCAAACTCTCCTAGAATAACTTCAGTCCTATTTTAGTATAAATTAAATTACATGAAGGGTAAGGGCACCATATTTCGGATACCATTTTTATGTTTGGACATTCTACTTGTTATAGTACATCAACAGACACGAAATTCTGTGACAACGTTCTTTATTCATATTAACTTACAGTCCCTTAGTAAAAATGTCTTATAAAGTAAGTTTACACAAGCCATAATGAAAACAATTACAGAGAATTTGGATTAGCTTACAAAAATGGTGTCTAATTTTGGATACTTTTGTGGAGTGCGAAAAGACAGTTGAGAATGTCTTTTCATAAAATTCCTGAAACATTGTTTCGAGCCATACGGATACTCGAATCAAATGGATGCTTTACATTGTTGACCAAAGCTAGCTGGGATGCCATTCGTCTAATGTCTTTCTTTCTAAGTCCAAAATAGCGATCATCCATAACTGAACGGTATGCAGCCAGTTCGGTTTCCAGCTTCTCACCATTTCTCTGCGCACTCTTTTCCGATTTTTGTAGTCAACAAACTCTCAATATGTTTCTGTTTGTGGTTTAAATAATTCTCTAGTGTAGAGCGACGTAAGCCATATCATTTGGAAGCTTTCAAAAATCCCATTTTCTTCTCCTTGACGGCCTTTACTGCTTCTATCATTGCTTCTTCTGACCACCTCCTTCTGCGCCCTGGTGCCATCTGATGAACAAAAAGTCTTTTAGATCGGTAAAATATTGTTCATTCCTAATTTTGGATATCCGAAATTACGATGCTCTGTGGTATCCGAAATTAAGAATTCCGCCACATTGAATAAATAACAGCTTGGATTAAACAAGATATAAGCAGTGGAAATTAATTGCTCTTTCACACTGGCCGTGTGTAGGCTAAATTATAGAAACGTAGAGTCAGACTGAAAAATTCAATGCCATAGCCGGGATTTGAACCACGGTTCTTCTCGTCTCCGTCCAGCCGCTCTAGCCATTCAGCTACTGTGGCCAACCTACCAACGTGTAACTTACATGTTGTAAGTCGCCATTAAGGTAGTTGTCTCATGTGTTTATGAGAACTCCTAAGTGGTTTACACGGAAAAATACGATTCAGCTGGAGAATTTAATATCGTATCGGCACATTGGCCATAGTATCTCAATGGTTAGAGCGGCTGGACGGAGACCAGAAGATCCGTGGTTCAAATTCCGGCTATGGCATTGAATTTTTCAGTCTGACTCTACGTTTCCACAAGATATAGGTAATTTCAAATGTTAATGCATATAAGAAAACTATCATAAACTAACATATTACAGGCAGTAATTACGTGATTTAGGACCTTGCCTTAATCTCAAGAAATCGCTCTGAAAAGTGATCTTCAAATACTCTGATCGTGAACAAAACAACTTACGAATGCTACTTCACTGCAACTAACTGCATAATGGCTAGAGGTTCACTGTGTTCAACTGGTACTTCCTCCTACATGTTCACATGACTTACGAGAGAGTGCAGTACCTCATGAAGCAGAAAATCTACCATCCGAAATTAGGCCCTATTCGAAATATGGTGCCATTACCCTATTACAAGTGTTTTAACAGGTTTCAATAAATTATATAGCATTTCTGGACAAATATCGGGACCTACCTGAAATTTGTTCTGTAGCGACACAGCTCACTGAATTTTTTGCAGTTTTCAATAACGCGCCTTGTTTTACGAGTGTCTTCTTCATTCTACGGTTGAAAGGGTGTACAATCTGAAAGCAGGGAAAATAGTGTAACCGTTATTTTAGTTTCGAGAGAGGAGCTGTTCAGTTTCAAATAACAATCCTCCAACGTTGTACTAACGTGGTCATCATACGAGTATATTTAAGCCGGTTCCTAAAATAACTCTCTGTTCATTCAGTGTACATTGTTTTACAACAAAACAGTTGCAGTTACATACATGATGTGCGACCTCTGTACTGTCACTGCTTTAGTGTTTCCGAGTTCTAATAAAGTCCCGCCTCGGGCATGGGAGTTTGTGGTTTGTAAATCTGTGTATATACTGCAGTGAAAAAACTGAAAAACAACCACAAAACAACAGCAACTGGAGCGCAGAGACAAATTAAACAAGTGAGAAAAAATAACCTAGAAGGCAAGGGTCACTATTAATCTTTGAGTCAATCAGATTTGAGTATGCTTTGATCTCTTGGAGTGCATCTCAATAACAATTGGAAATGCCACTTTGAATTTAAATCCATTATCATCAGCTACTATACAACGACTACCATCACGATTGGATGTTACTTCCACTAACATGAATTGACAAAACAGGAGTTATGCCTAAGAGGTAAGTATATAGATGCAGACTTACGTTATTGTTGCTTACGGCACCTTATATGTTTACGTATGACTGAAATTGGAACACAAAAACAGACGGAAGCAACGTCTTCCAATACCTTAGGAAGGGAACGAAGAATCACATGTTGATGCGAAAGAACTACAATCAAGCAAGTAACGGTGAATCAAATGTATCTTCAATTATGGTTGAAGTAAATAGGAAATGGGTCGAACGTATATAAATGATGTTCTGGAACATTTGTTTGAATCCAAGTATGGTGGATTGAAGTTAACAGTTTGTTGGATTGCGTTAGACTTTAAAACCGTGGAATCGCGAATTCATTGTCATATATTAAAAATACGCTAATATGTAGTTTACGAATATGTTGATAAATATTTAATACTCGTTGGGGTACTTGTTGTGTCTCACTAAACTGGTCTGCTGTAGAATATCCTGTTAAGATAACATGATAATGAAGTCCTGATGTCAGGGTGATTTTTGAAGTACTCTAATTAAACTATAAAAATATACTCTCCAACTTTGATTTCTCACTGAAATTATTTCTTCCTTTCTTAATTTTATTTCATTGGACTTTAATTTTTCACCGCTGAAAAGCATTTATTTTAAATACACAATTTCAAGTACCTTTAACACTTATCTAATACGCAATGGAGTCGTTAAGGATCCTAGATTGAATGCATTCTATCCCTTTTATTGAATCCACAAATTCTGATCTCCCTAACGGATTGCTTAAGGGACACCGTTCATATGGAGTAGGTGCGTCAGCAGTCCGACCAAAGCACGAGAGAAACCTTCACAAAGCACACTATTATTATCCAGCCGCAAAACGCCAAACCCCAGCTAATTGACAGAGAACTTATGTTGGAAGTGGTTCCACACCAGCATTGGCCTCAGAGTCCAGGAAACCACGAAAACTTCACGGTCATGGTTCGCGGTATCTAGGTGTCGAACTCACTACCTATATATATTGTCACACAATTATCGGAAGGCACGACCAACTGACAGCTGAGTGGGGGAAAGGAGGTATTCAGACCACGCCTACCCATTTATCTTTTGTCACTAACTGAGGGGATGGTTCGGAGGTTAGGAAAGTGTCACTGGTCGCTGGCCGCCTCTTTCCCCTCACCTTGACGTCTGGAACAATCAGAATATTTCATCTAACCCGGAACCTTCTAGATTGGTCAGTTGGTCTTATATAAGCGACGCGCCGGGCTGGAGGAGAGTTCAGTTCTTGGCGAGCAGCGTGAGGAGCGCCGTGCTAGCGAACGGACTGGAAGACTGTGTACGTGTATCAGAGGAGTTGTGCGTAATTGAGAATGTGGAGTGGACCTGTGACAGACGAACTGGTGAATTGTAATTGTGTGCGCTACGTAATTCTATGTAATCGGCAAGTGTTGCAATTGTAATTCGGTGTAAATAAAGAACATATTGAGTTTGTGCAGTTGCAATTTTAATTTCACTAACCCACTAGTCACAATATTGTCGCAACTGGTGGCCGACGCACACAAAGGGCAGACAACACAACGCGGAGATAATGAAGAGATAGTGCACCGCGGAGATAAAAGAGCTGGTCGAAACAGATAAAGAGACAGATAAATGACTGGCGCTTTCCTGTTTGTTACAGAATTTTCCAGAAATATAAATGGACGTATAAAAAGGAGCCGCGATCGCCAGTGAGAGACGGAGTCGAATTATAACTAGAGTGGTTATTGAATTACTGTGTACAACTGTGTTTTGGAAGTGAACTCTTTTGTTTGTGGTAAACGACCTTGAGGATTTTAATTGTGTGTGTTGCGTAATTCTGCTACTGTAAGGGTTGACCAAAGTGTGTTTCTACAGAAATAAAGAGCATTTTGAAATTCTGCAGCTTGGACTTTCACGAACCCACAAAATCACAATATGTACCTCACATCTTACTGTGGAGTTATTTTCCTCGCTAACTACGTATATCCATCCCGATAGAAACTTCTTAAAGTACCTATATGCTTCTAAGAATATTTTATTAGGAATAAGGCTCTATTAATCACATTTATTGCCTCTGTATTTGATGAAAATTTAGTTTGCTTGATGCTAATCATCAGCTTTATTTTCCACATTTAGTTAACATTTTTAGCTTTTATTACAGATTTTTCATAGACTCAACATAATTTTGGATCCATAAGGTAACTAATACCTTTTTAAACGTAATGTCCATGTATGAAACAAAGTGATTGCAATCGCAGTGTTAAGTGCTACTAAATTTCAGTGTTTTCGTATCCAAACACCATTGCTATACATGTACAATATGTATAATCAGAACCTTAATTTAATATTCTTTACAGCGGTATAAAATAGCTCTTTGAATACAGTGTTAGTAAATTGTCGTATTGCATTCCCCCTAAGTTGTGTGTGATGAGCGGCAAATTAATCAATCTCTAATAAATATTATTCGCTCTATGACAAAAATTCGGATTTTGCTAAAACTGATCCATAATGAAGGAGAGTGTAATGTACGAGTATTTAACATAACCGCAAGACCCCCATATTTTTAGCTCAAATAGTTTTCCAAATACAAATAATTAAAGTAGATATCATTATCACAATACATTGCAACAGAAAAACTGTAATGAATATCATTATTGGTTGGCATGTATGCGTGAATGTATATTTGAAATTACTCAGAACTGGAACGTAAACATTTGACATGACGTGATAAAAGAAATATGTACTTTGAATAAGCCAAGGTGTTTGTTAAATTCGATGAGAGGAAACGATACACTTCTTGCTAGTCTGGCAGAACGTGTCTGTTCACATTATATCTTTGTTTATGAATGGCTCGTAATCTCTATTTAGTATTTATTCAAGAGAGTTCAAGGCAGCAATATTCAGTTATTCTTTCATTAAAAAAAATATATCAGCTGGATCAATGAGACGCGATCCACTTCCCCTCCCTCTTAACTACTGCTAGAACAATCCAATAGAGTTAATATAGGCTCAAATTATGTTGCAAACAGAAATAATAATTATAAACTGACTGAGTTTGAACGACTTATTCACGAAGAATTTTAAAAGGAATACAACAAGACTGGGAAAACTGCGTGAGACATCAGATAAACTACAAGAAGACGACTTTTGGAAAGAAATAGCACGTAACAATCTTTTGGAACCTATCATCATAAATTTGCAGTACTCAGACGTTCAAGACAATGACAATGACGAATTATCTCCTAACGTAAGCAGCGTTCGCAGCTATATGCTAGTATTTTCGTTGGATTATAAAAATAAGTAATTCATAAACTATAATTAACTTTAAGGCAAGGCTACACTGAAAATTTGAAATTCTTTAATAGTAAACCTATCATTATGAAAATTTAGCCACATAATTAGAGTATCATTTTAAACTAGCATGCAAATTTTTATGTTGTTTCACCAAATAGTTCATTAATTATTAATTATTTTTGTGAAAAAATTGTTGAAATTAAAAATGTTCTACGCATCAAAAAATTGAGATTTTAAGTTGAATATTTGTTTTTGGCTAGTACAGAGCAATTTTAAAAGACCCACATTCTTATTTTTGAATACTCTACTAGCATTTCTTCTTAAATATTTTCCACGTGTTAGCTCTCAAAATTTTTTAAATATTAACTTATTTTTTACTTAACACCATATAATTTTCAAAACATTAGCATTAACAAAAAAGGGGAATGTGAAGTTTCTTATTTACTTATTATGTACCTGTCCTGTAAGTTTCACAAAGTTAAATGGAAAACTTTGACGCGGGGGTATTTTCTATACTGAAAAGTGTTAGAAAAAAAGTCTTTCAAATAATCAATTTTAAAGTCATTATTGTTACTTTTAACGATTTTTAAAGGTCTCTTTAATTTGTTACGTGATGGCCTAAAGTGGTGCAAATGATAAAAATAGCATGCCATCCATTACTACAAACCCTAAGCTACCAAAAATGCCCAAAAAGAAAATTTCATAATTTTCAACATTTTCGGAAAATTTTCAGCGTAGCTTTCTTTGCCTTAAACTAGATATTTAAAACATTTACGTAATATACGAATATGCATGTTGCAATTGTGATTTCAACAACTACAGCTTTATAAAACTTTGGAAAATTCAGTTAGCGTTCCTTTACGTCTAGCGCCACGAACACTCGCAAGTGTGCGAGAGAGAGAGGGAAATATATAAAGAGTGGGTTAACGAGGTGGCAACGGTGAAGGCTCTAACGCATCTGATTCACTACAGGCGAGAACTCTTCCCATTTGATACACTTAATAGATTTCTCTTTTTAAATATGCACAATGCGCAATCCTTGTTGCAGTTATGGAAAACACCTGCAGAAATCGATGTGTCTCTCCCTCTCGAACCCAGAATGCTGTTAACAGCTCAATGCAATCTGCAAACGACCATTGCATAATGAAAATATCTTAATGAATGAACTATATTGACAAGTTCTAATTCTAATTACGCTTTAAATATAATCCAATGTGCACGAGTCAAACGATATATTGGAATACGACGATCCCACTTATCCTGTGCAATTTCAGCTCGGAAATCCGTGAAATTTCTCAGCAACTCGCATTCTTTACTCCTCTGGGGTGGTCAAATTTACACAGCAAATAAATATCAGCAGCTGTCACACAGCGAGAGCACGTTGTATTTATGACATTCGGAAATATTATATACTTCATCCATGGGGTTTCGTCCATTGTGTGCTGCAGCTCGGTCCTAGCGCATTCGGCGGTGATCTTATAATCGTGTAGCTGAAGCCTGACGGCCGTTTTCAAATGCTGCTTTATACTCAATATGAAGTATTGAGCGCTAGAGTGGGCAAAGCAGGAAAAAGAAATAATTGAAAACTCAGTCCCCAGTAAGGTAATATCAGTGTAGCGTTCCAGAGAGCAGTTCCAAAGCCATTTAAACATTAGCGATACAATGTATCCTTTACCTAATCATAATACCGTTTGAGAGTTTGGATATAATATTCTTGAAGTTCACAGATCAACGCTATATTTCTATAATAACAGAACCTCAGAAGATTGAAACTTAATTTCCATTCCGTTATACAGTGCGTTCTTTCAGTTGTAGGGACGTGGGTGTTGCCTGTGCGTGCTCCGCTTATGTCTGTTAGCCTGGGAGTGTTTTCCGATCCAAAAACACCAGTGTTTGGATTGTATTGTATTAGGCTACTGAGGGAATTTGGCACTGCGACCACACTAGATCCATTATCCCTATGCCCCAAGTGCAGCATCCTTGGGAGGAAGGATGAGGCGAGAGGAGATATAGGGCGCCTACCCAAGGAGTCACGACAGTCCTAGCGCAGGGTCCTAAAATTGACCAGTTGGAAACTCCGGGAAGACGAGCACAATCGGTGTCCCACCCACCATGGTCATGAAAAAGCCCACGTGGCCAGCCCAGGCCAGGAGATCTTCCTAACGAAGGTGGAACTGTTTACCAGGAGCAAATCATCCTGCCATGCAGCGCCGGGACTCCCGCCGACACTTCTACCCTGAAAGAAACCACCAGATGAGAGATGGTGTGAAATGGCAATGGAGATGAAATGGAGGGACAGGAAACTCGTGGAGTGTAATTAACCTACCCATCACTCCCCTGGCGACCCGGGGAACACCCAAAAACTCATGGAATACTCACCTTGATATAAATTGCGATGACAGTGTTTACTATTTTTGTTGAGAAATTACTGGTACCTTCGAATGAAGATTCCATTTACAGGCTTCGGTTGCTCAGATCCGACCTTAAGGGATAGGGGAAAAACGAATCTCCTAACACCGAGATAAGTGGTATACTATGGATAAGGAAAAGAAGAAGAATTGCACAATGAAAAAAAAACTCTAGTTATTACAGCTCGCACTCATAAACACAGCTTTGAGCAGGCCATTCTCACTAGTCCGCAGCAGAAAAATACCGAAATCAGTACAATGAAAGCGAACTACGCATATACCGATCTGTGGCCCCACTATAAAGCGAACGCATTGTAGGTGACTAATCAGTGTTTGTTACTACTAGTTGGCATTTCTGTCAGAAACATCGCTGTTGTAGAATACAGATAGTCCTCAACACCACTGCCCCTAACTAAAGCAATTGCACAGCTCATCCGACCACTAGAATCTTCCTGGAAATGTGTTGATTCCCATAAACTTTGTACAAGTAGCGATTTATTGAAACCAATTTATTTCTACATAATTTAGCTACTCAGATCTTTCATTAACTTGTTACTATTGCACAACTGGTACTTAAAAATGTTGGCATTGGATCCCTTTTTATTTTTTCAAATTCAGTCACATAATCCATGTAATAATATCCCTGAGAAAATAATTTTTTTGTACAGTGTGATATTTATCACCAAATTTTATGCACTTTAACGCTTTCCTTTTATTTTCTTCACTATGCACTTACAGGCACCAGAGGAAGCATTTGTATTGTATTCTACCTACAATAATACCGCAATTTCCTAAAACTACTCGTTTAAGAACTCCTTATTAAAAAAAAGCATTTTCAATGTGATATATATGGCTGCTTGTGTGTGTGCATGTGTGCATGTTCAAGCACGCGTTCATGCAACTCGCTGTCAGTCTGTGTATAGTGTAATTTTCAAACACAAAGTTGATGAAGTCCCAAAATTTATACAATTCAGCATCTTACAGGAATGTACCCGAAAGGTTAACAAGTTCCTACAGTCCCAAACAACCCCTTATATCGATTATTTCTTCAAAAATTGTAATTTTTTGGACAGTAGCTCTAATATATGTATTAAATAGTCGTGTGTTTTAGATATTTTTATTACGATTATCAGGTATATTTTAAATTAATAGCCTCTGAACTCCTCTACATTCTGAATGAATTTTGTATAACTTCTTAATCATTAGAGAGATACGATAAAATTGTTCTACCGTAGGCACATAATATATACAAATGCATTTTTGAAGTTAACTATTTCCAAAATATGTATTAGTATTATTGGTATGCATTTTCAAATGCTTACACTATTCCCAAACGGGAAGTCATTCTTCTCTCTCTCTCTCTCTCTCTCTCTCTCCCTCTCTCTCTCTCTCTCTCTCTCTCTCTCTCTCTCTCTCTCTCTCTCTCTCTCTCTCTCTCTCTCTCTCTTAGTCATTACAGAGAAGGAATACCAAAGTCATCACATAGTGACCAGCTTTTAAAACATTTGAACTATTGGTTAAGCTTCCTGTGTTCCCCTATTCTCATTGTAGCTATAAGAAACATGTAATAAAATATTTACACATGCTTATCTTAAAGAACATAAAATAGTTGTAGAAAATGAACGTTTATAAAAACTATTTTTGCAAGAAGAAGTAGGAAAAGAATTTAATTATGGAAAGATAGAGTCAGACTGAAAACTTCTATGCCATAGCCGGGACTTGAACCACAGATATTCTGGTTGCCGTCCAGCCGCTCTAACCCTTGAGCTACTATGGCCAACGTACCGACATGACATTAAATTCTCCAACTGACTTTTGTTCTTCCCGGTAAACCACTTAGGAGTTCTCATAAACACAGGAGACAACTACTTTATTGGCGAATGACTATGCTTTAAGTATTTTAAGTCTTGTCGGCGCTTTGGCCATTGTAGCTCAAGGGTTAGAGCGGCTGGACGGCAACCGGCAACCAGAGGATCCTTGGTTCAAATACCGGCTATGGCATTGAATTGTTCAGTCTGATTATATCTTTCCATCCTTTAGCCTACACAGCCAGTGTGAAAGAACAATTAATTTCCAATAATTTAATTGTTACATATTTTTGTTCAACGAAGATTAAAGGTAGCTACATATACCTGTATGCTTAATGCATACGCAATTCTTAGTTAGGACTCTCCAATAGAGAGCCACAAGTTGCGTTCTTACTGTATTGTTGGACTCAGTTTCTTCTGGAGTAAGTTCGTTAGTCATTTGAACGGCGTTGCGAGACAACACTCTTATAATTGGTTCTCCACACCAACACTGAATTGGATATAAGAAAGTTAGTGAAAAATTAAACATTTCGGCATTTCCTCTCTTCTAGGAAGTTTAACTTACTTATTACAAGCTAATTAAGCAGTAACTAGCTCTCCAATCTTGTTGGTCCAGAGCACCAGGAAAAAAAAAGGTTAAAGTCCCTCGTCGCAGAATATTGCATTATCTCCTTGAAGGAGTGGAATATAAATGCTCTTTCTGTATCAGTGTAAGGACTGCATTCCAAATTGTACTAATGGAAATAATTTTGTACTGAATATATGATAAAGTAGCCTTTAAATAAAATATTTCAGTTTTAGGCTTAAGGAAGATCAATAAACTTTTAACCCTTTTTGTGACTGTCATATCATTACTGTGCATTTTAATAAAAAATGACACAAAGAAAATATATGAAATGTGAAAAATTTAGTCTTTAAATGAAATAAATGAAGCCAAACTAAACCTTTTGACATATTGAACTAGAGAAGGTCCTTTCAATGGAGGCAATTTGGTTCAACTTTATAAGTGATGAGTGCTACTGAAAGTCACGTATTCCCATTGGAGTTGAAGTAACAAGGCACAGTGGATAAAGAAATCAGAGAGAACACAATGCACTTTGGGACAGCATTCTTCTTGGCGTCTTAAGTTGAAGCTCTGAGGCGAGAACGAGTGATACCTGAAAGGCAATACAATTCACAAGGGAGGAATGGAAGTGGGAGCACTTTTTGTAGAATGGGCAGATGGTGCCTTCCACGGGAAAGTCGATAAGCTATAGTGTGTTCCAAAATAGTGAATCCTAATATATCTTGCTGGAATTAAAATAAAAACAAACAGAAAATTCCTTAGCATAATACTTGGCTTTCAATCACACATCTTGGCTTTTTACAAGTAGTATTTTAAATTTTATTTCCCAGGGATTAAGCTAACGATGAAAATTGGCTGTTTAGCCTCTTATAGAGGAATAGATTTCCGACAGAACCTATTTTGGTAAACGTAAATGTAAATCCAAATATCAATTTTTCAACCTGCTTATCTAACACTATCGTTTCTGAAATAAAATTGTAAACATTGTCCTACACATGACTACTGTGAAATAACTATTAATATTCATTAATTAACCTAGTAGTGCCCTAAACTATAAAGCCCAGAACTTAAACTACTTGTAGCATAACGCCATTCAGGGGGTTATTTCTGAGTATGTGACAATTCCATGTGGTTCTCTGGGAAAATACCAGGAAAATTTAATGTGATGCTGGGAAACCGTGGAGCTTAGTGGCTGGAGCAACTAGATGGAGACATGGAGATGTGTGGTTCAAATCCCCGGCAATGCAACCTTCCACACTTTGTTCTACAGACGTCTAGTTTGACAGAACACTTCATTTTCGAAAATAAGTATGTTATAGTAATGTGAGTATATTATGGTCCATGTATAGAAGCAGTCTTTTGAAATATGGAGAAGGACCATGCAGTGTGTATTCTAAAAGAAAGGAAATAAGCAACAACAGAAAAATATATAGATTGGACAGGTATCCTTTTAAATAATAAACGTTGAAGCTGCTCGAAACTGCCAAACTCGATAAATTTTATTATTGCCTGACCATGTGATACCGAACTCTTGGAGGAATTTCAAGCTCTGATTTAGGCGTGTCCGTAGTATATTCGTAGGAGTATAAGCTGCCTATTCGTTCAAATGCATCTCCAAATCTGGGTACGTTATTTAGACTGCGAGACTCTTGTGTAAAGTTGTTGATAGATGGAAGCAGTTTGGGCATTCTTTCGGGTTTCCCGTAGAAGAGAAGTATCTCAGTGTACTCTGCATGTGTGTACATGACGTCATTGTCCATCATCATATTCACTATTTATGCAGTAAGTAAATAATGCTGTAAACATCACCATTGCCTGTGCAGTAGTATATAGCAAAGCATGCAACCGTATCGGAAAATATTTGAAATAATGGAATTGTTTACGAGGAAACTATCACACATACCCGGCTAGTCAGTAGTGTATACTTTGTTAATACATAATCATAGTAACGTATCATACATGGGCAGGCGAAACATGTATCGGTTCGATACTGTGACAAGTAGAAGGAAGAGGGAATCAAAATCCCCTTGTACCAAGCAACACAACGGGTGGCTGCAATGGTAATTTACGTTTCTGTATAATAATTAATTGGCTAACTTTCAATTGCAGATGCAAAGCTCCTATGAGGTTTTTCGCATTTCGTCACCTACTGTACGCCACGTTATTAATATTTTGCCCTTCTAGTAAACAAGATAATAAGCCAGTGCAGCTCTCGCCATTCAAGGGCAATATGCCTCAACCCTCTGTCGTGTAGTATGGCGTAGGAAGCCAATTAATCATGCAACAGTGACAAACAGCACTCTAGTAACGAATGTGGTGTCTACAGCTTGTTGAGAGTTTAGTTCACCTAGAGCCATTACTTTCCTTTTGGTCAAACTTCAAATACCTTCTGAACATAAAGTTTCTTCCACACCAAGCACTTTGGCATAACACATATCCAAATACCACCGAATATTTAAAGATATTTCACATCCTGTATATATAAACTATACGGGCTGAGGAATACTATATGTAGGTATATAAAGCTTTTTGATGTTAAGGCAAAGTAGGTGTTTTATTCTTCTAAACGAACGAAAAATTGTTTTCAAAGCAGATGCATCGATATAAAGTGATATGATATAAATAATTTAGTTCTAAAGTGTTAAAGCCCTAACAATTCCCATTATATTTTACTATGTATATATTTCCTATATTATAGGTGTTGTTTATACCTAAAGGATACAAATGTTTAAAAAATGTATAGTGCGATCCATATAAATATGAACCATTCCTATAGGCCGTTACTTGTGAAGGACACGCGTGCAACTTTGGGAGAATATAATACACAGTTGCGAGATTACATTACACTAATTATATCTTAGAGAAAATGTTAGAAGTGTCCTCCACCAGCATATATACATGTTTGCAGTCGTCTCACCATGTTCTCTGAAGTTTTACGGACATGATATCGAATTGAGAGAATGTTATTTCCAATAAGCTGAAGAAACGAGCCATACATCTAATGACATCATGGAACGTGTAACCAGTTTCTTTGATAATCAAATAATCTCAAAAGGCCTGTGGCCTCCCAGATCCTCTGGCCTAACCTCGCCGGAATTTTTCTTGTAGGGGTATCTAAAAACAGAGTGTACAAGAATAGGCCATGGACAATTTGTGTTATCAAGAAATCCATTCGAACCGAAATAAGTACCATTGGCGAGGATACTCTTATTATTATCATCCAGTTTTTTATATTCATGAATGAGCTACTCATTGTTTTTGCAGTGTTCCTAAACGACGTGAAATTGCAACTGAAGAAAAAAATCATTTTATCTCTTTATTTGTAGAGCTTCGAAAATTGGTGCGAGGGAGAAAATACTTTGGTGTGTAGGCTTAAATACAGATGACTGCTATACATAGGATATATGGCGAAAGAAAGGCATGATTCGATTGAGAAACTAAATGTACAGAAGTCACACACAATGGACAGAAGTCGAGACAAAACATTTAAACCACTCCAAGTGCATCACTGGATTATAAAGGGATATCTGCTATACATGTCTCGAATGTATTCTGCAACAAGTGCACAATACGACCGCAAACAGCATCCGATGTACGAGGAAGAGAAATCAAGCCATGAACTTGAAGTAACAGCAAAGCAAATAATTTGCACAGGTTATAAGAAACTATTAAAATGAGACATAACCGTGCGACAGATGATAGGAAAAGATGATAGGAATGCAATTTCCATGTTTCTTTGGACCAAAACTTATATTTTTATCAATTCTTTTTATATTTAAGTTTAACTCTTGAGACAGCAATTTATATAAATATTGCCTAAACATCCTTTCAATCGCAGACGACCCGGCTTATTTTGAATCACAAAGCAAAGCTAGGTTTGGCTCAAGTTTTCCTGCAGTCATGAAAGGAATTTCCAAGAAAATTTTAATAATAGTACAGAGTTTTTTTTATGATTACCTCCATAGTTCAATAAAGTTGTATAACTTATATGCTAACTAATTCATAGTGTATACATATATAACAATTTGTAACTTAAATTATCACTTGTAAGAAATGGTGATATTTTTCTTATAAATTGTCCGGGGTCGCGATTTCATTTAAGCTTTTACACATCCTCAGCCGGAAACAACAAAGCTGTCACCATTGTTAAGAACGCTAGATGTTGATATATTCTTGTCAGGGCTACCAAAATCTGAAAATAAAACAAATTTAAAAACAGAATCGACTGCTGATATTTCAAAATCCATTACGCGATGTTTGTTTTTTTTAAATAAATATATTTTCCCAAAACATTAAATCAATCATACCATTTAATTGTTTTAATAATTTAACTTTATTTCATGGTTAAATGACCAAAATAATCCACTACGGCCGATTTATCAGTCTGTTTATACGATACTTAATGTTACGAAAATGTTCTTTCGTTCTGGTTTCCAAATTACGTTTCGTCCTTCCAATATAAACGTTAGCACAATCGAAACAAACTAATAAATACAAGATTTTTTATTATTAGGAATTTTATCTGTTTTAGAGAAATGCAATAAATGTTTAATACTATATTTATTTTGAGGAACTAAAGTCATGCCAAGTTCTTTAAAAAGAATTTGAATATGTTTATTAACTTAAGGACTGTAGGTAATTTTTTTAATAATTATAATAATCTTTTATGTTTTAAGGGTAGAAGTATCATTAGCAGTTCCTTTTATTTTTCAATTTTTTATTTATAACGTCTTTATTACAACCATTAATTAAAGCAGTAGTAATAATGTGTTTATATTCTTTATTAAATTCATGTTCTTTCAGGGGTATACCTATGAATGTATAAATCAAACTATTGAAAACTGAAAACTTATGTGAAAAGGGGTTAAAACTTTTAATTTTATGTAATTTTCAATGTGAGTAAACTTCCTATATATATCAAAGTTTAATTTATTATTATCTCTTATTATTGTCGCGAACCCGACCGCGATAGCGCGGCTTGTGTACACAAAAAGCCTGGAGATAAGGAGTATGCCGGAAGAAATAATGATAGCGCGACATAAACGACCTGCCGGCACCGATAGGGTTACGCTTTTGGAAGGTGATAGAACATTCGATTCCTGTTTGGTCCAGAAATATCTCGAATTTACGAAATAGGTATTTAAGGACGTGACGGCTCGCAAAAAGTCAGTGGTGAAACAGTGTTGTGAAACGAGAGACAGCCGGAAGTGTTATTGTAACGAGAGCTAATGATGTAATCTGCTGTCATTGTTTGTTATTGTGATCGACCTTGGTAGGCTGTTGGTGTATGTAACACAATGCTGCTGTAATCTATAAGAGTATTTCTACGAAAATAAAGGAGATTTTTAATTTCTGCAACCTGGCCTTTTAATTCTACGAACCCACAAAGTCACAATATCTTTAGATCTAGAAAAGGGATAAATCAATTAATTTCAGTCTCTAATGTAAATTTTATAGCTTTATCTTGCAAATTTAGTAATTTTAAAGCATCGTTTATGAGTTTATCAGGAACAATTGCAAAAATATCATCAACATATCTATACTATATTGTTTCCGGCTGAGGATGTGTAAACTTTTTACATGAAATCGCGATCCTGGACAATTTATAAGAAAAATATCTTTATTTCTTATAAGTGATAATTTAAGTTACAAATTGATATATTTATATATTTGTTTGCTTCACTGTTAATAGCTTCATATTTTACGAATACATAGTGTATTGGCATTTCTAAAAAATAAACAAGAATCACATTTATGAAATGAGCAGTGCATCTTTAGTCCCGGAGTAATTAATGTGGAGGTACAAAACGAATGCAAGTATTTCCGCAGTTCATTTTCGCTAGCCTCCAGGTATGCATGAATGTTGTGACAAAAATCCTGATGCGAGGTTTTTAATGCACAGCTACCTTATTGAACTCCAACACATTGATGCAGTTTCTCCTCCCACCGCTTTCATATACCATCATCATCCAGCTTTCAATTTGCATCAACGGACTATTAGGTCTCTCATCCTATGTGTACTTGCATACATCATTTATTGAGCACCTCAAACGTAATGTGCATTCAAAGTTGTGCAGAGAGTTGTTGGAATCCCTTGGGGTGCGCGTGTGTGTGTGTGTGTTCTGGAACTGAATTTTTTTGGATACTAGATAAACATTGCATATCCATCATACATTTCAGTGATGCTTTAAAACAGTACTAGTCAGTGGCAAAGCGAATAGCTGATATTAGCAATACAGAACCTTAATGAATATGCGCATAGATCGGACATTAATGTGGTTTATCTGCACATTACTAATTCCGTAAATCACATCGCGATACCCTTTATAGCTTAGAGATGACATTTGGATGACTGAGATGAGTTATGCTTGGCAGCGGTGAGTCGGGGTTTTGTTGGTTAATGAGTCACCTAAACGTTTCTTGTGGCAGTGGTGGCGAGAAAACGAAACTCGCTTGGGGTGTAATTAGTTGTTGCTTCCTAAACATTTATTATATTTTATAAACTATAGATCAAATATGTTTCGCTAGAGCTTAACCAAGTTTCATCTCAAGTCCTTACTGTGGTGAGCCCAACCTTTCGTTTTATGAAACTGCAGAGTCAGATTGAAAAATTCAATGCCATAGCCGGGATTTGAACCACGGATCTTCTGGTTTCCGTCCAGCCGCTCTGAAATATCTCGGCTATGGCATTGAATTTTTCAGTCTGGCTCTACACTTGCATAGTGCGTCCTTCACACGGCTGGTGTGAAAGAACAATTAATTTCCATTAATTGTACCTAATAGTGGTCCGAACTATAAAGTCCGGGCCTTAAAGTACTTACAGCATAGTAAATCGCCATTAAGGTAGTTGTCTCAGGTGTTTATGAGAACTCTAGTGGTTTACCGGGAAATACACGACTCAGTTGGAGAATTTAATATCATGTTGGCACGTTGGCCATAGTGGCTCAAATGGTTAGAGCGGCTGGACGGAGACCAGAAGATCCGTGGTTTAAATCCCGGCTATGGCATTGAATTTTTCAGTCTGGCTCTACTCTTTTATGGTGCGTCCTACACACGGCTAGTGTGAAAGAAAAATTAATTCCCTTTCTTTTTATCTTTGCTGAATAGCGTTTCTTCAATCGAAACTTTAATATAAATACAAACCTCATTCTATTTGCCCGTTATAATATGTTATGGAAAAAAACTAAATTAATTTCTGCAAAAGCAAATAATTAACTAATCAGCCAATTTAATAAAGTGATTCAGATCTTTAGCCCAAAAATACTACATCAGGTGGCCTAATAGTGCCGACGGAAGTAAATCTGGACAACAATTCTAAACGGAGGAAACATGAACAGTTGTGTATGTCGTCTGCAACGTTTCTCTTGTATCATCTTTGACTTCTGAGGGTAAACTCATTCCAACAAGCAATGACTGCGTCGATGGTAGGCTGCTGCTGCTGCTGCTGCTGCTGATGATGATGATGATGATGATGATGATGATGATGATGATGATGATGATGATGATGATGATGATGATGATGATGATGATGATGATGATGATGATGATGATGATGATGATGATGATGATGATGATGATGATGATGATGATGATGATGATGATGATGATGATGATGATGATGATGATGATGATGATGATGATGATGATGATGATGATGATGATGATGATGATGATGATGATGATGATGATGATGATGATGATGATGATGATGATGATGATGATGATGATGATGATGATGATGATGATGATGATGATGATGATGATGATGATGATGATGATGATGATGATGATGATGATGATGATGATGATGATGATGATGATGATGATGATGATGATGATGATGATGATGATGATGATGATGATGATGATGATGATGATGATGACGACGACGACGATGATTATGATGATGATTGTGATGATGATGACGGCGATGATGATTATGATGATGATGACGGTATTCATAATGGTGAAAACGGAGGTAGAATTGGATATTATTTCTTCACACTAGCTAGTAGAGGTGAAGGCCGCGATAGGGCTAACTTAAAATCCCCATGCCAGAGACAGGAATCGAGGCATGGTCTCTCAGCACAAGAGCCGCTTCCCCAGATTCCGGGTTTTCTATGTCTTAGGAACAATATAAATAAGAACACCCCTCTGTACAGAGAAACTTGCTATGCTCACTAATTGAACTATTCATCCCGATTTTCTCGGTAAAAACCGTTATTACTCCATATGTGTCAATTGGTATTGCTTTAAACTTTAAATCGCATTATATAAATAATGTCGTCTGGCATTGTTGAGCCGCGGCCTGCGCATGCGAAAGGGACAGATAGTGCCGTAGCTGGTGCCTAGGCGAGTGTTTGACGCTTGCCCAAAGAGACAGATAGAAAGAGACAGATAGAGGTCTGTAAGTTTCTTCTTTGCTGTTGGCGTGTTGATTAATTTATAGAACGAAGAGTGGAGATATAAAAGGAGCCGCGGCTAGTCAGTTGTTAATGGACTTGTAAGTTGAGTGTGCAGCCGTGTGGACGTGTGGCGGACGACCTTGAAGGTTGCGTTTGTGTATATTACGTAATTCTGCTACTGGCAGGGCTGTACAAAGCGTGTTTTACTGGCAATAAGGAGCAGTTTGAATTCATGTAAACTAGGAGTTTAATTCTACGAATCCACAAAGTCACAATACCATTAATACCACTTAAATATTTGCACATTTAAACTTTTAAAACTTTTTATAACTAACCAGCTTTATCAAGACAGTCATTGATTAACTTCAAAACTGAAGAATTTAATGTCGTTAAAGGATTTATACTACTCAAAGTAAAATGGGGAAGACTGTTTCTGAATAATCAGCGTATTTTATAACTTATATTGGGGTGATGGAGGATATTTAGAAAATATTCTTGGAATAGAACAGCGTAAGAGGTATATATGGAAAGAGAATTTAGAGTTTAAGAATTTTAAGTGGAAATTCGTACTCAAACGCATAGCATCGTAGAGACATAGATATAGATAATCTAATAGGCACAAAGAAAATAATACTTAAATGCAAGAAATGGAATAGTATTGTTAATGTGGGTTACATTAGCCTTGGTCATGAAAGCATGTCCTTCATCAATGAACAATATAGGGAAAGCAAACAATATAGGATGGAAGAAAAGCAGCAGAAATTTCATAAATATACCAATAGAAATAATGGAGAGTTCATGTATATATCTTCTCAGTAGAGTTATGGAATAAGAGAAACGCACTAAACCACAGATAAGTGAAACCAAGGTAAACCAAAGACTTTATGAATAAAACGGATCCAACCAGTGCCCCAAACATGACAGTATTGCAATTTTATGTTTCCCGAACATAACGTTGTCGTCTTAAAGGGTCAATACAGAAGCGAAGCAAATGATCACTGAGATGGTATTGCTCGCTACATGTGGAGAATTTTAGCATCTAACCGCATTGTGCTTCTGCAAAACTCCGGCATTCCTCCACACAGGCCCCGCACCATCTTACACCAAATTCCGGGGCAGACGGTTCCACAAAGTAACTGCACCCTACAAGCCTCGCTTTGATCTCTCGACCATGAAACATGATAAAGAAATGAAATGACAAGAAACGCGAAAAGTAAAATTTGTGATATTATAGTATCCACTGCGCAATGACCTTCGAAAACACAAGGTCAGAGTAACCGGCTCAGTGGAACAGTGGTTTCGTACTGGATATTTGCCTTCTTGCAGATCGAGGCATGCCACTCAGATATTGCAAATATATTCACGGATATGATTATGGTCTCTAGAGGTGCACCAAAATGCGGCTGAGGTTTCAGGGCATTACTCTAAACGTTTTCTGACACAACGTCACAGTTTTCGGCGTAAAGATATAATCAAAACCTGATGGATCATCCTAGGTATGCTTGTTGTGTACAGATGTATTTGTGGTGATCCTATTGTTTCCCAGAATCTTAATCACTACCTCGAATAAACTCACATTAATGATACGCAGTATTACAACTGAGTTATATCAACAATGTGGACTCCGGAAGGTAGTTGGGTCATGATTATTGCATTCGGTGGCCCCAGAAATCACTCAATTTAACTCCCTTGGATTTTTAGCATGGAAATACATCAAAGGAAGGGTTTACGAAACCGAATAAGAATATTCAGAAAGGTTAAAAGAAAGCATATTTCATATTTAGGCTCCAAGCACAGAAGAACTGTTAATACTGATGTTGTGAGGTGCTTACTTTAATCATCTATCAACATGGAACTATATTTTAACATGCTTTCTTCTGTTTATGGAAAATGTACTAATACATTTAATTCTGCAATAGTTTATAAGAAAGATAAATATAATAAAACACAATACTTTGTTTAAACTTATTAAATTTGCTTCACCATCAGGTGACATATAGATTCATTGTCGTATGACTACTAATATATATGCTCAGTTTTCACCCAGTGGCATTCCAAATTTCTTCTTATTGAATGAAATTCTTGACATTAAATTACCAAATACAACACATGCAGAAAAAAATATTCTCGAAGTGCAGTAGAATACCTTTTTTTCTCTTTACTTTTAAGGGAACCCATCGCCCAGCCTAAAAATAAACTGCTAACGACTTCACAGTGCAGTTGCTATACAGCAGGGTTGCTCAACCCTGCAGCATCTTCTCAATTCCCTTACAATTGTTATAAGCCACCTTTATGCTCTGGAAAACCTTTTGGCGTTAGCCTTGCTTGAGGTAAACTAACTCTTAACGAAAGACGACATATATAGACTACCAGATACATACTCCAAAAGCCAAGATATTGAGCGTGTAGTTCATAATTATGTGGAAGTAGAAGGCTTTCAAATACTCCTACGATGAAGAATATTTATTTTGGTTTCCAAATAATATTATCCTAGAATTAATTCCTACAATATGCAACAATTTGTAAAAATTACTGTTGCGCATCTTCCTGTCATATCAGCTACGCTGTGATATACAAATATCAGCAGAGGGTATGACGTTGGTAATAGTTGACTTAACCTATGTGACACGTAACTGCAGTTTAGTTATTCTTGCATTCAAAAATTTCATATAATGTTGGCATTGGAGAAAACGATCCAGTAAGGTGTGTTCTTATTGGTGATAGTCAGAGAATTACGTACGTGCATTCATTTAAACAAAAAAGGTTCAAATAAATCAAGGTGTCTGTCACCTATACCGAACAACGAAAGCTTAAGTAGTATTTTCAAAATGCCACTGTCATAGGCATTGTTTTAAAGATAATATATGCACTTAGTTTAGTGATACACAGAATTTCTGCAGTGCCTTTATTTTTAAGCAAAACAATCAAATAGTGTGTACGTTCTTCATTGCATCATATTCTGTTCATTGTTAGGAAATGATTTTAAACATTGAAACTATTAGGTGGTCTCTCATTGCACCTAATTTATAAACAGTAAAATAACCTCTGTAAGAATACGCATGAAAATAATTCAAATAAACCTATATTTTCCATATTTATTATAACACATATTTTGATGCAACTTTTTTGGTTCATTCGCTAACATATAGATTAAATCTCAAAAGTAAACACTGAAATCTATAAAAATATGACTTGATCTCAACTCAGTAATTCCAATATCGACAAATGTTTCTTCAACAAATTGGCATTATTTTAGGTACATCTACCGAGCGGATAGACAAAGGCGGTTATGTCTGTGGTCCGCATTTTGAAGGCCAGTGACTGACCTACCTCTTAGGATAGAGATACCAGGGTACTGAATAATAACGCCATCTTAGTACAGCACTACTATATTCCAAAGAACATACATACAAAGATAGAACCCTTAACCTCAATGATGATCAAGAGAAAGACATTCCTCCACATCCTTCCCATCCTGGTCAATCTCCAAGGGGATGACCACTTGGACGGGTCGGGTGTGAAGTCTAGCTGTTCTAATGTTGCCGTCCCTTCCGTCATTGAGTTCAACTATCCAGATTTCCTTCCACATATGTCTTGGACGGACTGGTTCGTGGATGAGAGCAACATCTACGATCCTCATCTGCGGAGATTTTTCTAGGGTTGTCGGAAATCATGAAAACTCCTCAGTTGAATGAGGTATTCCCTGGACTAACGTTTCTATATATCGTCAGCCGACTTCTGCTGTTTCCTGAATTCTCTTGTTGGCGAGACGCTCGTCGTAGGCTGAGGTCCACTGGGTATTGTTAGTTTTGCTCCACAAAGAAAGTATGCTGGTGCCAGTGGTTCAGAACCTGCTCCTTCTCCTTGCGTTATAAGTCTGGAGTTCAGGGCTGCTTCAGTCATTATCAGGAGGGTCTTTAGGCCTTTCTCCGTAACTTGTGCTTTGCTTAATACTTTCCTCAGGTAACGTTTAATGGACGCAACTATTCTCTCCCAACATCCCCCGAATTTCCTGTCCCTCCATTTCATCTGCATTATCATTTCATATCATCTCTCATATGGTCGTCTCTTCCAGAGTAGAAGTATCGGCGGTTGTCTCGGCGCTGTCCTGACTCCTTGGATCGGCCACCCTCTGTCTCCTCTCCCCTCATCCTTCCTCCCGGAGATGACCAACTTTGGGCTTATGTACAATAAACCACAGGTTTCGGTGCGGAATCCTTTCTTAACCAAGGTCCATTTAGTGTCCTGAGAAAAAATTGGTGTTCGTAAGATGGAAAAGTAAGATGATTTATTTTCATATTTACTTTATCTACTATTTGTCTAACAAAATTAATTTTGTCTCTAATTTCTGTGTTTCTTAATAAATATTTTCACCCGAACGTCGGAACTCCCGATAGAACCGGCCAGTCAGTAGGGCAGAAGGGAAGTATTCCGGCACGCCTACCCATTTATCTTGTAGCAGTAACGAGGAGTGGCTGGAAAAACGTCACTGTGCCGTATCTTCCTCCTCCCCCTGCCGTCTCGAACCTTCGTGATGATTCACTGAACCACGAGTCTTCCAGAAAACAGCAATATTCCTATAAACGGGGCTGCAGTGGCGAGTGAGTTCAGTTCAGTTCTTGTCGAGCAGTCGTGAGGAGTGCCCAGTGAGGGAACGGACTGTGTACGTGCATCGGAGAAGTGTACGTAAATGCGTGTAGTGGACCTCTGACAGACGAACTGGTGAATTGTAATTGTGTGCATTACGTAGTTCTGTGTAATCGGCAAGTGTTCCGATTGTAATTCTGTGGAAATAAAGAACATTTTTGAGTGGTGCAATTGGACTTTTAATTTCACGAACCCACAAAGACACAATATTGGCATAAATCATTACAATTTACACCTGTAGCAAGCGTGCAATATATATAGCAGTGTGCCACAATACATACTGTTTATATACATACAGAAATATGCTATATATAAAAGTGTACACTCAATGTAATGGAAAATTCAAGAAACAACAATGGCTAATCTGGAAGCATAATGCTACGAGAAAATCCTGACATCAACTGCATACTTAAATCAGTTTGAAGTATTTCTCTAGTATGATTTTGCTGATCTCAGAGATACTTATGCTCTAGTTGTGTTGTATTTTACCGGCTCTTGGTAACTTAAGCTATATTTCATATCCTCATTGTAACCATATGATATTTTTACAAGTGTCAAAATGGTTAGTCGCGTTTAATAAAATAAGAAAGATTGAAGAATAACCTGTTGGTTATGGCGTAAATAACTGTTTTTGTTTTTTTGTTTTTTATTTCTGGATGATTATTATGCTGTTGGTTCAAACCGACATACAGACAGATATCCACAGAAAAGAAAGAAAGATATTTATCTGGTTCTAAACACCAAGGATAAGTGTAAAGAAAGTAAAGGTATATTTTAAGAGCCTACTTCTAACTAATGTGTAACTTGCTTTTGACGTATTTACGTCAATGATTTTTATTTATTATTTTGTAAGCATTAACTTAGGATTTTTTCAATTTTATAAGGAGAAAAGGTAGTTACCTCTGATACTGCTCATAATACGCACAAATCCTGCTTCATTGTAATTTTTGTTTATGTGATGTTGTTTAGCTTCTGCGGTTCTCATATCCCTTTGTAAATTGAAGTGGAGGTCCACCTAATTTTGTTCAGATGGTCTTTATCAAAAGTTGGATTCTTTCTAATGGCGAAAATCTAGAACACAGTACCTCTTTGCTTTACTCTCCTTCCGAAGGAAGTCATTCTAACAACTTTTACGCCAGAAAAAATCAAACACCCTCTGTCTGGTTTGAACCCCCGACCTTCATAACCAGAGGCTAGCACTTCAACCTTAAACTAGGAACTAGCACCTTACCTTTTGCTTTCGTTGGTAAGGTATATAGAAAGGTTGGGAACCTTTATGTTTAACAACTACATAGGTGCAAATTCCAAAATACTTTTTCTTCATCTCGCTAGTACTTTCACCTACCTCAGCTTTCCTCTAAACTTCCCACTGACTTTCTCTTTCAGAGCCGGGAGCAAGAAGCAAGTTTCTCGCTGACTTTACAGAGCATTCAGTAGGTAGACGGACTTTTCGCGTCTTTTATACTGTCTGCTTGGCTTAAAGCTAAAACAGTAATATTTGTATTCCTCAATATTTTTCATATAATCTACTCAGACTCTTATTACATTGATATTTCAAACTAGAAAATAATCAGAAATATTTTACATCATTCGTCCACGCTAAGAAACCAAAACGCTGTAACGGCTCGAAGTTGTGCAAAAACCAAAGGAGCACAGTGAAAGTTCAATTCAAAGTATGTAATAGCTCATTATTTTGAGTCAACTCTAAAGGGGAGGACAATTTGGTAATAGATATGTTGATTATAAGATGAAATATTATGTAAAACTTGGCATAGAAACTTATGAATAATTGGTATAAATAAGTTCCATATATTAAAATCAACAACATAATATAATAAAGAAATGTTGCAGTTCTGTCAGGGAAAAATTCATTAGCCAAGCTACATGTTGAGGAAAATCTACGAGGAAAATCAGTGTAGCTAAAACAGTTAGCCTTTCGATAAACTCAATCAACAACACATGCAGTGGCTCAATATTCTGATAAAGAGAACTCAATAAGTTTAAAAAATCTAATTTGCAAGTATACGAGTACATATTCACTAGGGCAGATTTTTAGAAAGTGTAGGTAATTCTCAGAATTTAGCAAATCACAGAATAAAGATTGCATTTTAATGCCAAAAAGTGGTTGAAAATATGAAAGATTTATGTAAGGACTTTGGTGAGGTGGTCATAAAGTATAGGGACTGATAAAAGTTCGTATACTTCTAAATTCTCTGCCACTCCTGTCTTGTAGCTTTATAAAGATTTCTCACAATCGGCCGTGCGTGGCACATAAAGACCTGGTTTTTTTTCATTATTTACGTCCTCCAACGTTAAGTCATATCCGACGATGAATAAAATTGGTAAAATGATGCTCAGTTGAGTGCGCGGTCCATGTAACTTAGAGCTACCCGATATTCGTGTTTCAGGATCAGGGACAACCCTGGTAAGAACATTATCCAGGTAACTCACCCTAACCGAGATTCGAACTCGGGACCTCTTGAATATCAGTCAGACACGCTGCCATCTACGCTGCTGAGGCTGGCAGACTTTTGTTAGCATAGATTTGGCGTTCGCAGGAAAGGTGTTTACTCTTAATGTCTCAGCCATCCACAACCACTTAGACTTCTCATTGTAATGACATAAACTGTGATTTTAAGCAATAAGGTAACTGATACGTCAGATATTAAGAGACGTAATCCTCCAATAGTTACAGTGTCTAGTGTTAGCTTGAAGAAACAGTTGAATTCTACCTCCTAAACAGGGTATACCTCACTTAAGTAGCTCTTTTCTTAGTCTCTGTTATAACTATTAGCCATATTAACCATTGTATTAACTGTTTTACCTCCACATACGTACAACTGCCATCCTCAGGGCCAGCAAGTGAGCATCTGGAGAAATGCCTGTTTAGGAACAGAAACTCTGGATCAGATAGAGAAACCAGGATGGCACGATTAGGGCGAAATGAATGCAAGTGGCGGAGGAAACCGGAGATCTCGGAGAAAATCGACCCCTGCGCCATGTTTCTCACCACAAATCCCACACGTGATGGCCTGGGATTGAACCCGGCCCTCCTTGGTCAGAATTAAGCTGTCTAACCGCTCGACCATGGCGACGCCCGATGAGTGCACTCGAGTGTTTTCTTCACCTGACTGCGTCGCTTCCTTATTCGTTTTTCCACTACACATATTCATAATTATAGTAACCAAATAGTATCGTAGAGACCGCTGGTTGCTGCATCTACCGGGAGGTTTAACGTTCGAAGGGAATACCTTGCATTCTAGAACTCTCCCATACACCACTACGTAAGAACAAGGCATACTCGTGTTTGGAACCTACGCCTG
This sequence comes from Mantis religiosa, assembly GCA_030765055.1. Taxonomy (NCBI): domain Eukaryota; kingdom Metazoa; phylum Arthropoda; class Insecta; order Mantodea; family Mantidae; genus Mantis; species Mantis religiosa. Next base: position 38,434,678 of record CM060948.1, read on the forward strand.
CCAATGTATGCAACTTCTCTAACTCACTGGCTATGCGCCTCTGCATAAGTACAAGGCGGATCGAATTCTTGGTTCAGCGGCTAGATATCAAACGTTATGCAGTATTTCATTTCATACTTTCAAGTGAACACCTAGAATTTTTTATTAATGTCCACCTAAGGCATTTTTATGTGTGATACTTTGGACAACAGGTTAATGACCAAGTACAGTCCTCGATATCTTTGAAAATAGAAGAGTATCTCCTAAGTTAGTGATATTACGTTTTAAGCAGATATTATTTTAAGCTCCATCACTACTCGCAGAAAGAGGTATATGCGTAATTATTTACAGATCACTTAACTTATACCATATGTAAACATACAGCATATAAATTAACAATGCTGGTGTTAATTGACGATAACCATACTTCTGAAGATGACAACAGTTTTTGAAGTTGAAATTTATATTCATAAGTTCCGACACTTTAGATTCAAAACTGTATTAAGCATATTATGTTAATATTTGGTACAAAATTACTTCAGTTTTTTCTTATGCACACTGTAAGACAGCCCCATAGCTGTGAAAATCGAAGGTATTTAGAGGTAATATATCAGAATAAGGAAGAACCATATTCCAGAAATGTTCCCTCTATAAGCAATTGAAATCCGGCTGTGAATATCATAAAGCTAAAAGGCTAATGCTTCTGTCTTCGGAGAGCCGTGAGGTTTTATTCTTACTGATCTCGCAAAGTGCTTCTCTGATTTTCCTCTTTTTTTCAAAATCTTCCCTATGGTCGTTAAGATCTTTTGGGCCTCGTTCCAACCAATAATACGATGGCAGTGGAATAAGGAAAACCGACGCTTAACGCAAAATCGAGAATTGCGTTACCTCATATCACTGCTGCACACTCAGCACGTTGGAAAGCTCAATATTAACTTCAAACATAATACTGAGTGTGAGATATGACCGAAACGTCGTAAGCGACAGCTCGGATGATATAATACATGAGCCACTGATCAAATTGGTTTCTGAAGGGATATTTTATTTTAGTAATAAGAAAAGGTATTGCTTAATCAATTCATGGATTTTACTTTCCGCTAACCAAAACTTTTGGGGAAATGCATGCTTCTGTCACCATTAGTAAAAATCATTTTCATATTGAATTATTTTAATCAAAATCAGGTAATATAGATTCTGATATAATATGAAGCATTTGTTGGAATCTGTTAAGGGATGTACATTTTAGAAACCTGTTTATTTCATGCCACACAATCTACTTGAAAAATATACCAGGTGAGTCTTCTGTCCCTATTTATTGCGATCTATGCAACCCGTAGTTTGTAGTCTAATGTGAAAACATTAACCCTTTTAGAATAAAAGCCGTTATTGCAGCTCTGTCCTTATATTCGGTAGTCTACTCACCCAGCATTAATACTTACAGCCCTGAATGAGAACCAAGTAGTTGCGAAAAACTTAAATAAACGTTTTTCATGCATATAATATTACCTAGGTGATAAACGAATGCTCTCCTAAAGGGCACCAGAGAGTAAGTGGCAGTTGGCGAAGCGATTTTGCTTCCTGGAATGTGGTGACACGAAGGCTAGGTTCGAAACGTCACATAGTTTCGTTGATTTACTTTCTCCCAAACTTTATTGCCTGTATTTTAGTTACTAATTTGTTTAATGTTGCTATTGGTTCACTTGTGAGCCAAAGACAACAGAATTATAATCCGATAATTAGGGACATGTGTAAGACTTGAAGCTTTCACGGCAAGCATTACTAATCAAGGCTTCGCGGTTGTTTAGCCGTGGCAGGTCTATAAAGGTCGAGCTATCAGTCATTGTAGACTCCATGGCCTTCTTCAGGATCTGATCTCATAAACCTGACACGGCTGATAACCCGCGAAGCCTTGATTAGTAATTAGGGACCTAGAGAGATTTGCTCGCCATGTAAGTTGGGCTAAGCTCATCCTAACGTTAGGTAGTTGAGGCCCTTGACTTTTAAAGATTAACCACAGGCTATCTTTATCTTTTATTAGAGATCACGTTTAACTTTGTGACCCTTATAATCTGTACGTTATATTGTTGAAACCCATGTTCCGTAGCTGGCTTCCATTTTTAGCAAAATGTCGACGTAATTAAATCTAATAGCTTTTGTTTCATGCTTATATTTTATGTTTCACTTTTCATTTGTGAAATATTTGAAACTTGGTTGAATAGGTCAAACACAATACCGATCATAATAAAATATCTACTATGAACTATACATTTATAACTATCTGCCAATGGAAAACATGGTTATTATTGTATTTTGTAAACACGTATAATGTTATAAAGGTGTTATTTGTATTATAATATCAAATTATAGGCCCCAACGGATAAAACGAAGGGTAATAACATTTTTGAGCTAATCATTAATAATTTGAACCCACGTCAAACGGGCATAATAGTGAAGTAACCTGTATGATACCACTTAGCCAACATTACATTGGATGGGAATGTCTCTAATGGTTTAAACAACGCGGTCCTACGACACACCTCGAATTTTTACGTGCCTTCTACAGCTTTATACAATATTTTGAGTTCCTTTTGGTAGTTTTAACACAAAAAACTGCATCTTCCATTACAATTACTGTATGAGTTAAAAACTGCCGTAATTTGTGACAGAAGCTACAAATATCTACCAAATTCTTAGCATTTTTACATGGCTGTACACAGAAAACATGTGTTGGCTGAAGATTTAAATACAATTGGTCCCACTGTGTAGATCTGCCATTCTGTGTTCCAATGTTATGGTCAACTGATGTATATGATAGGCTGTTCCTTTAGAGGCGTGCTTAAAGGTGTTCGTGAATGTACCCTAATGAATAAAAGTTTGTAAACTCTCTAAAATTATTACTGCGGCTTTCTTATCTACGTATGATGTTTTTGGAATCGACATACATAGTGATTGCTTTCTGTTCCATACAACACTTATGCACTGAGTTATCTACCAGTCATCTATATACTGTTCTACAAGTCATCCATTAGAAGAAATTCAAGAAACGCATAAGTCACATATGTTGCTTAGCAAGTTGCATAAATTCAAAACTAAATAGGGGCAGGTGACGCACCTGGTGTATCAATAAAATTATTTAATGTTACATATACATTTAGTACATCATAAAGTTAGTTTTTACATTATTAGTTGGATTATACCTATTAAGTTTTCTATGTATCAGATGACAAGTTGCCTTTATTCTGGGTTAGCATTTGTTCCTTCCACTTATGAGTCTCGCAAGTCACTTAGTTTGGGAACTATTGTTAAAAGGTATATCAAAACCTTGTAAAACATTGGGCAGTAGACTTTTAAATAACGGGTCTGAAAACCTCAAGGCTAAGAGTTGCTGATATAACATATGATTAGGACTGAGAAATCACATTTCTGCACCGTAGTCTAACTTTGGTGGAGAACGAATCTTCCAAATTAAACCTTGTATAGATTGGCAATGAGATAACTCGAAGGTGATGGTGAATAGATTTTATGGAATGAAAGAGCGAGTACCCAATGAGATGAATTAGCACACTGCTGAAAGCAAATATAAAATTAATAAAGAAAAAAGCAAATCAAAAGGAGTCAGGAGTTTTTACATTCGCGAATAGCAGTAAGATGCTCTTTTTCATATTCACGGTGTATGAAAAGAAAGTACTTAAGCCACACAAGTAAATATGGGATATATAATTTATTTCCAATGCTATAAAACTTATCAATATCTTAAACTCACTACTTCTCTCCAAGTATTAGCCATCCGAGCGTCATTAAACATTTAAAAGGTTGTTTTGAACCAAAATATATGCAGGTTTATACTTCAGGTGTTAATGGGCTATTA